>CM077162.1:68817683-69178434 GCA_039583875.1 Platanthera guangdongensis | reverse complement strand
AAACTGAATCTGAAACTTACTTTAGGATACCCTCCCTAGATTTAAGGATGTCAACCCCGTATCTCTGCGAGTGGGCTCTGCAGGAGTCAGATCGGCCGGATCGGCAGTCCAAGTCCCGGCGAGCACCCAAGGGGCCCAGAGCTCGGCAGCCCCCGACTTGCCCGGCGAGATGAAATCATCGGGGGGGTGAGTGGAGCTGGAGACTCGCACTGGTCCCAGGGAGCTCGGCAAGCGCAGGCGAGTAGGGCCAGTCGGACCCGTACTCGCCAAGGTCCAGGGAAGAGCGGCGAGTGTCAGCGTCATCAAGCACTCACCTCTCCGGGCGAGTGGGAGGTCTCAGGGGCCACTCACCCAGTGATATATGATGTTTTTTTATCATTTTGTCCCTGATGGCCTGCCCATAGCCTTCCAGAAAAGCGGAGTTACGCTGTTGGCAGGCCAACCTGCACTGCACATAGCTGTTTGGAACAGCAGAGGTTGGCTATTTGCAAGACGTTTCAGAATTCTATAAATAAGATCCAATAGGTACCTCAGAAGGCAGACTTACTTGTGTCTCGGTATTCTTGCGCTTTTTTGAGGTATCCTTAACTCAGCATTATACTAAAGATGGAAAGTGTTCTAAAATCTTCCGGGTGTATGGTGGAATCTCCACGCCGAGCCCTTGTGTCTGTCCCCAATTCTTTTCCCTTAGTTGTTCTGCTCGCAGGAGAGAAGTAAGTGTGTGATCACCTCTTTCCCATGGGTGAACTTCACATGGACCGAGTTTTCGGTTTCAATAAAGAAGACCTATGAAAAAGTGGAGAGAGAGAGAGGGTGTGATTTGATTATACGGATTATGTAATATCATGTCAAATTCGACGGCTGTAATCACTCCAATTAGTTCAAAAATCATGAATTTCATATTTTTTTTATTGTGATTTAGATAATTAAAATATAAATTCTATCATATATAAGACAAAATTACCTAACTCCGCCCTAACCTAAACACCCCACTGCATGAAGAGGGGAAAATGACGATGGTGACGGTGAGTTATCATTGCTTTGGTTCTTTATTTTTTTTTTGAAGCCTGCATTCGCATTAGAAAGAAAAAAGCAAAAGGGACCACAAAAGCGGGTCAGAAAACAAGGATGTTCTCTCGGTCCCTCTGAAAAACCTCGAGAGAACCGGCGGGAAGTCCTCAAAACATGTCCACTGAAAAGTACAGGAAATAGCATGACGCGAACAAGCTTTGGTTCTTTAAGAAGGCATCAGTTCCTCCCTCTCAGGGGACCACATGTAGAACTCCTCCCACAATTGTCTTCCTCCTCCCTCGCACCTCAGTTCCATGGCCGCTCCTCCTCCCTCAAAGCCGAGTTGGGCATGTACACATCAATGGAACCCCGACATAGAGGATGGCCTGGAATCGGCAACCTGTGCCTGAGCTTCTCTCCTCTTCTTCTCGATTCTATGATAATCTCTGATCTTTCTCTGATATCTTCATTAATAATCTCACATTAATTGGTGGTTAGAAGAATCAAAACTGCAATAGCGAGAGGCATTTGCTATTTGTTTTTTTTATTTCTTACTCTATTTTTCCTTCGCTTCTCCTCCTAACCATTCTTGTCCACTACCTCTCCTTTTTCTGTGATTATGGAGGAATTATGCTAAGCGGGATCTCCGTGCATGAAGGACAGCCTGAAATAGGCAACTCGTACACGAGCTACTCCGCCCTCTTCTTAGTTCTGATAACCTCTTCCCCACCTCTCTTCTCCTCCTCTGAGTTAATGTGATGGCCTTGACATACTATATGTCGAGAATGACTTATTGCAGTTGATCTTAAGTGCGCAAAATAAAATAAAAGGAGATGCGTTTTTAATCAGAAAAAAAGGGATTATGCATATTCTAGATTGAATCATGGTATTTAGAACCTATGAAGGTTAACATTTGGATGAGTTCATGGTTGAACTACCTTTTTTGGAGGGGAAAGGTAGAGCCTTGCCGATTAGAGATTGAATACACTGACAATTTTCCTGCTCTCCTCAGATTACTATTTTTTATAATATTTTTGGGTTTGAAAACATGGAGAGAAACTGTAGAGTAGGTTTTCTCTAAATTGACCATTCAATTCCTCATTTATTACACCATGACACTTGCTGAACAAATTATTATTATTAAGAAAGAATATGAAACTACATTTAGGATTTGATATTTTCTCGGTTTGGGGTCATCTCGATCGAACCTAAGAAATTGTTATAATTGCTCATGAATAGTTGCAAGTTGTGTTTATGAGTTCCTATATCGTCTTTTCCAATTTGCATGCACTTTGATGAATTTCCCTATTTGTTCTCTTTGATTTCTGCATTTCAACAATTTAATATTTGATGCTGATATAAAAACATACATGCATAAAGGGGGGGGGGGGGGGGGGGGGGGGGGGGGGGGGCAAGGGGGCCCGACCTCCCCTTGAATTTTGAAGTTTATGTAATTATGTTTATATATTATATCCTTTTTATCTTTATTATATTTTGGTCATTTCTCCTCGCCCAATGCATGCTGCCCTCACCCAATGCACGCTGCCCTCGCCCAATATTTTTATTATCTTATATTGTATATTCTTTTTATCTTTATCAAATATCAACTATTTTTATTATCTTTATTATATTTCTCCTCTCCCAATGCACGCTGCCCTGCTCTCCCGCCGCACGCTACCCTCATCTCCGCCAAGCCTGCTTTCTCCTCCCCCGCAAGCTACCCTCACCTAGTCACCTTCCGATGTCGGCCTGTCGCCTATCGCGTCTTGCCTCGACTAGTCGACTGCCTCCCCCGCCGTAAAGGATGAGCTCATGGCAGTCCGCACTCGGCAGAGCTCCTCCTCCTTTTACCAAGTTCAGTCGTCGCGAGGCGTGACAGAGCTCCTCCTTCTAGCTCACGGCAAGTTCCTCTTCCTGTCTTGAGCCTTCCTTCTCCACGACAAAGGTATGAGCTCGACACCTTCACATTCTCCATTCCTGCTTTGTTCATGTGCTTTCTCCTCCCGCTTTGTTCATGTTTAAGCTTTGTTCTAATTTAAGCTTTCTAAGCTTTGTTCATGTTTACAGAGCTCCTACTCCTTCCGACTCTCGGCAAACTCCTCCCGGATTCACGGAACAGTTGTTTCCTATCTTGGGCCTCACTTCTCCACGACAGAGGTATGACCTCGACTGCTCGACACCTTCACAATGTCCATTCCCGCTTTGTTCAAGTGCTTTCTCCTTCTCCTCTCGCTTTGTTCTAATTTAAGCTGGTTTTTTAAGCTTTGTTCTAATTTAAGTTTTCTTCATGTTTAAGCTTTGTAAGCTTTGATAATGTTTAGGCTTTGTAAGCTTTTGTAAGATTTCTTCATGTTTAATCACTGTAAGCTCTGTTTTCAGCAATACCGTTGAACTAAAATTAATTCGAGCAGAGATATAAAGGGAGATATATGTTGAGAGCAACTAAAACCTGCTCTATTTTCATAATCAACAAATTAATCTTTTTAAAACCTGCTTGCCCAAATAAGGTGTTACATGGTCTAATGCCTGATGGTCAAAATTTATAAAAGGAGATATATGTTGAGAGCTACTAATAAATATCCCAGCTACTGTTAATATTAAAGTAGATAAGTGCCAACTTAATAAGATTGCTACTACTATTAAATTCACCATAAATATTATTATCTGGAGATTAGTATAATCACTTATAATAATAAAAAAATCCATAACAATAGGAGGATTATTGATAAAGTAAAATACTGATTTGCCTTCAAAAGCTTCTATATTAACAGTATGAGGCTTATTAGGTCCAAAAGATCCACAACCAGCGGCTATAATAACGGCTTTAGCATAAAATATACAAAAAATCCATAACACTGCTAAAAAATTCTTGCTTTTATATTATTAAGATTATTGATAAAGTAAAAATACTGATTTGCCTTCAAAAGCTTCTATATTAGCAATAGGAGGCTTATTAGGTCCAAAAATCCACAAAGCCAGCAGCTATAATAACGGCTTTAGAATTGATTTCAACAGTTTTTAGAAGTAGTAAGTTGGAGATTTAGGCTCCGTTTGGTGGGACTTATTTTCATCGGTCAAGCGGTTACGGCCGCATCAATCGGGCGTGCTCCTTTTCATTCCATTTTCTGTTTTAAGTTTTTGTTGTTAAATGTTCTTAATGCAGTTTACATGCTCTTAATGCAGTTTTCTGGTCCTCTCTCTTTAAATTAATTCCTCTCTTTAAATTTTTTTGACTCCAGTCTCCGATGGATACTAGGTTTCCAATGGTGCTAATATACTTTAATTTTAGGTCTCATGAAGAAGATGAAACTATTAACTATTAACTCATTTTTTCAATAAAAAGTTATCAACTGAAGGCGAGCCATCTACATCAACAGAACCAATTATTGTGGATTCTTCTTTAGTAAATGTTGATTCGTGTTTAGTTGTTAATACACCTCTCATATTCGAGCGTGATCCTGGATTACGTCCTCAAATTTGAGAATATCCAGTAAATGAACAAGATGAAAAGCGTCGATCGTATCTCAAAGTCGGACCTTATCAACACAAACTTCAAGAGTATCCTTGTTCTAGTGAACATAAACGTAGATTTCAGTATTCTTGGTTTAAAAAGTTCACATGGTTAGAGTATTCACATGCAAAAGATGTTGCATATTATTTACCGTGCTATATTTTCAATAAACCAAGTAGTGCTCGCTTTGGATCAAGCTCATTCACAATTGAAGGATTTAGAAATTGGAAGAAAGTCTGTGGAAAGCATTACGCTTTTTTAACTCATGTAGGGAATGATCATGGTTCTCCATATAGTATTGCTGTCAAAAGTTGTGCAAATTTAATGTCTCAATCCGAACACATAGATAACATGATGGAAAGACAAACTTGTCAACAAGTATTAATGAACCGGTTGCGTGTTGGAACTTCCCTTGATGCATTACGATAGTGTTTTTCAAGGAATTGCTTTTTAAGGCCATGATGAAACTCCGGAATCTATTAATCGTGATAATTTCATCCAGATGATTAAGTTGCTAAGAAATTATAACAAAGAAGTTGATGCAGTTGTATTATAAAATGTCACAGGAAATGCTATGCACATAACACCTAATATTCAGAAGGATCTTCTATCTACTATGTCAAGATTAATGCAATGTGTTATTCGTAAAGAAATTGGAGATTCCAAATACTGCATTATAGTTGATGAAGCTCGAGATGAGTCTAAAAGAGAACAAATATCTATAGTTATTCGATTTGTAGATGATCGCGATTTTGTGCAGGAAAGATTTTTAGATCTTGTTCATGTCAAAGATACAAGTGTGTTAACTCTTAAAAATGAAATTTCTGTAGTTCTATCTCATCATAATTTGAGTATTCAAGATATGCGAGGGCAAGGTTATGATGGTGCAAGTAACATGCGTGGTGAATGAAGGGCTAAAAACTCTGTTCCTTAACGAATGTTCACAAGTTTATGATGTTCATTGTTTTGCACATAAACTACAGCTAGTTCTGATTGCAACATCAAGGGAAGTGAAAGCAGTGCATAATTTTTTCAATGAATTATTGTATGTTATTAACACGGTTGGTGCTTCCACCAAACGCAATGATCAATTGCGCGCTGCTCAAAAGAAATATTTTGATTACATGATTGCACTTGGTGAAATTAAAACCGGTACGGGAGCCAATCAGATAGCTTCGCTACAAAGACATGGCGACACCAGATGGTCATCTCATCTAAATTCTGTATGTAGTGTTATTAATATGTATAGTGCAACTTGCTCTGTATTGCTTGATATTAGTGATAATGGAGGGACATCTGTACAACGAGGGGGTGCATTTGAATTTATATTTATCTTGCATTTGATGAAAGAAATGTTGGGAATCAGTGACGTTTTATGCAAAACACTGCAACATCAAAATCAAGATATATTAAATGTTATAAGTTTAGTTTCAATAACGAAGACTCTCATTCAAAAATTACACGCATCTGGCTGGGAAAAGTACTTACAGGTTGTGAAAGTATTTTGTGAAAAAAAAATGAAGTCAAAATTCCGGAAATGAATGCTAGATACAGTGATCGGCGGTTTCGAACTCCTCGTGATATCATTACAGTGGAACATCATTTTAGATTTGACATATTTAACGTCACAATAGATTGTGTGTTGCAGGAGCTGAACTCTAGATTCAATGAAAATTCTATGGAATTGCTTCGTCTAAGTATGGTTTTAGATCCAAGTGCTGAATATAAATATTTTAATATTGAAGATATATGCGCTCTTGCAAGAATTTTTTACCCTCAAGATTTTAGTAAGCAAGATGTTTTTGTGTTGAATACTCAGCTACAGCATTATCAGTTAGACGTTCTTTCTCATTCAGATTTAAAGAACTTGTCAACAATTCCTTAACTTTGTGAGAAATTGGCCGAAACGAAGAAATCAAATACATATTATCTTGTTGATAAGCTAATTCGGCCAATTTTGACACTTCTGGTCTCAACAGCGACTACAAAACGGTCATTTTCTGCTATAAAGCTTATTAAAACAAGACTGTGCAACAAAATTGAGGATGAATTTCTGGCAAATTGTATGACTCTCTACATAGAACGAGAAATAGCAGAGAAGATCGAGAAAGATGTGATCATTGATGAATTCTATGAGTTGAAAAAACGGCGTGCACAACTAAAATAAGGTAATATCCATATTGTAATTTTTTTATTGTTAATGCTAAGATTTCAAATTAGAATCTTTTTTGCTTATTATATTTTGATTCATAATTTTTTTAGGCCCCCCCTTACTTCGAATCCTGGATCCGCCCCTGTATGTATGTATGTGTATATATACATACAAGTCCTATTTTCATTGAGAACTTATACTAAATAGACCATGCCATGAAACTTACTAAGTAGAGCCGATGAGTTGATGGGCAAATAAATATCAATGGTTTAGATAAAGTTTACAAGTTTGTGGGGGCATGATAAGGCTTCGACATTGGACTCTGTTTTGGTCTTATTAATATAGACCATTAAGATTTGATAACAATGCCACATAGTTTCCATCATTTTCTTATCGTAAAATCATGTTTGATATTTCGATGTTTATTATATTACCCTATTTGGATCATAGTGGTTGGCTTGGATTATCACTGAGCGACCATATATGTGTAAACATTATATTACCTTATTTGGATATGATTCAGGAATTTTGGGGTCTTTGAGAAAATATTATTCCTTCAGGAATAAAATGTGTGCCTTCGAAAAATATTATTCCTTCAGGAATAAAATATGTGCGTTCGAAAAAATGTTATTCTTTCAGAAATAAAATTTGTGACTTCGAGAAAATATTCCTTCGGGAATAAAATTGTTGTTTTGATGGCTCCAAACCGGACCGGTCCAGCTCGGTTATTGTTTTTGGTTTTGGCCTTGGGCTGAACAAACCTTCGTTTTATACTATATATATCTTTTATAGGAGAAATAACCTAACCTAATCAGAATACAAATTGGGAGAAACAAGGAAGAGGAGCTGCGGCATAGGGAATCCTGAACAGAGGCGTTCGCCGGCGACCGAGTGCGGCATCCGGCGACGTTCGGCGATCTGGATCGACGGGCGGTTCTCCTCCGGCGACTTCGTCAAGGGATCGGGATACCCGATCTAGGGTTTCTTCTCCGTCGATCTTAGAGATCCGGCGGCGGCAAGATCGGGCAGAGGCTTCCTTCTTCTCGGCGACATCAAGACTGCGGCGGTCTCTCGCCAGCAGCGTCTAGAGGAGAAAGGGGGCTGTGACACCGTGCTTGCGTTCTTGCGGCGATTCAGATTGGTAGAGGCGACTCTCTTCTCCGGCGACATCAAGGCTGCAGCGGTCTCTCGCCAGCAGCGTCCAGGGGCGAGGGAGAGGTCGGCGGCACTGATCAGCCCTTTCTTGCGGCGGTCTCTCGCCAGCAGTGCATAGGGGAGTTTTTTTTTCTTCCCTCTCTTTTTTCTTGTTGTTCTTTATTTTCTATTATAGGTTAATGTCGATCCGTTGAGGATCGTTGAGTGCTTGTGTTTTCATTGAATATTTTTTTTTGATTAGTGGATATGACGCGCTCTCCCTGTGGATGTAGGAGCTTAACTCCAAACCACGTAAATCTCTTGTGTTTTTTTTCTGTGTTTTGGAATCTCGTACTAGTTTCTTTGATTGTTTGGTGTGCGCCACTATTTGCTCAAAAATTCGCTTCCGTTGCTATTGTCCGCGACGAGTTCTGTACTCGTGGGCCAGTGTCATTTGCACAACAATTGGTATCAGAGCCAGGTTCTGATCTTCGAACCAGTGAGCAAATTCAATGGCGGCCAAATTCGAGGTTCTAAAATACGATGGCAAGATTGATTTCGGCCTTTGGCAAAAGTGCATAAAGGCCGTACTCGTGCAGCAGGGACTTCACAAGGCACTCCTTGGAAAGGAGAAGGCCAAGGTGAAGGACGATGACGAGTGGGATGAGATGGATCTCAAGGCCATCAACACCATATAGTTGTGCTTGGCAGACGAGGTCATGTACAATGTAGTCGAGGCGCAGACTACAGCGGATCTATGGAAAAAACTCGAAGAGCTTTATATGTCTAAATCGCTTACGAATAAGCTATACGTTAAGAACAATTGGATAGCTTAATGATGTCCGAGGGAACGCAGTTGTTGGACCATATTAATGTGTTCAACAAGCTGGTATCCCAGTTGCGGAGTATGGATGTGAAGGTCGAGGAGGAAGACCATGATCTTCTCCTCTTGTCCACACTCCCGAGGCCGTTCGATCATTTAGTCACCACCATCTTGTATGGGAAGGATACCCTTAAGATAGAGGAAGTGGTGACGATGCTTCTTTCTAATGAGAAGAGGAGCAATTCCGGATCGAGGGAGAGCGAGAGTCTGCTCGTGAAGAGCAGAGACCCATCCCGAGGGAGATCGAAGGAGCGAGGTAAGAAGGACTCTCGACCTAGATCGAAGTCCAGATGCAAGAACAATAAATGCCACTTCTGTAAGGAGGAGGGGCATTGGAAGGTGAACTGCCCTAAAAAGAAACTCAAGGGCAAAGCACCTGAGCCTCAGCAGGCTGCTATAGCAGCCGGGTACGATAGCGATGCGGATGTCTTGCACGTGTCACAGAGTCATGAGATCACGGACGAGTGGATCATGGACACTGGGTGTTCATACCACATGTGCCCACGTAGAGAGTGGTTTACCACTTTCAAGGAGTGTGATGGCGGTCAGGTCCTGATGGGAAACAACTCTGAGTGCAGGACTATGGGGATCGGGACTATCCAGATCAGAATGTTTGATGGAGCGATTCGGACAATCACCGATGTGAGGTATGTGCCTGACCTAAGGAAGAGCTTGATCTCCTTAGGTACCTTAGAGGCAGCTGGGTATTCCTATACCGTCGAGGGAGGATTTATTAGGGTGAAGAGAGGCGCACTAGTCGTCATGAAGGGGGAGCGTACTGATACGCTTTATAGGTTGATAGGCACCACAATAGCTGGTGATGTTGTCGTTGTCGCGATGTCTAATGAGGATACCTCTATGTTGTGGCATGCTAGGCTTGACCACATGAGTGAAAGAGGTCTCGTAGAGCTGCATAGGAGAGGACTCCTGAAGGGAGTCAAAACATGCAGACTTGACTTTTGTGAGACCTGCATTCTAGGAAAGCAGCACAAGGTCAAGTTTATGACATCGAATCGGCGCAGTAAGGACATCCTGGAATATATACACTCGGATGTATGGGGGCCAGCCCCGGTTCCGTCACTTGGAGGCGCGAGTTATTTCATGACATTCATCGACGATTACTCCAGGAAGGTTTGGATCTACTTCCTCAAACAAAAATCCGAAGTGTTTGAAAAGTTCAAGATCTGGAAGACCTAGGTGGAGAACCAGACGGGGAAGAGGGTGAAGTATCTGAGATCCGACAACAGTGGCGAATATACATCGTTAGAGTTTTAGGGGTATTGTGATCCGGAGGGTATCACTAGGCACTTCACCATCCCTGGCACGCCGCAGCAGAACGGCATCGCCGAAAGGATGAATAGGATGCTTCTAGAGTGGGCCAGATGCATGCGTCTCTACACAGACCTGCCCAAGCCCTTCTGGGATGAGGTGGTGAGCACTGCACGGTATCTTGTGAATCTAGCCCCATCGATGTCACTAGATTTAAAGTGCTCATAGGAAGTATGGTCAAGTACGTCAGTCACGTATTCTGACATCTATATCTTCGGATGTCCTGTATACACCCTGATGCCGGACACAGAGCGGACGAAGCTTGATGCTAAGTCCAGGAAGTGCATTTACTTGGGGTCGAAAGACTGGCACTAAAGGATTCAAGTTGTGGAATCCTGAGACCAAAAAGACTGAGGTGAGGCGCGATGTGGTGTTTGATGAGGCTTTTATATTGAAGAAGTCTCAGCCCCAAGCAAAGGAGGTGGAGAACACTCCGAGTCCACCAGTGGAGGTGGAGCTTGAGAGTAGTAACAGAGCTGCAGATCGGGGAGTGGAGCATGAGGGTACTAGCAGGACCGATCATCAGGATGAATCATCTGAATCTGATGGATCAGACACTGTACAGTCCGCTCAGGAGGAGCCGTATGCGATTGCTAGGGGAAGGGCTAGGTGAGAGGTCAGAGTGTCTCTCAGGCTACAGGATTCTGTATCATACGCTTTCCAAATGATCTCCTCCGATCTCCATATCCTACAAGGAAGCCATCGAGAGCAAAGAAAGCTCTCAGTGGATGGCGGCCATGGAGGAAGAGATCGAGTCTCTCCATAAGAATAAAACTTGGGAGCTGGTGTATCTCCCGAATGGAGCTGAGGCAATTAGCTCCAAATGGGTATTCCGGAAGAAGGAGTCTACTTCCGGGAAGGACCCCTGGAGATACAAGGTCAGGTTCGTCGCGAGAGGCTTTGCGCAAAAGAAAGGCATAGATTTTGATGAAATTTTTTTGCCTGTCGTAAAGCATTGCTCCATTAGGTTATTGCTCGCCTTAGTGGTACTCCACGATATGGAGTTGGAGCAATTGGACGTGAAGACTGCATTTCTTCACGGGATCCTAGATGGGGTGATCTATATATTGCAGCCTGAGGGGTTTGTGAAACCCGGCAATGAAAAGAAGGCGTGCAAGCTTAGAGCATCTCTCTATGGCTTGAATCAATCATCGAGGATGTGGAACCGGAGGTTCGATGTCTTCATGGCTTCATTGGGGTTCACAAGGAGTCAGTACGACACTTGTGTGTATTTTAGATTCCTGACGAATGGGAATATCTTAATTCTGATGTTATACGTCGATGACATGTTAATCGCGTGCAAATCAGCACAGGAGATCTCCTTATTAAAGGAGAAGCTGTGCTCGGAGTTCGAGATGACAGATCTCGGACATGCGCAGAAGATCCTTGGGATGGAGATTCGTCGAGACAGAGAGCGCTGTATGTTCTGGCTATCTCAAACTGGGTATATTAAGAAGCTATTGGAGAAATTCAGTATGAATGACTCCAAGGCTGTCTCAACCCCCTTGGGACAACATTTTTGGTTATCGTCCATTCAGTGCCCTACCACTGAGAAGGGACGACAGGAGATGTTGAGTGTACCGTATGCGAATGCGGTGGGGTGTCTGATGTATGTGATGATCTACACTAGACCAGACATCGCTCAGGCAGTGAGCGTCATGAGTAGATATATGGCAAATCCAGGATGACAGTATTGGGAAGCTGTCAAATGGATTTTGCGATATTTGAACGAGACACCCAACATCGGATTACTCTTCAGGAAAAGTGATGTTGCGGGTGTGTTAGAGAGCTATGTAGATTCTGACTATGCGGGTAACCTAGATAGAAGGAGATCCACGACTGGATACATTTTCCTTCTAGGTGGAGGTCCCATAAGTTGGAAGGCTACTTTGCAGGATATAGTCGCTCTGTCCACTATAGAGGCGGAGTATATCGCTGCGATGGAGGCCGCGAAGGAAGCCATTTGGCTCAAGGGTCTCACCGCAGAGCTGCAGGTTTCTCAGGAGGCTGAGAAGCTTCATTGAGATAGTCAGAGTGCTATCTGTCTTGCGAAAGGCCTGGTCTATCATGTAAGGACCAAGCACATTGACGTTCGTTATCACAAGTTGAGGGAGTTTGTCGGAGGAGGGGACATTCAGTTGTTGAAAGTCCCGACAGAGGAAAACATAGCGGATATGTTGACCAAGGCTCTGACCGGAATCAAGTTCAAGCATTGCTTGGACTTGGCTCATATCAGCTCATGCTGATCGTGTCGGCCCCAGGGAGAGGGGGCTTGTAGTCGTCAGTGGGGATTTGTGTGTTATAGGCGGTATTAGTGTTCGTGGAGCATCAAGGTGGAGATTATTGTTTGAATGACTCCAAACCGGACCGGTTCAGTTATTGTTTTTGGTTTTGTCCTTGGGCTGAACCAACCTTCGTTTTATGCTATATATATATATTACAGGAGAAATAACATAACCTAATCGGAATACAAATCGGGAGAAACAAGGAAGAGGAGCGGCGGCATAGGGAATCCTGAGTAGAGGCGTTCGCCGGCGATCGAGCGCGGCATCCGGTGACGTTCGGCGATCTGGATCGGCGGGCGGTTTTCCTCCGGCGACTTCGTCCAGGGATCGGGATACCCGATCTAGGGTTTCTTCTCCGGCGATCTTAGAGATCCGGCGGCGGCAAGATTGGGCAGAGGCTTGCTTCTTCTCCGGCGACATCAATGTTGCGGCGGTCTCTCGCCAACAGCGTATAGGGGAGAAAGGGGGCTGCGACACCGTGCTTGCGTTCTTGCGGCGATTCAGATTGGTAGTGTCACAACCCGCATTTCCTCAACGAGTACATCGTATCAGAGTAAGAGGAACTACGTGTTATGATGCCACGTCATGCAGGAGATAACTGCACACGCTCAGGCAAACCCTCGATGCTACTTTAGTAGTTGAAAACCATCAGTTGTATGCAAGAAAACCGTTTAGTTTGATGGACGTATCCCTCGGCCTTATGGATCAAAACGTGTGTTTGTACGCGGAGGAAAATACTTTAGTTTACTTATGACGATCTCCTATAGGCATTCTAGATTTATAATAATATCAGAAATCATCATTTTTACGTTGTTTGGAAAATACTTGTTTAGGTGACCAAAACATGTTATGAATACTACACCATTATAGGTTTTGTTTATCTTAAAATTACCTAATGCAACCTATCATAAAATCTTCCCAAAAGCAAGTAGATATCATCTCATTCAAATGATTCATAGTAGCAGTCTAGCATTCATATGTAGCAAGTAAAGAAAACCACCAATGGGCGCCAACAAGCTGACATAAACCCATTGAGGCGTATGACAAAGTAAAGAACTACCTCGCTAAGCAAGCTCGGCTAGCTCCAAAGAGACTCTACCCAAGCCTTAGCCGCTCAACCGGCTATAACCTGCACCTGAGGCATCTGAAAAAGAACACCTCAACAATCATCAAAGCTACAAAAAATAGAGCATTACGTTCATACAATATAATGAAGGGGCTTACCGACCCCGTAGCAATTTTTCATGTAAACAGGAGCAAAAAGGCAACACATATATGCCCATTCCATCATCTTGATAACAAGAAACAACTATACTAGTGAACCATAAGCAGCATTTAAGTTCGATTCCGCAAGGGTCTTTTGGTGGCGGCCCTAAAGTGGAACGCACCAATAAAAGCCAGCCCAAATCGGGGCCAAAACGGTGCTCTACACCATAAAACAAAACTCGGTGGCCACCAAGGCTGAAACCACAACACCCCTTACCGAATCCTCACACAAATGCTCCTGCCATGGTTCACAATTCGCCTCGCAAAACTCACCATAACCCAAGCTAAACACGTTTCATTTCATCGTCCTCACTCATGACTACAAATTGCCCAAGTTATGTCAAACTTGATAGAATTTGGATCTCTACTTCACCATAAGCGAACCCCACAACAACAAGCTTACGAATCATATGAACAAACTAATAGAGAAACTACAAGGTAAAACATGACCAAAATGAGATAAACAATAGGTAAGCATATAGATTGGAAAATTCGTGAAAGACAAGATTATTCATGGGTGCATAATAGCCAAAAGGTGAGATTCAAGACAAGATGAGCAAAGCTAATAAGATTATTCATGGATGCAATTTAATTAAGAAGAGTAAAGCTAACAAACTTGAAAGGGGAAACTAGCTATACTTGCAAGAATCAAAGAACAAAAACAAGATTAGCAAGGGTGGAGAACACCGCTTGCATGAACCGATACAACACCGCGACGACTGCTCCTCTCTTTCCTTCCCTTGCCTTAGCTTTGCTCCCTTGATTTCCTTTTGGAATGAGGAAGAAGATGAAGAAGAGGGAGGAGAAAGATGAAGTGAGGAGAAAATAAACTCTCTACTCGGCTTTATTCTTCCAGGACAGAGCTGGACGGCTTGATCCAGAATCAGAAAAACGAACGGCACAAAAAACTGAAAAAGTCGATTTTCGGCCCTGTCACGCCCTGTGACACGCCCGTGTCGCAGGGCGTGTACCTTAAGCGGCGCAGAATCCGACAATTTCAAATTTATCTACAAGGTACACGGCCGGGTACACGCCCGTGATGGGTCGGTCACGCCCGTGACCTAGGGCATGTAACCCGTGTCTCGACATCTCGTCGACCAAAAGTGTCGACACTTCGACAAAGCTGGACACGCCCTGTGACACGCCCGTGTCACAGGCCATGTCCCCTCTCTCGACACCCGACACTCGACACTCGACACTTGACACTCGACACTCGACATAGCGGGACACGGCCCGTGACACACCCGTGTCACGGGGCGTGTACCCCATTCGTCGAGCTCAACTCGACGCAAGAAAATTCGTCGAGTCAAGGAGGTCACGCCCCAGGTCACGCCCTGGGTCACGCCCCGACACGCCCGTGTCGGGGGGCGTGTTCCTCCCGCAACTTTGTCGAACGAAGTTCGACAACCACAAAGCCAAACCGCATCCCGAGCTGGACACGCCCTGGGACACGCCCGTGTCCCAGGCCGTGTCACTCAAAAAAATGAACATTTTTCACTGTTTTGAAAAGTGTTTGTTTCTCGTCCTAGACCATTTCTTCCTTAAGGACTTTTTAGCCTTTTTTTCTATACAATCAACCTGTTTTGAGCAACATTACCCGGGCTCGAAAAAGTGCAAGCATTCCCTAAGAGGCCTCACCGAGTCCCAAAATTGGACTCCGGCTTGCTGGGGAATCGTGCAACTAGGCTACCAAAACAGCCACTCGAAAGCCCGCGTGAAAACCATGCTCGAACAACAGTCAGAGCCAGCGTAACGCCCATCAAGCGTATGCAATCACTCAACGAAAAATCCAGGGCATTACAATCACTCCACCTAACCAAAAGTTTCGCCTCGAAACTTTGTAATAATTTTTATCTAAATGAAAGGAGGAATCAAACAAAAACACCAATTCACATACCAGCTTATTTACGGGAACAAATGAGGGTGAGCCGCCCTCATCGTTGACTCGAGCTCCCACGTCGCGCTTTTCACATTCTGATTTTTCCATAGCACTTTGACCATAGGGATCTTCTTTTTCCGCAACACACGCTCTTGGGAGTCCAAAATACGGATAGGCATCTCTACATATGAAAGGTTCGGCGCCAACTGCGGCACAAAGTCCAAAACTTGCTTATCATTCCGCACACACTTTCGCAGTTGGCTGACATGAAACACGTCGTGAACACCAGGAAAGTTCACGGGTAACTCGACTTTGTAAGCGGATGCACCAATCCGTGCAAGAATCTTGAAAGGACCCACAAATCTTGGGTCTAATTTGCGCTCTTTTCCAAACCTTTTAATTCCAACCATTGGGGAGACTTTCAGGAAGACGAAATCCCCCACAGCAAACTCTAACTCCGACCTTCGCCGGTTGGCGTACTTTTCATATCGCTCTTGGGCGATCCGGAGCTTCTCCCGAATAAGTCGTACGACAACTTCCATGTCCTCGAGCGCCTCTGGGCCCAACAGAGGCCGCTCGCCAACTTCAGCCCTAAGTAGGGGAGTCAGACATCGTCGCCCATATAAAGCTTCGAACGGAGCCATTTGCAAGCTTTCTTGATGGCTGTTATTATATGCGAATTCCATAAGGCGCAAACGTTCATCCCATGCTCCGTCATACTCAAGAATGTAGCATCGAATCATATCTTCCACGATTTGGTTTACTCGTTCCGTTTGGCCATTCGTCTAAGGGTGGTAAGCAGTGGAATACTTCAAATCCGTCCCCAAACCCTCTTGTAGACTCTTCCAGAAACGAGAAGTAAATCGGGAATCCTGGTCTGAAATGATATTGACTGGCACACCATGCAGTCGGATGATCTCGTTCAAATATAGCTCTGCTATTGTCTTCATCGGGTAGTTGATCTTAAATGGTATGAAGTGAGCACACTTGGTCAACCTATCCACGATCACCCATACGGAGTCATGTCCTCGTGGAGATCTTGGTAAGCCTGTAATAAAATCCATTGAAATGCTTTCCCGCTTCCATGTTGGAATCTCCAATGGCGTCAATTTGCCACCAGGCCTCCCATGATCAGCTTTCACCCGCTTGCAGGTATGACATTCAGATACAAATTGCGCTATATCTCTTTTCATTCCATACCACCAGACAATTTGTTTCAAATCACGGTACATTTTTGTTGAGCCTGGATGGTAGGTCATACTTGAGCCATGTGCTTCCCTACACACCATATCGCGAATGTCTCCAACTGCGGGGATACAAAATCGACCGCGATATTTTAACGTGCTTGCGCCATCAATAGCAAACTCTGGTAATTCACCTTTTTCAGTCCGAAGAAATAAATGTAAAAGATCAGGATCCCCCTTTTGATGTTGTTTTGCAAGCACCATCCATGAAGGTTCTTCTATTGCTGAATGACTTTGCGGGTCATATCTTCCCACGGAAATATCCATCAATAGAAATTCCTCCACTAGACGGTCGGCTGAAAGATTAAATAATTTCCCTGTCTTCCGACTCAACGCATCGGCCACAACATTAGCTCTTCCGGGATGATACAAAATCTCCACATCATGATCAGCTACATATTCAAGCCATCGCCGTTTGCGCAGATTAAGTTCCTTTTGCGTGAAGACGTACTTCAAACTTTTATGATCCGTAAAGATTTTACACTGCGCGCCGTAAAGTAAGTGTCTCCACAACTTCAATGCAAATATCACCGCTGCGAACTCCAAATCATGTGTCGGGTAGTTCTTTTCATGACTTTTCAACTGCCGAGACCCATACGCAATCACCTTTTTGTCTTGCATTAAAACACATCCAAGTCCAACGTGCGACGCATCCACAAAAACCTCATAATCTATCCCTTTTGTCGGTAATATCAACACAGGAGCGGTACATAACCTGTTCTTGAGTTCAAGGAATGATGCCTCACACTTGTCATTCCAATCAAACGCCACATTATTCTGGGTTAAGCGAGTCAAAGGTGCAGCCAACGTAGCAAAACCTTCTACAAATCTGCGATAATAGCCGGCCAATCCCAAGAAGCTCTGAATCTCCTTGGGTGTCTCCGGTCTCCTCCACTCCATGACTACAGCAATCTTTTCGGGATCCACTGAAAATCCATGTTGATTAATAACATGACCTAGGAATGCAACCTGAGGCAACCAAAACTCGCATTTGCTTAGCTTGGCAAACAACTTTTGGTCTCGCAAAGTGGCCAATACCAATCGCAGATGCTGTTCATGCTCCTCAGCACTGCGGGAGTAGACAGAACATCGTCAATAAAAACCACCACAAACCTATCCAAGTAGTCCTTGAACACCTGGTTCATCATATCCATAAAGGCTGATGGTGCGTTGGTCAAACCAAACGACATCACAAGAAATTCAAAATGGTCATGTCTCGATCGAAACGCAGTCCGCAGAATATCAGACTCCCGAACCTTTAGCTGATGATAGCCCGAGCGGAGATCAATCTTCGAAAATACTGAACTGCCACGCAGTTGATCAAACAAATCATCAATTCTTGGCAGTGGGTACTTGTTCTTAATCGTCACCTTGTTTAATTCCCGGTAATCGATGCAAAGCCGCATCGACCCATCTTTCTTCTTTACAAATAACACTGGTGTACCCCAACGTGATGAACTTGGCCTAATAAACCCCTTTGCCAATAAGTCATCCAGCTGGGTACGCAACTCTGCTAGCTCACGCGGGGCCATTCTATACGGCGCTTTCGCAATAGGCCGCGTATCCGGCTCCAAATCAATGACGAACTCGACATCACGATCAGGTGGAAGACCAAGAAGATCAGTAGGAAAAAACATCTAGAAATTCACACACAATAGGAATCTCCTCCAAACGCGGCAAAACAATACTAGTCCCCACAACTGAGATTAGACAAGCAAAACAGTCGGAAACAAACAACGTCCGAACACATACCACCGAAATCCCTGGAGAATCCTGGCATGAATCACCATAAACACTTCCCGGCTGACCATTGTCCTTGATAAAATCCAAACGCTTTTCTTTGCACTGGATGACGACATCATAGCGGGATAACCAGTCCATGCCCAAGATAACGTCAAAATCTTCCAAATCAATCACCTTGAAATCAGCCTTCGCTAAGAAATCCCCCAACAAAATGGGACAATCAAGAAGACCCCAGTCTGCAACCACAGAAGCACCGGAAGGAAACTGCACCAAAAAGGCATTCCCCACTTGATCTGGTGTCAAATGATACCGATCCAGAAAGGTTCGAGCCACAAATGAATGGGTCGCGCCAGAATCGAAGAGAACACGCGCCCAATGGTTCTTTACCTTAAAGTTTCCTATAAGGGTACATATGTAGCTAAGAACTACGCGTAAGAGTCATAAACAAAATGTGAACCAGAGGAAGGAATCGAACCTGAGATAACCTGAGGTGACATCTGAGCTTCCTCTGAAGAGATCACATTTAACTTCCCCTTTCCTTTGTCCAAACGCGGAGGCGGAGGCAAAGCCTGGAGTGGCATTGGCTGCAGCACGAGCTGGTTTTGTGGGCACCTTGCCTTGAGATGTCCCTGTTTGCCACACTGAAAGCACACCTTATCTTTGACCCAGCAGCGGCCCACATCATGACCTCTTCCCCCACAACTTGTACACTCCAAGTCTCTGGTTGGCGCACCCTGAATGGCGTGCACCTGCTCCTTCTTCTACATCCCCAACCGCTTGAAACATTTCTCAAATGGGTGACCTGACCGGCCACAGAAGCTACATGTCTCCTTAGTCTTCTTTCTCCCAGCAGCTTCTTGGGAGCTTTTCCCTTCCACAAGCTTTCTCTTGTCCTTCTGCATCAACTGCCCTCTTTGCTTTGCAGTTTTGATAGCTTCCATCTTCAAAGCAGCCTCAACCACACTGGTGTAACTCGTCGCTCCATAAGCGCTTGCGAACTGCTGAACATCGCTCCGGAGTCCGCCAAGAAATCTCTTCACTCGGTCAGCTTTCGTAGTCACCAGGCTCGGAGCGAACCGACTTAGCTTGCTAAACTCAATTTCATACTCACTAACTGTGAGTTTCCTCTGCTTCAGGTACAAAAAGTCATTCATCAGGCGGTCCCTTTCAACTGACGGCAGAAACTTGCGCCGTAACAGTTCTTTGAAGGCTTCCCACGAACATCCCGCCACTAGGCTTTCCTTTTCGCGCAACCACCAACTTTTAGCCAACCCTTTTAGTTGATAGGCGGCAAGCATCACCTTCTAGTCCTCGGTAATGCCAGAATAGACAAACATCTCTTCCAACGTGATCACCCAATCATCCAAGATCACAAAGTCTGCTTTTCCATCATAGGTGGGTGGTCCAAGTCGCTGAAACTGCGAGATAAAAGTCATCGCAGGAGGAACCACAACTGGGGGTATCAATGCCACGAAAGGAGTAGAAACAGCGGGGCCTCTGATAGTCTCTTGCACTCTTGGTGCTAGCCCAGACATCGCTGATGACATAGCTTGGAGCTGGGACTGCACATCCTGCACTTGCCTCGTCAAAGCCTCATTACTTTGTCGTAGGCTATCCATCAGGGCATTATTTTGCGCGCCCAAAGACTTGCCCTCAGATTGGGGAGTCTGCCTTGTCACTGGACGCTTCGACATCCTATAAACACGTTCACCCTTATCAAGCTCCAACCCAACAAAAACACACAACTACTATGTACAGACAATACATATAATGAACATCAACTGCTAACTTGCTCTGAGAGTTTGTGAATGATGTTATGCCTAGCCTAAGATGACGCACCGTCATTCCACTAACTTGTGCCTAAACCATGAATGCATGAATTTATTTGACCCAAAATCATGAGTGTACATGTGTCATCATGTAAATCTTTAGCTTGGCACGTTGTGCTCATGCAATGTTATGTTATGCGTGCTGTGTTATGCATTCTAGCAAAGGCCTTAATGCATGTCATGAGCGGTCATACGCATCACAATGCTATGCATCTCATACTACATAGCATTGCATGCAATGAATAAAAAAACGTGCTAGTCGCATCCATGTGGTGAGGTTATGCATCCCATACTACATAACCCCACATGTTGCCCCTATGGTGGATCCATATACAACCACATATTATGCATCTCATACTACATAATATGCCCTGTATACTTCTGTTCATGCCATGAGTGTAGTGTTCATGCTTCGGCCAAGACGTACTGATGGCACTTCGGTGTATGTATAAAATAATGTTTACTAAAAGGAAAGTTTGCCTGACAAATTGTCAAGCAAACCTGGCTCTAATAACAACTATCACAACCCGCATTTCCTCAACGAGTACATCGTATCAGAGTAAGAGGAACTACGTGTTATGATGCCACGTCGTGCAGGGGATAACTGCACACGCTCAGGCAAACCCTCGACGCTACTTTAGTAGTTGAAAACCATCAGTTGTATGCAAGAAAACCGTTTTGTTTGATGGCCGTATCCCTCGGCCTTATGGATTAAAACGTGTGTTTGTATGCGGCGGAAAATACTTTAGTTTACTTATGACGATCTCCTATAGGCATTCTAGATTTATAATAATATCAGAAATCATCCTTTCTACGTTGTTTGGAAAATACTTGTTTAGGTGATCAAAACATGTTATGAATGCTATACCATTATAGGTTTTGTTTAGCTTAAAATTACCTAATGCAACCTATCATAAAACCTTCCCAAGAGCAAGTAGATATCATCTCATTCAAATGATTCATAGTAGCAGTCTAGCATTCATATGTAGCAAGTAAATAAAACCACCAATGAGCGCCAACAAGCTGACACGAACCCATTGGGGCGTATGACAAAGTAAAGAACTACCTCGCTAAGCAAGCTCGGCTAGCTCCAAAGAGACTCTACCCAAGCCTTAGCCGCTCAACCGGCTACAACCTGCACCTGAGGCATCCGAAAAAGAACACCTCAGCAATCATCGAAGCTACAAAAAATAGAGCATTACGTTCATACAATATAATGAAGGGGCTTACCGACCCCATAACAATTTTTCATGTAAACAGGAGCAAAAAGGCAACACATATATGCTCATTCCATCATCTTGATAACAAGAAATAACTATACTAGTGAACCATAATCAGCAGTTAAGTTCGATTCCGCAAGGGTCTTTTGGTGGCGGCCCTAAAGTGGAACGCACCAATAAAAGCCAGCCCAAATCGGGGCCAAAACGGTGCTCTACACCATAAAACAAAACCCGGTGGCCACCAAGGCTGAAACCACACCACCCCTTACCGAATCCTCACACAAACGCTCCTGCCATGGTTCACAATTCGCCTCGCAAAACTCACCATAACCCAAGCTAAACACGTTTCATTTCATCGTCCTCACTCATGACTACAAATTGCCCAAGTTATGTCAAACTTGATAGAATTTGGATCTCTACTTCACCATAAGCGAACCCCACAACAACAAGCTTGCGAATCATGTGAACAAACTAATAGAGAAACTACAAGGTAAAACATGACCAAAATGAGATGAACAATAGGTAAGCATATAGACTGGGAAATTCGTGAAAGACAAGATTATTCATGGGTGCATAATAGCCAAAAGGTGAGATTCAAGACAAGATGAACAAAGCTAATAAGATTATTCATGGATGCAATTTAATCAAGAAGAGTAAAGCTAACAAACTTGAAATGGGAAACTAGCTATACTTGCAAGAATCAAAGAACAAAAACAAGATTAGCAAGGGTGGAGAACACCGCTTGCTTGAACCGATACAACACCGCGACGGCTGCTCCTCTCTTTCCTTCCCTTGCCTTAGCTTTGGACCCTTGATTTCCTTTTGGAATGAGGAAGAAGATGAAGAAGAGGGTGGAGAAAGATGAAGTGAGGAGAAAATAAACTCTCTACTCGGCTTTATTCTTCCAGGACAGAGCTGGACGGCTTGATCCAGAATAAGAAAAACAAACGGCACAAAAAAACTGAAAAAGTCGATTTTCGGCCCTGTCACGCCCTGTGACACGCCCGTGTCACCGGGCGTGTACCTTAAGCGGCGCAGAATCCGTCAATTTCAAATTTATCTACAAGGTACACGGCCGGGTACACGCCCGTGACGGGTCGGTCACGCCCGTGACCTAGGGCGTGTAACCCGTGTCTCGACATCTCGTCGACCAAAAGTGTCGACACTTCGACAAAGCTGGACACGCCCTGTGACACGCCCGTGTCATAGGTCGTGTCCCCTCTCTCGACACCCGACACTCGACACTCGACACTCGACATAGCGGGACACGGCCCCTGACACGCCCGTGTCACGGGGCGTGTACCCCATTCGTCGAGCTCAACTCGACGCAAGAAAATTCGTCGAGTCAAGGAGGTCACGCCCCAGGTCACGCCCTGGGTCACGCCCCGACACGCCCATGTCGGGGGGCGTGTTCCTCCCGCAACTTCGTCGAACGAAGTTCGACGACCACAAAGCCAAACCGCATCCCGAGCTGGACACGCCCTGGGACACGCCCGTGTCCCAGGCCGTGTCACTCAAAAAAAATGACCATTTTCACTGTTTTGAAAAGTGTTTCTTTCTCGTCCTAGACCATTTCTTCCTTAAGGACTTTTTACCCTTTTTTTCTATACAATCAACCCGTTTTGAGCAACATTACCCGGGCTCGAAAAAGTGCAAACATTCCCTAAGCGGCCTCACCGAGTCCCAAAATTGGACTCCGGCTTGCTGGGTAATCGTGCAACTAGGCTACCAAAACAGCCACTCGAAAGCCCGCGTGAAAACCATGCTCGAACAACGGTCAGAGCCAGCGTAACGCCCATCAAGCGTATGCAATCACTCAACGAAAAATCCGGGGCGTTACAGGTAGAGGCGACTCTCTTCTCCGGCGACATCAAGGCTGCGGCGGTCTCTCGCCAGCAGCGTCCAGGGGCGAGGGAGAGGGTGGCGGTACCGATCGGCCCTTTCTTGCGGCGGTCTCTCGCCAGCAGTGCATAGTGGAGTTTTTTTCTTCCCTCTCTTTTTTTCTTGTTGTTCATTATTTTCTATTCTAGGTTAGTGTCGATCCGCTGAGGATCGTTGAGTGCTTGTGTTGTAATCGAATATTTTTTTTATTACTGGATCCAGCGCGCTCTCCCCGTGGATGTAGGAGATTAACTCTGAACCACGTAAATCTCTTGTGTTTTTTCTGTGTTTTGGAATCTCGTACTAGTTTCTTTGATTGTTTGGTGCGCGCCACAATTTGCTCAAAAATTCGCTTCTGTTGCTATTGTCCGCGACGAGTTCCGTACTCGCGGGCCGGTGTCATTTGCACAACATAAAATGTGGCCTCTGAGAAAATATTTCCTTCGAGAATATAATATGCGCATTCGAGAAAATATTATTCATTCGGGAATATTATGCCTTGAGAAATGTGCCACATGGAGAATATCAGATGGTTGACGAGTTTCACTCTAAAGCAACCTACATGCTAGATGGTCCGAAAGATAACCCGTGCGAAACTCATAGAACTGTGGGTGTAAGTTCATATGCAAGTTGATACAGAGTACGTAGGCGGTGGTCATGTGAAGACTGCCACAACCCAATTATAATCCAAATTTAATCTACTTTTCAGATACCTTACTACACTTGTCATTCTTTTTCATATGTATTATATTGATTTATCATAATGGCAAGTGACAGGTGCTAGTGGGCGACAATGATAAATCATGATGGTAGTCATTTAAAGCTCTCTTAGATACAATATAATTAAATTGTCATTCTCTTCATATTCTAATTATTATGATAGAAACTTACCTGAGGTAATATAGTACAACTTTTGCATGTTAATAATTAAGTTGTTTGACGATATGATTGTGATTTCTGTGATGATACAACATAATTACTCTTATATAGTAATTAATCTTCGATTAAAGTCAATATTCCACTATTTAGTGTTACGCTGAATAACTACTTCCCTACTATGTTGATGTGTGATATATATCCGCTTAGCACCAACGTTGATACATGGCATCGGGTGATCAGTGCTAGGGGTTTGGAATGGTATTACCTCCAGTCCTTTGTAAGTTACTTCGGTGCCGCCGCCTGTGGTGTGCGATAAGATTCAATGTAGTTTAAAATGTTTGGAATCGGTCCCCAACTTTTTATACTTTTTCAAAATAGGTTTCGTTTAACTTTTCTGTCCATCTATTTAACAAAATTGTTGAGGTGGATGCTGAGTAGTCATTGTTTTAAATTTTTTTTAATTTCATAATTTTTTATTTTTTTATTTCTTAAAGTGATCGTTCCCTAATACTTCTCCCAAGGTTATCGCCTCTCCTCCCGTAGCAAACCTCTGATTCCTCCAAACTATTCGCCGGCCTCTGCCACTGACCTCCGCCGGCTCCAGTGCCGACCTCCGTCTCCTCCAGCACCGACCTCCTCCTCCAACGCCGACGCTTATTTAGTTACTTTCCCGGTGGCATACGCGATATGGAGATCTGAGAGTTCTTCTCCTTCTCCGGCTACATTGGGGACTTGCAGATCTAGTTGTGTATCCTCTTATTTAATTACTTTCCTTGTCTCTTTCCTAAATTTAAAATGTTCATTTTATAGAGTTTACAAATTTCCGAACTTTCCACAATAAAACTTCCAAAGCCTGAACCAGTTATTAATGTTCATTTGATCAACAAAATTAAATTAAGTTCTATCAAAAGTTAATTATAGATACCTTAATTAGGTCCACATAGATGCCACATTGGCGCCTTGTCATCGACACCTCGACAATTCCGCTAAATAGATGGGCGAAAAAGTTAAAAGGGACCTATTTCGAAAAAGTATAAAAGGTTGGGAACCGATTTCAAATATTTTAAACATTAGAGACCAATTTCAAATGACCCCGAAATATTGGGGACCTATTTAAGATTTTGAATTTTTTAATATTAAATTATGGTAAATAAAAACTTAACTAGAATTTTGATTATGATTGAACTAATATTGTTTAGTATGATTGTTAAAGGGTACGAATATTATAAGACAAATTATAGTTAATTGGACTAATTAAATTATGTATAAAATTGTGGTTGAAATTAAAATCAAATAGTAGAAAATTATAAAACCACACCGCACTGAACGCTTTGGTTGGGATGCAATTTTATTGATTGTAAAAATATAAAATGTGCGGTGTGGCTCTATAATATATCAACTCATGTTTCTGAATTTCGTTCTGCAATTGAACATAAATATTGACAAATTTAATTTATGTAACTGAAAATATTCATGCAAACGAATACAAGAATTGGTTTTGCCCTAATTTCAAAACCTCTGCACCATAAGTTTTGGCCAAAATTAATTCTTGTCACTCAAAATCTATCAAACGAACACACCCTTAGGATTTTTGAGTTTTATATATAGATTTTTGGTGCAATAACAATCTAATTTGAGTTTCTTACATTTTTATTTTTTACTTATGATTAAAAGAAAGGCTCATCCTTCTGAATTGAGAATATAGACGCCATGAGTCATATAATTTGAAGACATCGTAGGCACACCATATCGAATCGCTAGAAAATAATTAGGGACAAGAAAAAGTATTTAGATGTCGTAATTTATAAAAATGTGCTAATTCGAGAATAACATTTAGAGCAATAAAATGTATTTAATAATAATATGACAAAAGTATAAAATTTAGATACAAGCCGATTAAATTATCTTGATATATATAAAACATATATTAATTGGTAAATAGATATTCAAGAACTATTTTTAGTGTCAGCTACCTACCATTATAATTTGTTACACTGTGATCTTTAGTATCCCACACTATTCTAGAATCATAATTTTTTTAAATCGGTTGGAGACTTTTGTGGTCAAGAAATAAGTATTTATGAATAAAAAATCTAATATAATTAAATGAAAGTTATGATGTTGGTAACTTTAAAGATAAGCTCATCATAATAGTCTTGCTTGATGAGAAAAAAATCAAGTAGAATAATTGCTTGAAGAGGAGAAAACCAAATAAAATATATTTTGCAAATATAATATCTTTATTGATTAATATAATTATATATAAAGCATGAAACTAACTAAAATCTAACTTTATACCAAAAAATTAAATAGCATCATATTATATAACATCCAAATATATGTATGATAATAAAGAAAACTAGCTAATTATGAGACCATAGATGCATGCATAATCTTGAAACACTCCCTCTAAGTTGGAATATTAATTAAGAGTATAATTTTTTTAAAAATGTTTATTTTTCATATAAAAGAATTTAAAGATAAAAAATACACAACAAAATACCTTATGTTTTCCTTTCACAATTTTTGTATACGCTGAAATAATCCAAGCAGCTGAGTATTTAATATTTTTGAAAATATTTACTGCTTACTTCTACAATTTAAACAAGGAACGAGATCACTATATGTAAATAAATTAGCAAAAGATCTTTAGAAGAATTTATTAGTTAGAAATACAATACTAGTGAGCAAATAATATAAGAAAAATTTCGGACCTCAAACGGAGCAACAAAGGAAAATATGTATAAATTGATGTGAGAAATACAGATAAAATTAAAAATAATGCAATTGTAAAAAACAATTATATTTGAATTTGTTATCATAGAGTAAGCGAGTCACCTTTACGAAAATAAACTAGCAAACAACATTAATTAAAAAGTCTTAATAGTAAAAAATAAAATTACTAACAACAAATATTATAAAAATTATTCATACCTTCGATGAAATGTGTGGGTCATGTGAAAAATCACAGATCAATGCCTGAAAAGCACAAATAAATTAAGAAGAAATATAATAATAATAATCAACAAAAGATATTTCAACTTATCGTCACGTACCTACACTTGCGAACACAATGAAGTTATTTTCGCGTGCTTCAAATTCAGCAAGAAATAACATGCCACAAGTAAAATAGAATGATTGTATTATTATGTTTCAAATTAATCTTGAGATTTTAGAAATGCATGTCTCTGTTCAAATATGCGAACAAAGTTATAAATATATATATATATATATATATATATATATATATATATATATATATATATATATATATATATATATATATATATATATATATATATATATATATATATATATATATATATATATATTATTGTTGCGGACCAACTGACGTCCCGGTTGGGCCGGAATTCTTGTACCGTCTTAGCTCTCGGGACGGTCGAGCGTGCAGACAACCAAATAAATAGGTTGATTGTACATAAGTAGTTTTAACGTGGAAACCCCCCTCAACAGGGTAAAATACCACGTGACCGGATCTGTGTCGGTCAAAATCCACTATTTCTTGTTAGTTACAGCTAGTTTGTGAAGTCGAGGGTGACATGCCACCTCTCGTTACAGTTATGGGGTGAGAGAACACTTTGCACGCGGCAGACGATGGGTCGTCGCGCCGGGTATTGTTACAAATTGCGCTTTGCGCCGGTGGATTTCAGATAACGACGTGTTGATTCTGGACGAGAAGCGGCACACTTGATCTTGCAATTGCCAGGGCTTCTTGGGACTTGGGCGATTCGGCTTCGCCGGGTGGTTGCGACTTGACCCGCTTGTGGCTCGGGTGTGGCTCGAAGGAGGCTCGGAGGTGACTCTTAGGAGGAAAACTGGCAGAGCTTCGACCTGAGAAAAAAGAAGACTCCAAGGAGAAGCATCAGAAAAGGATGAGAAATTAGGAGACATGTGGCTCTTTTTATAGGTTCTGGGAGGTGGTTACGGTGGTTTTGCGGTTATCCGCACACTGTAACTACCCTCATAAATATTTTTCCTGTAGTTTTTTATGCGTGTATCGCGCTATTTGGAGACAACTATTAATAAAATATTAAAATATTAATTAGGTTCCCCCACTAACCTGGTGGTTAGTGAGTGGTTATGCGCGGATCGCACGACCGAGGACGCTCCCCCCTAATCGGACGGAGGGAGCGAGCCTCCACGGGTGGCTGACGAACCTGCCGCCAAGTTCGCCAAGTTCGCCAAGGGGGGGGGGGGGGGGTTGGCCGCCCCTTTCGTCGCTGGCGGCCAAGGAGAGAGGGAGGGGCGGTCCGGTTGGTAGCCCCTCTTGGCCGCACGGGCGGCTGGGCGAGGGGGAGGCCGGGACGGCCACCCCTTTGTCGTCGACGACTAAGGAGAGCGGGAGGGCCAACCCGATTGTCCGCCACTCTTGGCCGCACGGGCGGCCAGGCGAGCGGGGCTCTAAATTCGTAGAGTCACTTTTATCCCGGATGCTAGTCAAATTAGAATTTCTGAAATTTACCCTACTTAGTACTCAAGATGGACAGCCTTGTCCTCGAGAGAGATCTTTGTATACTCGGGAGCTTTGGCCCTTCGTTTCTCGAGATGCCGAGACTTGTTCCCGAGTAGTGTGTCGATTCTCGAGAATGTCTTTTCTTGTACTCGAAAAAAATTCCTCTAGCTCTCGAGTAACGCTTTTAGTTCACGAGAGGTCTACTTTTGTACCCGAGTGATGCTTGTGTTGTTCCCGAGTAATACTAGTTTGTTCTCGAGATATGTAGTTTTGTTATCGAGAAGTCCTTTTACTTCTCAAGAAGGTTATTTTAGTACTCGAGTAATCTTCTTCTGTACTCGAGAACTGTTCTTGTTCTCGAGAAGGCCAACTTGTTCTCAAGAACGGCCCTTCTTATTCTCAAGAAGATCCGCTTGTACTCGAGAACTGCCCTGTTCTCGAGATGTTTTGGCTCTATCTTGATTTCTACATCATGGTTTCCTTCGTGGCGATACCGTGTGGCGAGACAAGCCGCCAAGCTTTGATAGGGTTGTGGTGTGTCCCTGAGCTCTAAACCCGGATCGTTACAGAGTCTGACTTCATGATTTTCTTCGTTGCGGGTGTAATTTGTGGGCGAATCCACCGCCGCAACGTTTAATCCCTCTATTAGTACTTTGTGAGACTCTATCGAGTATTTGGGCTTTTACGGTGTATGGTGGAGTATCCATTCTCCCCAGTATTTATGACAGATTAAACAATACCCATGGGGGTGTGTCTAGATGAGTTGACCACCCTGCCCGTTTGGTTTTTGGTGGAGTTGACCACAGGAGGCTAATAGAGTCTTGTCTTCTTCCTGATGTTTTAATCATGACCTTTTTCCCATATAGTCTTGTTCATTTGTGGTACTTTTGTTGTACGTGACGCCTCATGTAAGTGTTCCCTTTTGACTTTGGTACCTTCCTGTTGTACTTTATTTAAGTATCTTTCCTTTGGTATTGGGTTAGTACCCCTCAACTTTGTTTACTTTTCGCTTACTTTCTGCCATCACTTGTACATTCTTGTTGATGTGTTCTGTCTTTGGAATGCTTCAGGTTAAGAGTTGTAGCTGATCGCGGTGCTGGTTTTGAAGTTCTTGAGCAGCAGTGTTGGCTGTGGTTTTTGTCTCGCAGTTGCGAGGTAGATTGTTGGTTAGTTTACTTTACTAGTTCAGACATACTTTGTTTTATGTGGGTTCGTGTCAGTTTGTTGATGCACACAAGTTTGTTGATTGTGGATGCTTGTTAGCTACTTAGTTTTCTTTCTGTGTATTTGGATTACTTGCTCTCTGTGATGTTTTATGCTAGCACTGCATGGTAGGTATTTTCAAGTATTAAAACTACTATTATTACCTCATGCATTGCACGTTTTTAAGATGTTAAATCACTACTTTTAATGACAGTAAAAATCTGCTTTTATTGTTATCATAAACTTAGAACTTACATACCTTAATTTTGTTAATTTTCTCTTTGCTTATAATCCCTGTGCATGTTACTTTGTTTTCTCTCCTATATATCTAGCTCTTTATTTGTTTATATAATTCACCTTAGTGTAGAGGGTTCTGACTTCTACAAAGAGGGGGAGATTGTTGGGTATTATATCCACAATAACCTAGATTTGGTAAAGTCACCCTTGAACTAAGAGAATTAAGTTGTATTTGATGTATTGTTTGAGTATGTGTTTGCAGGACTTAATTGTCAAGTATAGACCAATGTCAGTCTACAATGGGTCACAAAACATAGGACCATACAATATAATCTCTCATTGTGTGATCCATGGTGTTGACTCATGTGTAGCCTCTCTATTGGGATACACTTTATTTTTCGAGCACTAGGATTGTTGGAGAAAGACAGGTTGCTGATTCCATTGAAGGAAGGAAAATCTTCATAAACTTAATTTTTCTAAGTGTTTCACTCGAGTAGATTTTTAGTGCTCGAGTATAACCCTTAGTTATACCCGTGAAGTCCAGTTTGTATCTCGAGTAAAGGAAATGGCTCTCGAGTGATTTGAATCTATCTCTCGAGTGGCCAAGTCCATTACTCGAGTAGACTTTTTCTCTTTCTCGAGTTGACAGATTTTTCCTCTCAGAAAATATTCTAAGTACTTTACTCGAGTAGTCAAGTTAATCACTCGAGTAGATGAGCCCTTTATCTCGAGTTACAGAAGGATTGTTCTCATGTTGAATCTACCTACTCGAGTAGTAAAGTTCTTGTACTCGAGAAGTCCATCTACTTCTCGAGTAGTCTAGATTCAGTACTCGAGTGATCTGCATTATCTTCCAGAATTTTTTCTAAGTCCTTTTCTCGAGTAGTTCATCTCCACCTCTCGAGTGACCTTTTCTAGCACTCGAGTAACTCTTATTCCACTCGAGTGATTGTAGATTCTGTTCTGAGTTTTCTGAAGGACTCCTTCTCGAGTAGCCTAACATTGTCTTCTCGATAACTTATCATTGTACTCGAGTACTTCACTTTTCACTCGAGTAATTCAGTCAGTTTTTCTCGAAATTCGCTAAGTCCTAAACTGACAGGATTTTCAAATGACTTGACGTGATTGGTCCACGTGGACATCATTAATGCTAATTATGACCGTTAAGGAGATCTTATATAAGGTCTTGTCATTTCGACTAACCCTAACAACAACAACAACAACAACAACAACTACAAGTGTTGCAAAGAAACATTTTATGAATTCTGAATCCATTTTTCTACTTCCAAAAATGGAAACCGCCGCCGCTCAACATCGTGTAAATCGCCTAGGGCTTTCGTTCAAGAAGATTCAGATGAGTAGACTTACAGATCGAGATTATTTTTCAACTCTTCATCATCTCTCGGATCGTGTGAGTCAAGAAGTTTCAGATCAGGATCTAGCCGAGTATCTTCTTCAAATTATTCTGACTGTGCCGCAAAGTTCAAAGGAAGAAGACCTTGGCCGACATCTCTAGATCTGAGAAATATTATTGTTTGTATTTCATATTCTCAATTTATTCTTGTAGGAGCTTTGTTCTTCGAGTTGTATGAAGTTTTTATCTTCCGAGTGTAAATCCGTGTTGTGGATCGAGTTGTAGGAACTTTATTCTGAGGCGTAGAATTGGTTTCAATCTGAGATAGTGGAGTAGCCGAGTTTAGTGCTTTGCTAGATCGGTGAGTGGAAAGTGGATGTACCCAAGGTTGGGGAACCACTATAAGTCTCTATGCCCTCTGTGATTGCTTGATTATTTTCTATGCATAGATCGCTAATTTTTTATTCCGTAAAAAGACGCACAACTCACCTATTCACCCCCCTCTAGGTGATTTAGGTGGACAACTAAACTCTTTCATTACGAGGCCTCTTCGGACAAAAAAAACAAGGATCTTGTTTTGTTCTCTCTCATGCCGGACATGGTGGCGAATGGTGACGGACTTGCGCTGGAGAGCGATTGTGACATGCAACCTCCAGTAAAAAATGTTAGTATTTATTTTGATATAGGAGAAATGATGATCGCGCCTGGGGGAGGAAGTCGTTGCTTCCGCGATCATGACGGTGTGTGGGCCATGTACGGGCGTGTGCAAGCACTTGTACGTAAACATGTGTGTGGGCGCCCCACAGAGATGCGGACGGACGCGCTCGCACTGAAGCGTGCACGGCTGGTTGTGCGTGCAGGCACGTGCCAGACCGTGCGCGTGGGCATGTGCGCCCGATCACGCGTGCGCGAGCGTGCGTGCGCGTGGGCGCACGCACGGTAGTGTAGGTATGTATGCGCGGCCAATCCCGTCTGCGGGTACGGGTAGGGCGGCCCCTGATCCCGCGTGGGGCGCGCGCTCCATCCCACGTGCGGGCGCTCGCGGGGAGCGTGCATGATCACACGTGTAGGCGCGCGCGGGATGTGCGCCTGACCTCGTGTGTTGGAGTGCGTGGGGTGCGCGCCTGGTTGCGCGGGTGCTGGCCTGATCCTGCGTGCGGGAGCGCGCGAGTGGTCACGCCTGATTTTACGTGGGTGTGTGCCTGGTTTCGCTCGGTCCTGGCTATGTGCCCCGACATGTGTGCTCGTGTGTGTGTGTGTGTGTGTAGGCTTACACGTATATTTGTGCGAGGCTTTTCGTGCATGTCAGGGTACGCATATGCGTTCGGGCATGTTGTGAATGGCTTTTGGCTAGGATTTTTTAGCCTAACTTTTTTACTTTTTGTGACAAGCTCGAAACGTACTGCTCGGCTGATGCGTCTTCGCTCTTCTCTTATCGATTACCAAGTTGTAATTTGGAGGAGAAGATTCGGCCTTTCTGTCGACTTTGAAGTGAGGATATCGCGTGCTGAGGAGAGATTGCAGAATCCTCTTCATGGCTGGTTGACGATCTGCGAGACTACCTTAAGATCGGGGTTTCGATTCTCCTAGTGCGAGGAAGTGGTTGAGATTCTGAAGTTTTGCGGCATGCCGATTTCTCAGTTCACTCCCTTGAGTGTGATGCGACATATGGGAGTGGTTGTCTTCTTTTGCGAGCATGGCGGGAGACTCTCTTTTGATTGCTTTCGGGACTGCTGCGATGTTTGCTCTGATGGCTACGAGTGGGTGGAGATTTGCAGCAACAAGAGTTGACTTGATTTTGAGGTTCGGATGGACCGCCGCTATGGAAATACTTTGTTTGGTTACGTCAGGAATTCCTGGGGCTTGCCAGAGCTGTGGAACGCGTTACCTGATTGTTACCGTTGCCAAAAAGGAAAAGAGCGGGAGTTTTCTCTGGTACTCAGATTTTCAGAGCCTCGAGAGTTGGCAAATTGTCTGTTCTGCATTTCGTCGTTCGTGGAAGAGAAGCGCTTGTTACGGTGTGGTATTTCTTCAGTCTCTGGGCGGACTGCTGAGACGTCTTTGGGTGGTAGTCATAAGTAGAAAGCCGTTATAGTTTCCCAAGGTGGCGGGAGCTCGACGCCTTGTTTGTCTTCTTCGAGTGATGATTCTCCTTCCGGTGGCCTTGGCGGTTCGCCTCCCAAGGTGCATGTGCTTGATTCGTCTACCACCTAGTCTTTCCTTGCGGAGGTAGCGGCTCTGAGGCTATCTTCTTCTTTGAAGGCGATAAATGAAGTGGTAAGTGAGTTTGATCATTTTTGGCTTTTTTTTATAATTGTGTTGTCGTGACTTCTCTCTTTTCTTTTGCAGATAGAGACTCAGATTCAGATTGTCGTTACCTAGAATGATCATTATGTGAGTTTAAAGGATGGACACATAGCCCTCTAGGAGAAATTTTAAGCTACGATGGGTTCTCTTGTCGCCTTGAAGGATGATCATGATCGGGATGTTTATCAATTTCACCGGATGGGATCAGAGCTGAAGGCGGAGTTGGAGGAGACTCGGGCTTCTTTAGAGGTGGTGAAGTCTTTGGTGGAGAGGACTACGCAGATGCTGAAGTGCGCTCAAGAGGAGACTTCTCGTTTGGAGGCGGAGCTTGGTGCGACAAAGGCCCAAGTGGAGGGGCTGTCTTCCGATAGCCGCGTGTCAGAGTTAAAGGTTGCTAACCTTACGGAGTATATGGAGTCTCTGGATTATATGCGGGATCGGTGCTTGATCCGCGAGGAAGTTCGCGAGGAAATATTGAGCAAGGAGGTGGAGCCTCAGATGGAAGACGTTTGAGAGTTGGCCCTCAGGCGTGAAGTCTCGAAGGCTTTTCGTCTTGTTAGCAAGAGCTTGGGATGCAATGTATCCGGCATCAGCTTTGATGACCTTTCTGGGGATGAGGGTTATGATGTTGACGCAGGTGACATGTAGCGGTGCTATTTTCTTGTATTAGTGTTTGTTTGTGTTTTTTGCTTTTTCAGTGGACAGTTGTTGTTGTTTGACGGTTGTTTACTGGTGCGTTTGCGCATGTATTTGTATGTCGTTGTAATGAGATTTGTGTCTTTTCTCTTGGCTGAGCACTGTTTGGCTCCTAATGTTGCTTTGTGCGGGCTATAGTTGTGCCTGTAGTTGGTTAGTGACTTATTTTGCACGAGGATCGCTCGCGGCTTAGTTCGCACGAGGATCGCTTGTGACTTAGTTTGCACGGGGATCGCTCGCGTCTTAGTTGGCACGAGGATCGCCCGTAGCTAAGTTCGCATGGGGATCGCCCGCGGCTTAGTACGTATGGGGATCGCCCGTGGCTTAGTTCGCACGAGGATCGCCCGCGACTTGGTCGTGAGGGGGGCAAGCCCTGATGACGTAATTTGCACGGGGATCGCCCGCGGCTTAGTTTGTATGGGATCGCCCGCGATTTGGTCGTGAGGGGGGCAGGCCCTGACGATGTAATTCGCACGGGGATTGCCCGCGGCTTAGTTCGCACGGGGATCGACCGTGGCTTGGTCGTGAGGGGGCACGCCATGACAACATAATTCACATGGGGATCGCCCGCATCTTAGTTCGCACAAGGATCGCCCGCGGCTTGGTCATGAGGGGGGCAGGATGTTGGATCCCTAGTTGATTTGGGCTAGGTTCACTAGCTTAGGATGTGACCCATCATGTATAGCCAGGGTCAAGTTGTGTCCTAGAGTCTAGGCTAAGTCCTTCGAGTCAACTTCAGATGGACCAGCTATCAATAAGACCATCAGAGTCTCTAGACTTAGAAGATTTCAAGACTAAGTAAAGTGAGTTCGACGTTTGTCGAACTCAGCTCGACGAAAGGTGTTCGGCGCTCGACGGTCGTGAGACATTTCTTTGTTCTGAGCTCGACGATCTTTGTTCTATGTTCGACGAAGACTGAGTTTCTACATCAAGCTAAAGTCAGGACAACTCCAGAATTTTTCTAAGTCCAGCTTCAGGCTTTGGTCGACGAACTAGATTCTGAGCTCGACGAACTTGGACCTCAAGTTCTCAACTTCTCAGGTCGACGAAGTCAGCTTCTCAGGTCGATGATTTCAGTATTCTACTCGACGATTTCTGTCCTACGATTTGATTCATTCTCTGTCAGAGACTTCTCAGATTCCAGGTCCACAATCATTCTCAGCTCGACGAATTTGGATCTCAGCTCGACGAATGAAGATTGTCAGTTCGACGAAGATTGAAGCAGAATTGACAAGATTCCCTAGAAGACTAAGTGTTATTGTCTGGTCGACGAACCAATCAAGTTAGGCTCGACGAACTCAAGCTCAGCTCAACGAACTCATCAAGCTCAGCTCGACGAACTCAAGCTCAGCTCGACGAACTCAAACTCAGCTCGACGAATTGTGTTCTTCGTTCGACGATTCCAGACTAGATCTTCTCCAGTTTTCCCGTCCCTCTTCTTGGCGATGAATCCTCAGTAATTAATGTCAGATCTTCTCGGAATGTTACCGTTAGAACGTGCATTAATCTTGGATTATTTCATGCCATTTTTCCATGGGACAGTTAGGGGAATCATTGATTGCCGCTTCCTTCCCAGGCCGACTGTAATTACTGCTCAAACATTCAAATTTTGAATGTTCCTCAGTCAGTCAAAAGTCAGAATAGAAAATGATCAAGTACTACTAGACAGATACACAGTTATACAGATACACAGACAACCAGCAATACAGACACAAACAAGAATTGCATAGAAGAACAATCTTACTACAATTAAAAGTTCTTTCCTGCAATTAGCCCAGGCCAGAGAACATTTTCAAGAAGAAAAAAAAGAACATTCATTACTATCAAGAGTCTTCTCGCTTCAATCCTACAGGACAACTTCAAAAGGACAACAAAACTATATCTGTCAAAGAAGTTCCTGAACAATCTCTGGCCCAGGAATTCCAGTTTTGAAGACCTGTCACCCTAAAGTAGTGCTCCAGTTTCCCTGATACATTCAAGATCTCAGGGGGAGCAAATCTGCTAAAATCAATTCACAGTCTTCTCAGTTGTTATTGAGAAAGAGAAGACACCATCACACCTTTTTCAACTCCTGTACAGGATTTTAATTCCCTTCAAAATTATTTCTGGTTGCAAGTCTCCTACCAAAAGACTTGAGGTTTTGGTTTTTGAGCACCTGAACAAAAGCTCATTGGTGTCAGGCACCTGATCAAAAACCAGAGTGGATTCCTACCAGGGTGGTAGAAGAGTGGATGTACCCAGGTTGGGAAACTACTATAAAATTTTTTGTGTCGTCTGGTTGCCCTTTATTTTTGTTTTGGTTGTGTTGCTCTGTGATTAGATAGGTTGTTGTGCTTATTTATTTTATTTCCTGACCTGTTTACTTAGGAATATAACAAAAGTTGTAAAGTTTTGTAAGAGAGCACAATACTCTATTCACCCCCCCCCCTCTAGAGTATTTCAGATCTAACCTGCACTTTCAATTGGTATCAAAGCTAGGTTGGTTAATCTACCACACCTTAAGAGATCAAGTGGTGTACAAGCTAACACCTGAATCATAAAGATCCCTCTAGTTAGATCTGTTTGCTTTGATTTTGTTATTAGATTTATTTCTTCACAGACATGGCTCAAAACAAAGATTATGCAAGCATCAGACCTCCAGTATGCAATCTTAACAAGTTTGCCATCTGGAAGGCAAGAATCAGATTATACATGAATTCCATTGATGAGGATATTTTTGCTTCTATCTTGACAGGAGTACCTCCAGCACCTGCAGCTTCTACAAGCACCTCCACCAACATGACTGCAGTACATCCTCCTGAGAATAATGATGCCTATAAGAAAGCAAAAAATGCAGATGCAAATGCAATGAATATCTTGGCTCAAACTATGTCAGATGACAAATTTCAGAATATGGCTGAGTGCACCTCAGTCAATGCCATTTGGGATTCCCTCAACCAAATGGTAGCTGGCTCAGCAGATGAAAGAAAAGATAGGAGATCAAACCTCATATCCCTGTATGAGAATTTCAAGAAGGATGAGGCTGAATCAGTTGCAGAAATGTATAATAGGTTGAGTTCAATCATCAATGAGCTCAAAACCTTGAATAAAGACATCACCCTTACAGAGGTGAATGATAAGATTTTGATGTGCTTCCCTAGCTCTTGGGATTCAAGAATCTGGCCTATCAAAGAAGCCAGAAGCCTAAATGAGATATCAACTGAATCTCTGCTAGGCAAATTAAAGTCCTATGAGCAGCTGATCAAATCAAGAGAAGCAGCAGAATAGCAGGCAACAACCCTAGTGAGAAAGGATCACAGCATAGCCTTCAAAGCATCTGAGGAAAGTGAGACCTCAACATCCAATGAGGAACTCATGAGCCTCTTTGCAAAAAGATTCTATAAGATGGCTAGAAAGGATTTTAGAAGGAAATCATCCAGGCAGGATGATAAGCCCAGATTTGACAAGACACCAACCAAGGAGGTTGTGTGCTTTGGTTGCAGAAAGCATGAACATTATATCTCAGAATGTCCAGAAAACCAGAAGAAGGACAAGAATAGAGAAAAGGACTGCAAGAGAAAACACAACAGCAGACCCTCTTCCAGCAAGTATAAAAAGAAAGACAAGAGATTTGTTGCTGAGACATGGAGTGATACAGAGGAAGAATCATCCTCTTCCAGCTCAAGTGAAGAAGAGGAAGAAGCAAGATCCAAGGAGGTTTGCCTTATGGCAATTGATGCCTCCAGAAGCAATTCTGAATCAGAAGGAGAATCTGAAGATGAAGCAGCCTCAGACTCAGAGGCAGATCAGGTTCTTTCAAGCTTTGATTTCAATTCTGATTTATTTAAAACTGAATTCAAAGACATGTGTTTAGATTTAATTAGCTCAGAAAAGGAAATAAAAACTCTTAGAGAAACACTGGGAAATCTTGAATCTGTTAACTCAGAAAATATTAAACTAACAGACCAACTAACTCTAGCAAATGAACAAATAATTAAATTAAAATCTGAATTATGTGAGGCCAAACAACTTGAGCAATCTCTCAATGAGAGAAGTCTCAAGCTGATGGACATAACAAGCACAGTTAATGCCAGATTAAATGGCAAGCTGGGCTTGAGTGCATTATCAAGTTTGCCCCCCATAATTAAGAAAAATATTCTTACAACCCCCATCAAGTTTATTTCTGCCAAGAGAAAAGAAAAGTTTTAGACAAACCAATGTCAGAAAACAACCCAAAACCCATAGACAAGAGAAATAAAAATTAGAAAACAGTTAATAAAAATAATGTTCAGCAGCATTCGTCGAACTCAGATCGACGAAATGTGGCCAGTTCATCAAACTCAGATCGACGAAATGTGGCCAGTTCATCGAACCCAGATCGACGAACGCTGAACGCAAACTTCAGTTATAACAATTCGTCTAACTGCGATCGACGAACTTGGTATGGTTCGTCGAGCAGATGTCGATGAACTTTGGGCGCAGAAAATGATTATTGTCATTCTCTGAGTAGAGATCGACGATCTCAGCCATATTCGTCGAACTCTGGTCGCCGAACTTACAAAAATTCATCGAACCCAGAAGGACCAAACTTAAACTATTTCTCTTACAGAAACTTTAAACTAGCTAACAAGTCATTCAATCCAGTAGCTGATTGGGTTATTCCACCTAGGAGATATCACCCCTTAGGTTATAAATCTCAACCTGTATTGTCAGTTATTTTCAGCTTTTCTTTTCAACCAAATAAAGGACCCAAGGTAACCTGGGTCAAGAATAATTGAGTTTTGTTTTTCATTACAGGTACAGGTGAAGAGCTGTCCAAGGGTGAGTCAGACCTGGTACTTGGACAGTGGTTGCTTCAAGCATATGACAGGCAGCAAGGCCAATCTATCCAATTACAAGTCCAAGATAGGACCAAATGTGATCTTTGGTGATTCAAAGAGTGGCCAGTCAGAATGATATGGAGCAGTAAAGATTGGAACAGTTACCTTCAAGAGAGTAACATATGTAAGAGGACTCAAACATAACCTAATATCCATAAGTCAATTATGTGATGAAGGTTATCAGGTACACTTTAACTCTACCTCTTGTTCTATTATTAATAATGAAAACCAAACTGTTTTAATTAGACTTAGACAAGGCAACATATATCTAGTAGATTTTATTTCTGCCAAAACTGATGTTTGTTTACTCAATATCACTAGTAACCAAAATGAGTTGTGACATAAAAGATTAGGGCATGTAAACCTTAAGAATATATCTAGGTTATCTAAAGACAACCTTGTTAAAGATTTACCTTCTGGCCCCTATAAGAAGGAAAACATATGCATGGCTTGTCAATTAGGCAAGCAAACTAAAACTAGTTTCAAATCCATTAATAAAAGTGATTCACCTAGGATTTTGTATTTGTTTCATGTGGATCTATTTGGACCCATTGCAGCACAAAGCCTAGGAGGGAAGTCTTATACTTTAGTGATTGTTGATGACTTCTCTAGATTTAGTTGGGTAGCCTTTCTGAGAGCTAAGTCAGATACATTCAAGGTTCTTACAGATTTTCTCAGGACTATACAGATTGAGTTCTCTACTCATGTTGCATTGATCAGAAGTGATCATGGTACAGAGTTTGAGTCTCTTCTTATGCATGAGTTCTGTGAGAAGGAAGGTATCAGGCAGTGTTTCTTAGCTCCTAGAACTCCCCAATAAGATGGGGTTGCTGAAAGAAAAAATAGGACACTCATTGAATCTGCAGGCACATTATTGGCAGATGCTTACATGCCTCTATCCTTTTGGGCAGAAGCTATAAACACTGCTAACTATGTCCTGAATAGAAGCCTTATACATAAGCTGAAAAATAAGACCCCCTATGAATTACTTAAAGGGAAGAAACCTAAAATCACATATTTTAAAGTTTTTGGCTGCATATGTTACATTCACACAAATAACAAAAGATATATTAGAAAGTTTGAGGCTAAGGCTGAAGAAGGGATTTTTCTAGGATACTCCCAAGTAAGCAAGGCCTATAGAGTTTTTAATAAATCCACTCTTAAAATTGAAGAGTCTGTCCATGTATCTTTTGATGAAACTAACATGTCTTATAAGGAGAAAGAGATTTCTACTAATAGCTCTTTGCAGGTTCCACCACTGTGTGAGTCTATGGATGGACTAAACTTTACCCAAGAGGTATCAACTCATCCTTCTCCACAGGTTGCTGAAGACAGTGAAGAAGAGATTCAAGTGGAAGTGGCTGAACTTCCATCAATAGCTAGTATAATTCCTCAAGAGGAATTAAATACAGAAGCTGTTTCTCAACAAACTCCATCAACTGAACTTGTCATACTGAGAGATCACCCCAGATCTTAAGTGATTGGAGACATTTCAGCAGGTGTTCAGACAAGGCATCAACTCAACCAAGACTTGATGCATGCCTGTTTTCTCTCTCAAATTGAACCTCTCTCCATCCATGAAGCTGAGCAAGATCCCCACTGGATCATTGTAATACAAGAGGAACTAAATCAGTTTGAGAGATGTAGAGTTTGAGATTTGATTCCAAGACCTCATAACTACCCAGTTATTGGAACCAAATGGGTCTACAGGAACAAGCTAGATGCTCAAGGGAACATAGTGAGAAACAAGACTAGGCTTGTTGCTCAAGGCTACAGGCAAGAGGAAGGAATTGACTATGACCAAACTTTTGCCCATGTTGCAAGGTTAGAGGTCATAAGAATATTCCTTGCCTATGCAGCTCACAGGAGATTCAAAGTGTTACAAATGGATGTCAAGAGTGTATTTCTGAATGGAGTGCTTCAAGAAGAGGTTTATATAGAATAACCTCCAGGTTTTATCTCTCTAACTCAACCCTCTTTTATATTTAAATTGCATAAAGCTCTATATGGTTTAAAGCAAGCTCCAAGAGCTTGGTATGAGACCTTAGCAAGCTTTCTTTTAGAGCATAAATTTACAAGAGAAACCATAGATAAAACTCTTTTCACTAGACATCATAAGGACCGAATTTTGTTAGTACAAATATATGTCGATGACATCATCTTTGGGTCTACTGATCTCAAATTATGCAAGAGGTTTGCTGACCTCATGCATTCTAAATTTGAGATGAGTAGCATGTGTGAGCTTTCCTACTTCCTTGATCTCCAAGTGAAGCAGCTCCCTAATGGTATCTTTCTCTCCCAAGCTAAGTATGCTAAAGAGCTTATTAAGAAGTTTGGGATGGGTGATGCTTCAGGAATGAAAACACCTATGGCTACAAATGTTGTTGTGGATTCTGATGCAGCAGGGAAACCTGTAGATCAGAAACATTATAAGGCAATTGTTGGATCCCTATTATACCTAACAGCTAGCAGGCCTGATATCATGTTTGTCACATGCCTTTGTGCTAGGTTCCAAGTGAACCCTAAAGAATCTCACCTTATTTTCTTAAAAAGAATTTTGAGATATATAAAGAGTTGTCCTAATCTAGGACTCTGGTATCCTGCAGAGTCAGAGTTTGAGTTAATTGGATACTCAGATGCTGACTCTGCTGGATGTAGAGTGGACAGGAAGAGTACCTCTGGAACTTGCCAGTTCCTGGGTATGAGAATTGTCTCCTGGTTTTGTAAAAAGCAAACATATGTGTCTACATCAACTGCAGAAGCAGAATACATGGCTGCTGGCAGCTGCTCTTCACAAATATTATGGATACAGAACCAACTCCTAGACTATGGTGTCAACTTAAATAATTCAACATTATTTTGTGATAATACTAGTGCTATTGCTATAGCACAGAATCCAGTTCACCATTCTAGGGCTAAGCATATTGAAATAAGACATCATTTCATTAGAGATAATGTAGACAAAAAGAAAATTAACTTAATCCATATTCCTACTGATTTACAGAGAGCAGACATTTTCACCAAACTCTTGGATGAGAAAAATCATCTGTTCTTTATAAATCAACTGGGAATGATCAATGGAGAAGAGTTAAATTAGTTTCTGTCTGCATTCGATGAATTTTCCAGAGTTCGTCGAACGAAGTTCGACGAATTAGGGAAAGTTTGAGAGATTCTCGTCGAACGGAGATCGACGAATTCTCTGTGTGGAAAAAATTTTCGTCGACCGGAGATCGACGAACTTTGCTTCAGAAGACGTTTCGTCAAACGGAGTTCGACGAACTGTTTTCGATTCTTCTGGATGAGATCGATGAATTATTTATCTATAATTTATTTCGTCGAGCTCAGTTCGAAGAATTGTTTCCTTTTCGTGGAACGGAGATTGTCGATTCATATTCTGAAAATCTTATATTTAGGTTTTCTTCGACCTCCGTCCCGCACTTTCAGTTCTCTTGCTCTTGATCGCCGTTTTCTCTGTCTTTCTTGCAGGTCATCAATGGCGATTCCAGCAGGAGTTTTGGCTGCCATGAAATTTGACACCGGTTTTGGCATGGACTTCGATTCATTCCAACACTCTGACCCAATCTTTCTCTACATTCTGGAACTATTAGAGGAACTTGGTCTCAAAGACTTCATGACCAGAAGGATTAAACTGCATGCTACTGAAATTCGAGAATGGGTATACACTTTGTAAGTTTCTGAGGAAAATGTTCTGACAGGCAATATCGGGAATAATGTTGTTTCCCTATCTCTCGCCGTTCTCTCTGAGATTTTTGGTTTGGTAAATGGAGAAGATGACATGGAAATGGATTCTAAAGAATACAGTTCGATGCTGAAGTTGATGGGGTTTTCTGGAAGCAACCCTAACAAGTTGTTAAAGAAATAACTCTCTGCCGCCTATTAGTTCTTGGCGGACATTGTGGGAAAAATACTGATGGGCAAGCACACCGCACACGACTACATTACCAGACATCAATTTCTTATCATGTGTGCCGTGGTGAATAAGCGTCCTGTTGATTGGAGTAAGATCTTCTTTGATCTGATCAAGAAGAAAATCAGCAAGAAAGAGGTTTGCTTTGGAAGAATCCTGGGGATCTTCCTCAAGGAAAAGGCTGGTGAATTCATGGTCTCACCGACCATCTTCATCAATGCCAGCAAGCACCTCACCTGCGCTCTGTTTGGCAGATGGGATAGGATGATCTCCAAGCCGTCCAAGGCTTCCTCCTCTTCCATCCCTGCTTCAGAAGGCACCAGGGCTATTAAAGCCACTCCCTCACCTGCTGAGGAGATCCGTCCCACTCCACCATCTCTTCCAGCACCCCTTCCAGCAAAGCAGCCTTCTCATGTGTCTACTCCTCCTCCATCTCCACCACTGGACATCACCAACATCCCATCTCCACCTCCATCTTCACCTCATGACACACATAATCTTACACCTCCTCAGTCTCCACCTCCCCCTCATCTGTCCTCCATTCCATCTTACTCCCTACCCACAGACATTGCCATGCCAGATGCCACCATTCCATCTTCATCACCATCCACTCATCACATATCAGCTATTCCACCCTCCATTCCATCCTTAGTTGCTCCCTCCTCCACACCTAATGTAATATCCTCTTCCCCTTCCTCCTTTGATTCAACCACCATATCATTTATTCTCACCATCCTCACTCCTCTCATCAAATCCCTTATCACAGAGGCCATTACACCTCTTGTAAATTCTATTAATTCTTTATCTGCTCAAATTTCTGCCCTTTCTACTGCCCCCTCCTTAGTCCAGAGCCTGACCTCAGTCCCCACTGAACCCAGGCAGGGGGAGATGCCTGATGATGAAGCAGCAGCTCAAGCTTCAGATACAGCTTCCCCAACAGATACAACTTCAGAAATTTTTCCAGATTGTACAGATACAGAGTTAATTGATTTGGTTAATTTTATTAATACTAATATGGACATTGCTGACATGGATACTGCTGAAACTGTTGGTGATTTTTCTCTCAATCCCACAGTTAATCTACAAGAATTACTGCAAGTTTTTGATACTGTACATAGGCAGTTTCTTCCAGGAGACTTTACTAATCCACAGTTGGCTATTGTGCCCTACACTTCTCCAGCTAGTCCAGCAGTTGTCAAGCAACTATGTGACAGTTTTGCTATCCCAGCTTTAGCTTCAATTTCTGCAGCTAGTTCAGAAGTTCTTCCAGAAGATATCTCAGCCTCAAGTTTTATTATGGATGACTCTCTTATGCCTGATTTGGATGAGCTAATCCTGGCTGATATTGAAGAGGAGAATAAGGCAGCAGCTGAAAGCTCTGTCCCAACTATTCCTGATTCTTGTAAAGTCTCCTCCTCACCTATTGCTGAAACTTCAGTTCCTTCAACTTCTACCCCTGCTACAGCAAAAGCTATTATTGATGATAAAGCTTTAAAAGCTTTGGATGCTCTTTATGATAACCCTCAGGGTTCTTATACTGAAGATGAAGAAGCTGATGATGATTATGATTCTGATGAAGAAGCTTCTAAGAAGAAAAATAAAATGCTGACAAAGAAAAGGAAGGCTCCTCCTCCTCCAGCTCCTAAGCCTAATCCAAATGCTGACACTCCTTATTACATTCTGCACAATGTTACTCCTTACAAGGGAATGCCTGCATGGATGTGGCTATCAAAGAACCAGCAGAAGGATAGGAAAAGAAGTAGGAGATACTCTCCTCCTCCAATTCACAGATACAGGAAGGATCCACCTCCTCCTCCTCCTCCAGCAGCTGGTGCCACTGGCTCTAGCTCTCAGAGATCTGTCCCCATTCAAACTTATCAGAGACAGTCAGGGAGATCCTCTGGAAGCAGCTAGCAGAGGCAACCATCCTCAGGTAATCAAAAACAACAGCATCAACAGCAGCAGCAACATATATCTAAAGTACAAAAAGCTGACAGTCCTAAAAGGCCATACTCTCCTCCTATTCCATTTGAAGATCCTGAAACTGCAAATACTGCTAAAATGGCCAGATTTCAGGAGCTAATTGGTCTATCTTTGATCAATAAAGCAAAGGCTGAAGGAAAAAATACTTCAGGTTTAACAACTATGTCTAAGTACAGAAAAGAAGAGTTAAAAAGGTTTGACAGGGGAAACAAACCCTTCAATGTTGATGATTATATGAAGCTCCATCCAGAAGCAGTTGTCCCCAGAGCTACATCACTGAAAATCATTGGGGCAGCTGACATGACCATGACCCAGACAGAGGCTTCAAATCCTAACAGAGAAATTATCTTCAAAAAGGCAGAAGAAAAGAAAACTGAAGACAAACCTATGCAAAAGAAGAAGAAGTAATCTTTATTTTTGTTTCATTTTCTTTCTGCATTTGTTTTCAAACTGTGCCTTTTGGTTAAACAAAGCCTATATATATATATTTGTTGCATGTGTTAGTAATTCTCTGCCAGATATATTTCTTTTCCTGCTTTATTTATATTTTGAGTCTCTTAGTGACCTCACGCAAATAGGGGGAGATTGTTGGATCCCTAGTTGATTTGGGATAGGTTCACTAGCTTAGGATGTGACCCATCATGTATAGCCAGGGTCAAGTTGTGTCCTAGAGTCTAGGCCAAGTCCTTAGAGTCAACTTCAGATGGACCAGCTATCAGCAAGACCATCAGAGTCTCTAGACTTAGAAGATTTCAAGACTAAGTAAAGTGAGTTCGACATTCGTCGAACTCAGCTCAACGAAAGGTGTTCGGCACTCGACGATCGTTAGATATTTCTTTGTTCTGAGCTCGACGATCTTTGTTCTATGTTCGACGAAGACTGAGTTTCTACATCAAGCTAAAGTCAGGACAACTCCAGAATTTTTCTAAGTCCAGCTTCAGGTTTTGGTCGACGAACTAGATTCTGAGCTCGACGAACTTGGATCTCAAGTTCTCAACTTCTCAGGTCGACGAAGTCAGCTTCTCAGGTCGACGATTTCAGTATTCTACTCGACGATTTCTGTCCTGCGATTTGATTCCTTCTCAGTCAGAGACTTCTCAGATTCCAAGTCCACAATCATTCTCAGCTCGACGAATTTGGATCTCAGCTCGACGAATGAAGATTGTCAGTTCGACGAAGATTGAAGCAGAATTGACAAGATTCCCTAGAAGACTAAGTGTTATTGTCTGGTCGACGAACCAATCAAGTTCGGCTCGACGAACTCAAGCTCAGCTCGACGAACTCATCAAGCTCAGCTCGACGAACTCAGGCTCAACTCGACGAACTCAAACTCAGCTCGACAAATTGTGTTCTTCGTTCGACGATTCCAGACTAGGTCTTTTCCAGTTTTCCTGTCCCTCTTCTTGGCGATGAATCCTCAATAATTAATGTCAGATCCTCTCGGAATGTTACCGTTAGAACGTGCATTAATCTTGGATTATTTCATGTCGTTTTTCCATGGGACAGTTAGGGAAATCATTGATTGCCACTTCCTTCCCAGGCCGACTGTAATTACTGCTCAAACATTCAAATTTTGAATGTTCCTCAGTCAGTCAAAAGTCAGAATAGAAAAGAATCAAGTACTACTTGACAGATACACAGTTATATAGATACACAGACAACCAGCAATACAGACACGGACAAGAATTGCATAGAAGAACAATCTTACTACAATTAAAAGTTCTTTCCTGCAATTAGCCCAGGCCAGAGAACATTTTCAAGAAGAAGAAGAAGAACATTCATTACTATCAAGAGTCTTCTCACTTCAATCCTACAGGACAACTTCAAAAGGACAACAAAACTCTATATGTCAAAGAAGTTCCCGAACAATCTCTGGCCCAGGCATTTCAGTTTTGAAGACCTGTCACCCTGAAGTAGTGCTCCAGGTTTCCTGATACATTCAAGATCTCAGGGGGAGCAAATCTGCTAAAATCAATCCACAGTCTTCTCAGTTGCTATTGAGAAAGAGATGACACCATCACACCTTTTCCAACTCCTGTACAGGGTTTTAATTCCCTTCAAAATTATTCCTGCTTGCAAGTCTCCTACCAAAAGACTTGAGGTTTTGGTTTTTGAGCACCTGAACAAAAGCTCATTGGTGTCAGCCACCTGATCAAAAACCTGAGTGGATTCCTACCAGGGTGGTAGAAGAGTGGATGTACCCAGGTTGGGGAACCACTATAAAATTTCTTGTGTCGTCTGGTTGCACTTTATTTTTATTTTGGTTGTGTTGCTCTGTGATTAGATAGGTTGTTGTGCTTATTTATTTTATTTCCTGACCTGTTCACTTAGGAATACAACAAAAGTTGTAAAGTTTTTTTAATAGAGCACAATACTCTATTCACCCCCACCCCCCTCTAGAGTATTTCAGATCTAACCTGCACTTTCACAGGCCCTGACGACGTAATTCGCACGGGGATCGCATGTGGCTTAGTTCGCACGGGGATCGCCCACGGCTTGGTCGTGAGGGGGGCAGACCCTAACGACGTAATTCACACGGGGATCGCCTGCGGCTTGTACAGTAACGTCCACGCGCACCAAGGAAACCATCTACCGATAATGCGGAGCTAAACTTGTCCATCAAGGAAACCATCTACCGCCGTTGCGGAGCTAACCTTGTCCGGTTCCGGCTACACGTACTCACTCGAGAAAAGGGGGAAAACACAAACATCACAAACGGCGTCTTGCCGCAACGGATTTCTACAAAATCCTAAAAGCTCGTATGCAACATCACCGAGTTGGACTAACGGTCGCGACCACTGCTTCAACCACAATGTCTAATCCACTAACGGAGCAGATCTCTAATGCAAAAACATGTCGGGGATGGACTCAATTGACCCGGAGGTTCCTCTTGAACCATGGAGACCCAAACCCCTCTAATTTGAGAGATTTGGTGCCCAAAATCTTGAAAGAAAAGATGCTAAACACGCATCCTAAAACCAAGAGGAGGAGTGTCGTTACCTTACAACCCCTCTTCCTAGCCATGTAAACTTATCCGGATGAAAACCACCGCAACGGACTTGCCTCCGCGGATCTGGACTCGGCTCGCGATTTGGGGCCCCGAAGCTTCTCCGGTAGCCGGATCTCTCCTTCACCTTCTTCCTTGCTCTCCCTTCTCTCTAGAACTTATAAAGAGAGTACTTGATGAAGAATGAGGGTTTCCAAATCCTATTCCCGGACATAACACAGCCAGGACAGCCCTGAACCATCAGATCCTAAAAGAAGGAAACGAACGGCCACGATTCGCACTTAAAACCAAAACACATAGGCCGAAAATGGCTTGCGAAACGCCCGTGTCCAAGGCCGTGTGTCTCAAATGATGCCGAAACTGTCGCACCCAGAACAGGACACGGGCTCTGAACACGCCCATGTCAAAGCTGACACTCCCGTGTCACTCAGTACATGCCCTTGTGCCTGGGCGTGTTCCTCCATCGATATAGGACCAAACACAACCCGAGGAGAACACGGGTACTCAACAAGCCCGTGTCACATTTGACACGCCCGTGTCAAACACGAACACGCCGGGGCTACAGGCCGTGTTTATACCCTCACACGACCCGACTAGAATTCCGAGCAGGACACGACCTGGGACACGCCCGTGTCTCAGGCCGTGTTCGTCCTCTCGACGATCGTCGACTGCAATTTTGTCGACCACACGAAAATCGTCGAACCCGAACACAATACGGCCATGGACACGCTTGTGTCCTGGGACGTGTTCACTGTCTCTCCACTTCGTCGAGCATAGTTCGTCGACCACTCGAGTTCTCCATCGAACCCGAGCACGACACGGCCTTGTACACACCCGTGTCCTAGGCCGTGTGACCCCTTACCAAGACCCAAACTTGGCTCTGAACGCTGTCCGACCCTCTTTCGAATTTTGGGGCGTTATAGGGGGAAGACTTGGCAGAGTAGCTGATCAGGTGCGTTGTAGATCCTCATGATCGTGGTAAAGTGGTTGACGTTTTCTAGTGGGTCGTCCGTCAGAGGTTTCGATATTTGGCAGTTTGAAGCCATGCGGGATTGGATGGGCCAAAACTGGGGGCGCGAGTGGGGAACCTTGGTGGAGCGGTCGACGGGGTTGAATATCTCGGCGGCCAACCTGTCTGCACTTCTCGGCGATCACTTCCCGTACCTCTTCCCGAGTAAATCATTCGTGCAGGGGTAAATAAGGCTCTTCTTCAAAGACTCGTCGTGATGACCAGTTCCGGCTGCTCTGAGGACCGGGCGAGTAGAACTGGTGCCATTAGAAGATTCTTCTGACGCTTCTCTTTGTGGAGCTTCCCTTGGTTGGTCATGACTTATCAGAGGTGGTGGGGTTGGTCGGTGCGGGCAGCTGAGTGGGAGGCATCCCCATATTCCTAAGCAAAGTGAGCATCTCATTTTATTGCTTCTCAATCTAACGAACTCGTCCCTCCAATGTTGTTACCAGGGAGAGAACTGTTTCTACCTCGAGAGGCACATCTACAAGTAGATGGGAGTGGGCTGGCTTAGTGTGCCCCCGTGGTACGGATACTATTGCTGTCCATGCGCTTCTTTTTGCTATTGAGGCCATTCCTCGGGAGCTGTCAGATTAGAAGTTTCGTCTCTTCGTACTGTTGTGCATAGGTACGATCTTCTGAGGATGTTGGGAAATCGCTTCTAATACACGACGTCAAACTGTTGCGTACCAACTCGACATCCCGGTCGGGCCAGAATACTTGGACCGTCTTAGCTCTCGAGACGATCGAGCGTGCGCACAACCAAATGAATAGGTTGATTGTACACAAGCAGTTTTAACGTGAAAAAACCCCTCAACTGAGTTAAAAACCACGTGACCGAATCTATGCCGGTCAAAACCCACTATTTCCTGGTAGTTACATTTATGGGGGTGAGAGAACACTTTACACGCGGCGGACGACGGGTCGTCGCGCCGGGAGTTGTTACAGATTGCGCTTTGCGCCGGTGGATTTCAGATAGCGACTTGCTGATTCTGGACGGGAAGCCGCACACTTGGTCTTGTAGTTGCTCAGGTCTCATGGGACTTGGGCGATTCGGCTTCGCCGGGTGGTTGCGACTTGACCCGCTTGTGGCTCGGCTGTGGCTCGAAGGAGGCTCGGAGGTGACTCGTAGGAGGAAAACTGGCAGAGCTTTGACCTGAGGAAGAAGAAAACTCCAAGGAGAAGAATCAGAAAAAGATGAGAAATGAGGAGGCCTGTGGCTCTTTTTATAGTCTCCGGGAGGTGGTTACGGTAGTTTTGCGGTTATCCGCACACCGTAACTACCCTCATAAATATTTTTCCTATAGTTTTTTATGCGTGTATCGCGCTATTTGGAGACTACTAGTAATAAAATATTAAAATATTAATTAGGTTCCCCCACTAACCTGGGGGTTAGTGGGTGGTTATGCGCGGATCGCACGGCCGAGGACGCTCCCTCCTAATCGGACGGAGGGAGCGGGCCTCCACGAGTGGCTGACGAACTTTCCAGGAGTTGTTACAGATTACAATAAGCGTCGGTGGTATTCGGTTAGCGACTTGCTGATTCTGGACGGGAAGCCGCACACTTGGTCTTACAGTTGCTCAGGCCGCTTGGGACTTGGGCGATACGGCTTCGCCGGGTGGTTGCGACTTGACCCGCTTGTTGCTCAGGTGTGGCTCGAAGGTGGCTCGGAAGTGGCTCGTAGGAGGAAAACTGGCAGAGCTTCGACCTGAGTAAGAAGAAAACTACAAGGAGAAGAATCAGAAAAGGATGAGAAATGAGAAGACCTGGAGTTCCTTTTATAAGCTCCGGGAGGTGGTTACGGTGGTTATGTGGTTATCCACACACCGTAACTACCCTTATAAATATTTTTCCTATATTTTTTGATGCGTGTATCGCGCTATTTGGAGAGCAATATTAATAAAATATTAAAACATTAATTTGGTTCCCCCACTAACCTGGTGGTTAGTGCGTGGATATGCGCGGATCGTTAGACCGATGATGCTGCCCCCTAATTGGACGGCGGGAGCGGGCTTCCACAAGCGGCCGACAAACTTGCCGCCAAGTTTGCCGGTGAGAGAGGGTCGTCGACGACGGCCGAGGGAGGGGGTGTAACATCCCGACTTTTATTGGGTCATCGGAACCCTAATGAGCCCAATAAAAGTGATCTGAACCTCTACCCATGACCCGGTAGGAGGCAAGCTGTAACACCCCAAAAATACAGGCTAAGTGTTGAGTAGAGCACGACGAAATCGTCGAGCCGATCTCGACGAAAATCGTCGAGCAGAGCTCGACGAAATAGTACAGCATGGGGGGACCCACCCCACAGTTAACATGGTCAAACCAGCCATAAATGGGCTTTGCATAATGGCTGCTATCAAGATTGAGAAGTGATCCCAGCCCAACTTCTCTCTCTCCATTTCTTGTGTTTTTCTCTCTCCCCATTGGCCAAAACAAGCTTTCTTTTCACATGTCTAAATAGGTTAGCCACTCGGGGGTACAACTAACCAACGGTGTACAACCACCTCACCCCCACCTTACCATGGTAAGGTTAGCCAAACTCATCTTCTTCCATGGCCGTGAAGAAGAAAATGAAGTGGGGGGGGGGGGCTCTCCCCTCCCTCTATATAAAGACCTCCCATCACTCAGAGCTTGGCACCACTCTTCCAAACTCAATACGAGCCACCAACACCCCTACTGGAACTCTGCTTCGCCGGAGAAAAATCAGCCGAGCTCCACCTCCACCACCTCCCATGGCGGAATTCGCCGAGACCCTCTGGAGACCCCCAAACAAAGTAGAAAACTTCTTCTCTCCTTCCTCCCTATCTTTCGAACGCTTCGCATGCAAGATCTGGCGGCTGGAGCGCCGCCGCGGCGCCACCACCCCTCCAACAAAGGTGCTCTGTTTAGTTTTTGCCGGTGGTGGCCGGCAGCGGCAGGCCGCCGGACTACCGCCAGAGGGAGCGCCCACCCCCGGGGAGTCGGCCGGAGGCGGAGCCATGACCGGCCGGCGGCGGAGAAGACCCGCACATGCTCTATTTAGTACAGGTTCTCTATACATGCCATGGGGGAGGAAGAGTTATAAAAATTATAATTTTTATAATATTATAAATATTATAATATTATAAATATTATAATATTATAATCAAAATAGGTATTTTATTTCGTGGAGAGTAATATAGGCTCATGGTGAAAAAGGTTTGAACATAAAAATTGTTTTCATAGATAGGGCAATCCTCACAAAATTATTGGAAATTTTTGAAATCGATTGAGTATTTTTAAAAGCCTAAATAAGAATTATTTAGCCAATTTAGAGGCCCAAATTTGCTCGGAAAATTTTAGAAAATTTACTAGACTCTTTATAGGCCCTCTTGAAGGTTGCGTCAAAATTTGGGAACCTTGAGACAAAAACTTGAAGATTATCCAATTTTTTGAGCCTAGGGTCGCGCTTGGAAAATTACGCGCTCAAATTCTTCGAAAATGAAAATCGGAGCGCGCAACCACTTTTTATATATTGAATTTTAAGTTCATTTGGGTAATCGATGGAAGTTATCGTGACAAGATCTCGAGCGTTGAGTATTCTGAGGTTTTTACGAAACCACCAAGTGCCTCGTTCTTAAAATAACTCGTAGGTATTTTGGGTGAACTCGGAAGATGAAAGTACGAGCTTCGAGTAATATAATTTTCAGCCCCGTTTCGGGAAAAGAATTTCCCTCATATATTGGAAGCAATTATCGAGGTTGAAATTCGAGGAAAAATATGCCCTCTAATGAGATTCCCAGATTCGATCCGACGTAAGCAATCGAATTGATATTTATTCTCGGATGAATAATATAAATGTAACTCATCATAAGCTTCCCCTGATTTGATTAAACTGTGATTAAAAAGGGCGCAACTGAATTGTTATCGAACCTTAATAATTTGTGAAACCCAAAGAATCCTCCTGAGAACGGAGATGAAACGGAATGTGCCTCCTGAGAACGGAGATGAAACTGAATGTGCCTCCTGTGAACGGAGATAGAACTGAATGTGCCTCCTGAAAACGGAGATGGAACTGAATGTACCTCCGGTGAACGAAGATGGAACTGAATGTACCTCCTAAGAACGGAGATGAAATTGAAGTCTCCTAGATGGAGTGATTAGACTACAAACCATTTTCTTTGTGATCAAGTCTTGTTGTAACACCTCCCCTGTAATGACCATATAATATGAGTCCGGCCGGAGCCCCACAACATACAGACGCCACAACTTTAGCATTAAAAGATGGTATTAACTACCTAACTCAAAACTCAGAATAAAGCAACAACGAAAATATACCAACAAAACTATAAGTTATTCACTACCAAACATGAGTATCAAAATGGCCTTAAGGCCTTACACAAAATAAGTCCAAAACTGAATGACAACAAGGTCAAACATCAACGTGCAAAAGTACTCCTATGCTACCTCGACATGCAAGCCGGAAATACCAATAACATGGAGCATCACAGTCAAGAAGAAAATAAGCTAGTAAGCATGGTAATCACTTCATGAGGCTTACGCCTTTTCGGCTGGTGCACTTGCTCCCGCTTGCGATCCTTGCCCTGTAAAAATTTGAGGTAACGTGGGTCAGCAAATGCTGACCTCTACTGTGTAATCAACACATCTCCTCTCGGCCGCCCCTAACGGACCCCGGGGTATACCTCCAACCTGCAAGTCAACACTTCATATGTCATATATATAAACATGTAAAGCTTTAAAGACAGATTTGAATGTCTCAAACAACAAACACATTTTTTATGTTGAATATATAATCAAAGGGATCTACTATGCAGCATGTATGCAAAATCGGGATTCACCCAAGGCACCCTATCGCGTATGCATCTAGCACATCATCATAACAAATGGGTACTTCCAATTTCCCCATCGACATCAAGCCGCAAACAAAAAAGGTACTGCAATTCCCCTAACGGCATACAAGCCGGCACATGGAAATCTTGCCAAGCCCTCACCCGCTCGTGGGTCTTAGACCCGGGCTTGCCTACAAGCTCTGACTTCTCACGTCAGGATTCCGTCTCACACACAAACCGATTCTAAGAACCCTTGCTGGACCCCACCCGCTCGTGGGCTTCATTGCTCGGGCTTGTCCTATGCTTGGCATTCTCGTCAGTCTCACAAAAAGGGACTCGTCTCGCCGGGACACTCTCCCCACATGACTTGCATGTCACGGGATAGTCAGTCAATCATGGAGACAAAGCCGCACCTTAGTACATCACAATCCATAGTCTTTCCCACCCTAATCCATCATTCGTACGGCAACGTTTCCGTGCACCAAGGAAACCATCTACCGCCAACGCGGAGCTAACCTTATCCGATTCCGGCTACATGTACTCACTCAAAAAGGGGGAAAACACATACATCAAAAACAGCATCTTGCCGCAACGGATTTCTACAAAATCCTTAAGGCTCGCTATGCAAGATCACTGAGTCGGACTAACGGTCACTACTACGGCTTCATCCACAATGCCTAATCCACTAACAGAGCGGATCTCTAATGCAATATTATGCCAGGGACGGACACAATCAACCCAGTGGTTCCTCTTGAACCATGGAGACTCAAACCCCTCTCATTTGAGAGATTTGGTGCCCAAAAGCTTGAAAAGCAAGAAAGAAAAAGATTTTATGCTCGCATCCTAGAAACCGAGAGGAGAAATATCATTATCTTGCGAACCCTCTTGCTAGCCATGGAATCCTTGCTTTGAACAGATTGACAGGAGCGCCTCCACGCCCTCTCCACGGATCTGGTCTTGGAACGACGATCAGAGCTCTGAAGCTCCGTCAATGCTGGAAGGAAGCTCTCTCTCCTTCCTCCTCTCTTATCTTCCTTCCAACCCTAACTCTCACTCTAAAAGATGAGATAAATGAGGGAAAAGGCACTCTCAGTCCTAATAAAGTCTAAAGGGCGGAAGATCCTGGGCCCTTGGATTGAGTTTAAGGAAGCATCAGACGGCCACAAAAGAAAATGACGGAACTGCACCCGCCCGCACGATCAGTGGCGCACGACCAGTATTCGTGCATACTGGATCCCATGATCGTGTGATTAATAATTGCAGAACTCTAGATAAAATGGGATAAACACGCACAAGTAGCGGTGCACGACCAGTGGTCGTGCTCACTATGCCCAATGGTTGTGTGATTGCCCTAGGCAGAGCTTGGAAAAATGGAGAATAGTGCTCACGATCAGTGGCGCACGACTAGTGGTCGTGCGCACTAGATCCAATGATCGTGCACTAGATCTAATCACGAGTTCATCGTCCTACCGCCAGCGGTATCTCTACCGCCGGGCGTTAGCTTCCAGCAACTCCAGGTCTGAAAACTGGGGGTGTTACACTGCACTGGTACAACTCCTTTAATCATTTCAGTTCAGTACTTTCAATTCAGTACTACTCCAGTCTCATACTGGTCAAGTTCATTACAGTTCAATACTTTCAATTCAGTACTACTATAGTCAAGTACTAGTCAAGTTCATTTCAGTACTTTCAATCTAGTACTACTCCAGTCACGTACTGGTCAAGTTCATTTCAGTACTTTCAATTCAGTACTACTCTAGTCACGTACTGGTCAAGTTCATTACAATTCAGTACTTTCAATTCAGTACTACTCTAGTCACGTACTGGACAAGTTCATTTTAGTACTTTCAATTCAGTACTACTCTAGTCACGTACTGGTCGAGTTCATTTCAGTACTTTCAATTCAGTACTACTCCAGTCACGTAATAGTCAAGTTCATTACAGTTCAGTACTTTCAATTCAGTACTACTCCAGTTTCATACTGGTCGCATCTCATTATGCAGAGTTTTTTATTAGCAGCTTAAATTACTGCATTCTCGTTACCGCAATTTACTATTATAAGCAAGGATCCTGCTTAAACGAGCAGTTGTTTGTTGAGGTTGAGCTATAATTTGGGATAACTAAAGTTGAGGTGTTCCTCCGGGTTTAGCCTCAAATAAAGCGCTCCCACGCTCCTTGTTGAAAGTTGAGTTAAGCATCGCTGCCTTAAGGTTAACGTATAGTAGGGCAGACCGCCGCAGACCCGGTGCATATTAACATGATTATATGATCGATTGCTTGTGAATTGGTTGCGATAAATTATGGCGGGTCAGTCCCTTTCGCAGATCGTTCGTACCAGTGCGGGAAGGTTGACGACTCAAGGTGATATGGAGATGTGTACCACGGGTGACTAGCCATTATGTTTTTCCCCGTTGGGTTTTCCTCCACTAGTCGGCCGAAATGAATCATCGGATGTCACACACATCCAAGATGACCCGGGGATGTACGTTAGGGCCTGGGCTGTGCGGTACGACCACCCCCAGAAGTGGCAGGACTGGCCACTGTCACCGATGGCCATATCGGTGAGGCCCGCGAGGCTCGCTACCCTGCTGGAACAGAAGCGGTCCATACTATGTCGACATAGGATTGTGTGCGCGACTGTGAATGCCTGCGATATGTGCGCGGCTGTGAATGCTTGCGGTATATGCACAGCTGTGAATGTCTGCAGTATGTACTCGACTGTGAATGCCTGCGATATGGTACAGGTTGTGAACACCTGTTGTGCTGATATGCCAGTGGAGCTTTAATTAACAACTGATATGCATTGATGCTGCTTTTCCAGTTATACTATACTGCACATCTTTATAATTGCTCCTAGCCTATATATATAAAATGTTATACTAACTCTCACTTGTTTCGGCTATCTACTTTTGATTGGATGGGTGTGTACTCGTCCCCAGGATATGGATCCGAGGAGGAGATTTGTTTCTACTTATCTCTGTGACTAACAGTTATTTAAATGACCATTCACATGAGATGGAGCACCGTAGCAACCAGCTGCTGTAGGACGTTACATCAGCTGATAGGACTACCCGAGCAGAGACACCCCCGTCATCTCTAGAGTTTCGATACGTGAGAACTAGCAAGCAGAGTTGAGAGAGAAAGGAGTTGCTAGTTGTAGTACTATTATAGCCTACGGGTTCTATGTACAAACAGTGGCTACGGCCTTTTGTGTTTTCTGTTAAATATATATATATTGTTATATATTTTTTTGGCTTCCTGTTAATGCTTCGGCTAAACTCTGTGATGTGATGTGAATGTTGTGATTCAAGCCAAACAAGGCGGCCAACTAGTGCTTAATAGTGTAGGTTCACACTCTTAAGGAGCATTGGGTGGACGCTTTGCGCAGTAAGATACCCTCCGGCCCGACCCAGGGCAAAGGTTGGGGGACCTACAAATGAATCAGAGCGATCACGATCCATCCTTATGGAGCAGTCTCAGGATTCCTCCGTCCCTCGCTGCGTTCTTTGGTTCAGGACGAACCATGCAGCGGAAGCCTGGTAGACCCTAGTTTAGAGGTTTAGGGTTTCTAGACTGTGTGATAGCATGCTCGCACACCTTTGTTTCCACTTTGTTAGTATTTTGCAAATATCACCTACTTTTGCAAAATACTGACACTTGTTTTCCTATTACTCCTCGAGACATACCAGAGTCTAGTAACGAGAGATCCTCCTCTAGAGGATATATCCCTACCACCCCACCTCCAGACCCAGTTGCGCATGCAGCTGTACCGTTTGTCGAGACAGACTTGGGGCAAACGTTGACAACTTTTTTGGCAACGTCTCGGACGACTATGGCACAACCACCACAATAGTTGGTGATGCACACTGACCTACTAATGATATTCTGTGGGCTGAGGCCTCCCACCCTCAGAGGCACAGAGACTTCCATACAAGCAGAAGAGTGGGTTGAGCGCATAGAGGAGTTGTTGGTAGGCACAATGTGCTTGACAGTAGCTACATTATTGCTAGCTAGTTGTAGCCTTGCTAGAGAGATATGCTAGAGATTGGTGGAGAGTGGCCAACTGCTCGACGTTCAGAGGATGACCGCTGAGCACTATCCTGTTGGGGGAGTTTTCGAAGGCTTTCCTCGAGCACTTCATCTCGAACGCCGACCGAGCTGCGCTGTAGGAGAGGTTCTTGCACATCTGACAGGGTGCCTGGACGGTGCCAAATTACGAGAGAGAGTTCATCCACCTGACAGGTTTTGCTGGGAACTTAGCAGCTACGGACTGAGATAAAGCTGCTCTTTTCTAACGAGGCTTACGAGATGACCTAATACAGGCCTTGATTATGATCTCTCAATCCACCTTCCACATCATAGCAACTCACGCTGCGACATTAGAGTTAGACCATATGATGGTTCCCAGCAGCGCCGAGGACAGGTTGAGGTCCCCTGAGGTCAAGGACGGGATAGAGGAGTTGCTCCTCGCCAATATGAGAGAGAGCGCAGACAGAGGCAGCCATATAGGCCCCCACCAGCACCCTCATCAACGCAGCAGGAGCCCAGGCCAGCTCCAGTACCACAACCCGTGCCAGTAATATGACGATGCATTCCCCTTGCAGGGAACCACTTTCTTTTCCAGCAGTTGGGACACATGAAAGCTTTCTGCCCGCAGGAGGTAGGAAGGCCAGGATTAGGAGCAGTTCAAGGAAGACAGGCAGCGCGTGGACAGAGCCAAAGAAGCTGAAGGGTTAGAGCTGGCAGGAAAGGTCAGCAGCACCGAGCAATGCCCTTGGAAGCTTATGTGTTGGACCTTCAGCTAGGGCCGGCCCCCGATGTAGTGACTTGTATATATCTTAGACGCTAAAGTTACATCATATATTGATACCTATGTTATATATTATATATATGCCTACATCAGATTCGTATTTTGTTGTATGATATGTATATACTCCTCATCTACTTTAAAATGAAGAATCAAGTTCAAGTGCTCACCAAAGTTCCGATGGTGCGAAATTTTCCGGATATTTTCCCTGTCCCTCCAGGGTTTGCCACCACTGCGAGAGGTTGACCCTCACATTGAGCTTGTGCCCAGAGCTCGACCAGTGTTTCGTACACCCCGTCGAATGGCCCCTAAGGAATTGGTCGTGTTGAAGATCCAGCTTCAGGAACTGATAGATGCTGGATTAGTCCGCCCAAGTTCATCGCCCCTGGGTAGCCCCTGTACTGTTTGTAAAGAAAAAGGACGGGACACTGCGCTTGTACATAAACTACGAGGAACTAAACAAACTCACTATATTGAATACGTATCCACATCCAAGGATCGATGAGTGTTCGATCGATTGCAAGGTGCAACCGTATTTTCCAAGATGGACCTAAGATCAGGCTGTTATCAGCTTCGGATCTGGGAGGATGATATCCCCAAGACTGCCCTTAGCACATGCTATGGTTTATTGTGATGACTTTTGGGCTCCCTAACGCCCCTCTGCCTTTGTGGCTCTGATGAATTGGGTATTTTAGCACTTTCTGGATCACTTCGTGATTATCTTTATCGACAATATTTTGATCTACTCGAAGACCAAGACAGACTATTCTAGGCACCTGCAGATGGTTCTACTTAAACTTCGAGAACACTCTCTCATCACCAAATTCAGCAAGCGTGAATTCTGGATAGAAGAGGTCGAATTTTTGGGCCACACCATCGACAAAAGTGAAGTAGCAACGGATCAGCCCAAAATCCAAGCAGTTCAAGGATGGCCGCCCCTTAAAACAATAACAGATGTATGGAGTTTTCTAGGTCTTGCTGGGTATTACAGGAAATTCATAGAAATTTTTGCCCCTTACATCTCTTACGAGAAGGGATGTTACATTTTGATGGACGTAGAAATGTGAGACTGCGTTCGAAGCGGCTAACTTCTGCCCCAATCCTTACAATCCCCTTGAGAATCGAAAGATTCCAGATTTATGTTGATGCCTCCCTGAAAGGATTAGGAGCTGTTCTGATACATCATGACAATTAAGGCAGTAGCATGCGCGTCGTGCCAACAAAAGCCGCACGAGTTGAATTACGCAACCCATGATCTAGAGTTAGGCGCCATTGATTTCGCCCTTAAGATCTGGAGACATTACTTGTACGGAGTAATATGCGAGACCTTCTCCGACCATAAGAGTCTTAAATACATCTTTACTCAGAAAGAGATGAACCTCCGACAGTACCGATGGTTGGAATTTTTTATGTGATTATGATTTCGCTCTCCAGTATCACCTCGAGGAGGCTAATAAAGTTGTTGACGTGTTAAGGCGACAACCCTTGATAGCCGATAGCTGGATGGAGCAGATTCCAAGGTAATGGTTTCAGTCTTTGATAGACTTTGAGATTACTCTTATTGCTCGTAGGGACTTTAAAGAGTACGAGACACAACTATATTGGATGAGAATTCAGTGCGACATCTAGGAACGAATACGAGAAGCCCAGAAGATCGATCCGGAAGTGGTCCCAATCATCCAGTCCCTACAAGATGGAGCACAAGAGGAGTTCAACTTGCACTATGAAGTCTTGTAGTTCAGGCACTGCATATTTATTCCCTCCACCAAAGAAATCCAAGATGAGATTCTTTGAGAAGTGCACCTGTTTATGTATTCTATTCACCCTGGTGTGGTTAAGATATATGTTGATCTGCGTAGACCCCTTTATTAGCCAAGAATTAAAAGAGACGTCACCAATTTCATGGCCCGGTGCCAGACCTGTCAAAATGTTTAAGCTGAATGTCGCAACCCAGGAGGCCTGCTACAGCCCCACTGATACCATAATAGAAATTTGAGGACATTGTCATGGACTTTGACCACAGCTTACCTTGATCCCGTACTGGAAACAAATCTATATGGGTTGTCGTAGATTGACTTACCAAGGTAGCGCGGTTCATTCCAAACCGACAGGGTGACGGAGTTAACGTTCTTAACAGAGTGTTCATAGAGCAAGTGGTTTGGTCCCACGGAGTGCCGAAGTCCATTGTGTCGGATCGTGATGGACGTTTCACATCCAAGGAGTGGAGGCGGGTGCAGGCATACATGGGGACCAAGACGGCCTTTAGCACCGCTCTCCACCCACAAACAGATGGGGAGACGGGAAGGACAAACCGGATAATGGAGGATCTACTCCGACTTTGCATAGTAGAGCACAACGAGCCGTGATAACAACTGCTGGCTTTAGTTTGGTTTTCTTATAATAACAGCTATCAGGCCAACATTAAGATGGCACTGTACGAGACTTTGTAAGGAAGGCGTTGCCGAACTCCATTGACTTGAGCTCAAGATGAGGACCCAAAAGCTTTAAGAGTGGCTTATATTGATGATATTACGGTAGTGATACGGCTAATCTAGGAGCGAATGCGGGAAACGCAGAGCCGGCAGACAAAATATTATGATGCGCGACATCGACCGATGGAGTTTAGCATGGGAGAAATGATATTTTTGAAAATTATGCCCACGCATGGTGTCTCCTGGTTGAGAAAGGAACTAGATCCCCGCTATTTGGGCCCCTATCAGGAGATAAAGTGTGTTGAATCTGCTGCCTATTGATTAGCCCTACCTCAAGAATTGGGAAATCTCCATGGTCTGTTTCATGTCTCTTCCTTGAGGCGAGTCCTCCGGCAACCAGAACAACACCTTCCTATACCGCCAGTACAGCTGCAGTCAGATAGATCCGTCCAGCTTGAACCGGTCAGAATAGTGGATTATAAAGTAAAGAATCTGCGCAACAAACATCATTCTGATGGTCAAGATTTTGTGATCGAATAGCGTACGAGATGATTATACATGAGAACCTGAAGCACTCGTCCGAGAAAAGCACCTAGAGCTCTTCCACAGGTATGTTACTTCTCCCCCTACTTTAAGCAAATTTTCGGGGACAAAAATCTTTTTTATTTTTATTGGATTGTAACATCCCGATTTTTATTGGTCTACCAGAACCCTAATGAGCCCAATAAAATTGACTCAAACATCTACCCATGACCCGGTAGGAGGCAACCTGTAACAACCCAAAAATACGGGCTAAGTGTTGAGTAGAGCTCAACGAAATCGTCGAGCCGATCTCGACGAAATCGTCGAGCCGATCTCGACGACATCGTCGTGCCGATCTCGACGACATCGTCGTGCCGATCTCGACGACATCGTCGTGCCGATCTCGACGACATCGTCGTGCCGATCTCGACGACATCGTCGTGCCGATCTCGACGACATCGTCGTGCCGATCTTGACGAATCGTCGAGCTGAGCTCGACAAAATAGTACAGCAGGGGGGACCCACCCCATAGTTGACTTGGTCAAACCAGCCATAAATGGACTTTGCATCGTGGCTGCTATCAAGATTGAGAAGTGATCCAAGCCCAACTTCTCTCTTTCTCCCTTTCTTTTGTTTTTCTCTCTCCCCATTGGCCAAAACAAGCTTTCTTTTCACATGTCTAAATTGGCTAGCCACTAGGGGGTACAACCAACCAATGGTGTACAACCACTTCACCCCCACCTTACCATGGTAAGGTTAGCCAAACTCATCTTCTTTCATGGCCGTGAAGAAGAAGATGAAGGGGGGAGGGGGGCTCTCCCCTACCTCTATATAAAGACCTCCCCTCCCTTAGAGCTTGGCACCCCTCTTCCAAACTCAAAATGAGCCACCACAACCCCTATTAGAGCTCTGCTTCGCCGGAGAAAAATCAACCGAGCTCCAACGCCACCTCCACCACCTCCCATGGCGGATTTCGCCGAGAGCCTCTGGAGATCCCAAACAAGGTAGAAAGCTTCTCCTCTCCTTCCTCCCTATCTTTCGAACACTTCAGATGCAAGCTCCGGCGGTCGGAGCGCCGCCGCGGCGCCACCACCCCTCCAACAGAGGTGCTCTGTTTGGTTTTGGCCGGCGGCGGCCGGCAGCGGCAGGCCGCCGGACCACCGCTGGATAGAGCGCCCTCCCCCGGGAAGTCGGCTAGGGGCGGAGTCATCACCGGCCGGCGGCGGAGAAGACCTGCACAGCTCTGTTTGGTACAAGTTCTCTATACAGGCCATGGGGGAGGAAGAGTTATAAAAATTATAATTTTTATAGAGTAAATTTATGTGCAAGCCGGTTTTGGCTACGTGCAAACCGCCCTTTCAAAAAAACTGTCAGAACAGCTAGGTGCAGACCAGTTTTTACGGGTTCACAAGTATTCCTGGTTTTTTAGTTTGGTTTGCACTTAACGTGGTTTGCACGTAGCCAACTTGGTTTGCACATAACAGCACCCTTTTTATAATATTATAAATATTATAATACTATAATTAAAATAGGTATTTTATTTTCTGGAGAGTAATATAAGCTCATGGTGAAAAAGGTTTGAACATAAAAATTATTACCATAGATGAGGATAATCCTCATAAAAATTCTGGAAATTTTTGGAATCGATTTGGTATTTTTAAAAGCCTAAATAAAATTATTTGGCCAATTTAGAGGCCCAAATTTGCTCGGAAAATTTTGAAAAATTTATTAGGCTCTTTATAGGCCCTATTGAAGGTTGCATCAAAATTTGGAAACCTTGGAACAAAAACTTGAAGATTTTCCAATTTTTGGAGCCTAGGGTCGCGCTTGGAAAATTACACGCTCAAATTCTTCAAAAATGGAAATCGGAGCGCGCGACCACTTTTTATATATTGAATTTTAAATTCATTTGTGTTGAAACAGAAAACTCGGTCTCTTGTAGAGTTCACCCTTGGGGAATGGGTGATCGCGCACCTAGTTCTCTACTGCAAGGAAAATGACAAGGAAAACTGACCCAAGGGCTCGGCGTGAAGGACCCACCACACACCCGGAAGATCTTGGAGCACTTTCCCTCCATAGTCAAAAGGCCGAGCTCAGGCTACCTCAGAAAGCGTTAAAAGATCAGGGAACAAGTTAGCATAGGAAGCGTGCTTTCTGAGGTGCCCCTTGGGTCCTATTTATAGATTTCTGAAAACGACCTGCAAATAGCCAACCTCCGTTGTTTTGAACAGCTATGTGCAGCCCAACCAGGTTTGCCAACAGCGTAACTCCGCTGTTCTGAAAGGCTATGAGCAGGCCAGTGGGGGCAAAATGGTAAAATACTTCACAGATCAAGGGGCGAGTAGCCCTCATCAACCTCTGTTCGGCAAGGGCGGCGAGTACGGGCCCAGACTGCTTTGCTCCCGAGCTGCGAGCTCGCTCAACCGTCAGGACTCGGCGAGCGTCCTGTGACTCGACGAAAAGCCCAGAGCTCGACGAACTCCGAGTTCCGTTCGACGAACGCCGAGCCCAGTTCGTCGAATGCCGAGCTCCGTTCGACGAATGCTAAGCTCGGCGAGTGCGGGCATGGCTGGCCCTACTCGCGTGCCATGAGCCGAGCTTGGATGGCTGAGCTGGAGACTGCCAAGCTCTGGCCCTCTTGGGGCTCGCCTGAGACTTGAGAAAATAGAGTTGGCCGGTCTGGTTCCTGGCGATCCCACTCGCTGAATACAAGGTTGTACACAATCCCCGCTCTTTTGAGCTTAGCAAAGCTCGGAAAGAAACATCCAACCTCAAGTGTTCGGTGAGTGCGGGGGGAGCCAGAGAGATTCTTCGGGTGGGGTCCACCTGCAGCTATATATATACGTCTGCATACCTGGGTGAATCTTGCCCTTCCCTTCGTTTTAACCTTGCCGAGATGCCAATTCCCAAGGAGATTCAAGAGAGACTCGTCCGGGTCCGCGAGGCTTCCTCTGCTCGAATAGCCGGCCTGACCGCTGTTCCGCTCACCACCCCGCAGGGTGGCTCGGCCGAGCCCAATCCCGCCAAAAGGGCGAAACCGTTTCCACCAGCGGTCGAGCCCATCTTTGATGACCTGAAGACGACCCTGGAGCACGGGACCGACTCCACCAATCTCTCTCCCTTGGGAAGGGCAAAAATGTTGTTGACCTCTGTAACGACCAGGATAGCCAGCGGGATGGCATCGAGGATTCCACGCCGCGAGTCAAGAACACCCTCGGCGACTCGCGGCTTAGGACTCCGGAGAATCGCCCTCGCGGCCCGTCTCCTCCCTTCGGGACATTGGGGCTGGATTTGCAGAGGCCGAACTCGCCGGTTCGCGCCCCTTCCCCTCAGCGGCCTGCAGGGACAGTGGGGGAAGGTATCGAAGTCGTCCCCGTTCCAGGCTTCAACCTCCTCTCGCCAGGAAAGTGCTGCCCAGGCCGCGATAAGAACCTGAGATGGGTCACTCCCCGCACTCCAGTGGAGGTGCCGAGCTCGTCAGGTAAGCTGGCATTTTTTCCTGTAATTTTTCGGGATACTCGCCTTCCCATATTGATGCTTCTATCTTCACAGCTCTTCCCAGCCAATCCGCGGCCGAAGAATCTTCGCGGACAGCCCGCTATTCCCCGCTTCCTTCCCCGAGCTCGCTAGACTCCTTTCTGAGCCCTGAAGTGGAGAATGAGGAGCTGAAGAGGAGGGGGATCGGGCTATTCAAGAAGCTCGTGTACGGCCTGCGCGAGGTGCAGGAGGTCAACGAGGCACTGCAGCGCGACTACGTGCGGCTCGCAGACGAGGTGGGGGGCAACCCGGCCGGCGAGGTGATGTCTCCCTCCCGGCTGCTAGACGAGATCAATGAGGGCCTCTCGGTTACGCAGAGAAACTCCGGACGGATTCGCGAGCTTGTCCGGTCGCGGCAGTCTACGGGGTGGGGGATGCGAGGCCAGGGTAGATAGAAAATGGCTCCATCGCCGAGCCGACCGGTACTCGCTTCCTGACCCCCTGCCCGCGCGCCTTGTTTTATTTTTTCTTCTGTTTCTGATTCCTTCAGTGTTCCGTACTTTGGCCTATAATAACTTCGAACATTTTTAGACTTTTAGTGTCTGGCATTCGAATAATATTATATATTCGTTTATATTTAGCTCGGCATTCAATGGGACACGCTATAAGTCGGCGAGCTGGGGGTTGGCGAGTTGGGATAGGCGAGCTAGGCTGATTGGACAGCTTGGCTTCAGGCTTCTTTTTTTATAAATAGTCCCCCCCCACCAACCCCGTACCACCGCCTTTACTGCTTACTTTCTCTCTCTTCATGCCCTCTAACCCTTCCGCGAGCATGGGCAAGACTAACCCTGATGCCGATGGCCGCTCCAAATGCGCTTAGCACTTCGTCGATTACTATTTTTTTGAGGGGAGTACGAGCGAGGCGGAGCTCGCCGAATTCATTAGCGACTATGTTACGCCCGGCTTCGAGGCGCGCCGACCGAGGGAAGGGGAGGAGATCAACACATTCTACAACGACGAGCCCGTCTTCCCCATCTCGCATTTCGAGGTGGGGTTGCGCCTCTCCCTCTGGCCGGAAGTCTGCCAGATTCTGAAGTACTATGGCGCGGTGCCCGCGCAACTCAACTCGAACGCCATCGCCATGATGGTGGCGTTCGCATGCTTCCTCCGTCGGGAGTGGATAGAGTTTAACCTGACCGTGTTCAGGAAACTCTTCTCCCACAAGGCGAATCCGGATGACGTCGCCTACTTCGGGGGCTTGCTCATCAAAGTTCGCGAGATCGCGAATAAACATAATAACTGGATGACCAAGATTGCCTTCATGAAGGGCGATCTCGGCAACATCCCCTACTCCCCCCAGCAAAAGGCGAGGCCGTGTACCGCCCTCCTGCCGTGTCTGGCAATGACGCCGAGCTCCATAAGTTCTTCCTCCACAAAGATTTCGAGGTCGCCTTCCTGCGAAGGGGCCTCGACTCGCTCCGCCCCGTTCTTCCCGGCGAAGGTATTTTTCTCTTTCTTTTGGTCAGCTCGCTGAATCTTGATATCATCTTTCTAAGTCTTTTCATGCAGTGGAGCGACTGATTCCTGCGAACCCGCCGTTCGTAGACTCGGGGTTGCATCCAGACCCCCTTGCTTGCGAGAGGGCGGCACTTGCGGCTTGCCGAGACGAGGCGGATTCCTCCAAACCCTCGTCCAGCAAGAGACGACCTGAGCCTACGGTGTCGAGCCCGCCCCGTCGCCAACAACCGCCAAAGAAAATGAGGAAAGCAGTGGTGGTCCCTCGGGCGAGACATCAACAATATCAAAAAACCCCAAATACATGAGCTCGACCGAGACCATCCCAAACGAGTCGCCGGAGAGCCCGCTGAAGGAAATCACAAGCAAGGGGCAGGGGGCGGCGAGACCTCTGCTCCCTCTGTTGTGAAGAAGGCGGCCCGCGAGCCCGCCGCGCCGAAGGACAGTCCCCTCTTCAGCTTTGGGGGGAGGTGGAAGGACTCGGCGGGCGAACCCATGGTCCAATGGGACGAACTAGCCCATCGAGTCTCCATCTCCACCCTTTACCCTTCTTGGGCCGACCGTGAGCTCTCCACCGATCACGCCTACGCGCTGGGCTTCGACCTTTATGGCTGCAAGGATTTCGAGGCCTACAAGGGCATGGCCCTGCGGCAGCTCGGCCATGAAGGCATGCAGGCCCACATGCGGGTCATGGAGCTGCATCACATGATGGTCTGCCGCAACTTCAACCTCAGCAACCATCTCCAGAAATCCGAGCAGGTGCGCGACGTCGCCAGGGATAAGGTCGTCGACCTGGCGAGGCAACTCGACATCACTGAGGGCTTACTCGCCCAAGCCGCCGACGGACTGTTAAGCATCGGGCTGCTTCCTCCCATTTTACTTAGAATTTTCTGTGTTGTTACTAATGTGCTTCCTCTCTTCAGGATGACAAGGCTGCTGGGGAGTTGCGGGCTCGCGTCACCGGGCTGGAGGACGAGAACGAGCAGCTGCCCGCCCGCCTCGCCGGGCTGGAGGGGGAGAACGCGACACTGAAGAATGAGAACACGAGCCTCCACCTCAAGGTCCGTCGCCAACTGGAGATCTTCTTACCTTCGGGCAACGTCGAGCTCACCTTCGCGTACAAGAGCCCAAGGATCTTCGGTGAGGCCGATGTTGCTGAGAGGCCGCGGGTCAACTCCATCGAGGCCGCTGAATGCACCATTCAAATGATGAAGGATACAAGGGTGCTGGTGGAGGGCTGCGAGGAGATCACGGCCCGGGACCTCATGTCGAGCTTGTTCCCGGCGACGCCGCCAAGCGAGAAGGAAGACAGCCTCGATGCGCTCTTCGACAAGGGCTTCAACGATGACCTGTCCGCTAGAGGGGGCGAGAGTTGATCTTTTCTCCTTTTCTTTTTTATAACCTCGTCGAGGCGAGCCCCACTTGTAACTATCATTTCATAATTGAAGATAATTTTGATATGATCTTTGTCTATTTTTTTCTATCTTTTTTCTGGGCTTTCTTGTTGTGACGTACTTGCGCGCGAGCTCTACCACTCGGCAACCTCGCGAAGAGAGATCTTGCCATTAGTATGGCCATTAGGACATTCCCGAGAGCGGACCTTGAGAGCTCACCAACCCCAGATGATCCGGGGATGGACTACTCGCCGCGTTGGGCGCACTAGCCCTCCTCCGCAGCTCGCTCGTGAGCTGTCTAGCTTTTCACCAACATAGAACTAGAATTGAAATTTTTACAAGTGAAGCTGAAGGGTGGTCAGGTGTCCGGCCGAAGCCCGCCCCCTCAGAGAGAGCCAAGGGCTCGCCTCGCTACCCTTCTGCCGAGCTGGGCTTACGAGTCCTGACTCCCCTTCGAGGAGTCTTTCCTTCCTGTTTTTAGAAAAAATGCCAATAGAACTTCCCTGAGTGACATCCAGCCCTGCCAGCTAAGTGAGAGGCTGGCAGCGGGATCTACTCGGGATCCAGGTAGACACCATCGAGTGACATCCAGCCCTGCCAGCTAAGTGAAAGCCTGACAGCGGGATCTGCTCGGGGTCCGGGTAGACACCATCGAGTGACATCCAGCCCTGCCAGCTAAGTGAGAGCCTGACAACGGGATCTGCTCGGGGTCCGGGTAGACACCATCGAGTGACATCCAACCCTGCCAGCTAAGTGAGAGCCTGACAGCGGGATCTGCTCGGGGTCCGGGGAGACACCTTCGAGTGATATCCAGCCCTGCCAGCTAAGTGAGAGCCTGGCAGCGGGATCTGCTCGGTGTCCGGGGAGACACCTTCGAGTGACATCCAGCACTGCCAGCTAAGTGAGAGTCTGGCAGCGGGATCTGCTCGGGGTCTGGGGAGACACCTTCGAGTGACGTCCAGCCCTGCCAGCTAAGTGAGAACCTGATAGCAAGATCTGCTCGGGGTCCGGGGAGACACCTTTGAGTGACGTCCAGCCCTGCCAGCTAAGTGAGAGCTTGGCAGCAGGATCTGCTCGGGGTCCGGGGAGACACCTTCGAGTGACGTCCAGCCCTATCAGCTAAGTGAGAGCCTGGCAGCGGGATCTGCTCGGGGTCCGGAGAGACACCTTCGAGTGACGTCCATCCCTGACAGCTAAGTGAGAGTCTGGCAGCGGGATCTACTAGGGGTCCGGGGAGACACCTTCGAGTGACGTACAACCCTGCCAGCTAAGTGAGAGCCTAGTAGCGGGATCTGCTCGGGGTCCAGGTAGATACCTTTGAGTGAAATTCAACCCTGTCAGCTAAGTGAGAGCCTGGCAGCGGGATCTGCTCGGGGGATATAAAATGAACGCTTCTCCCTCTCATACGAGTTATTGCAGTAAGATTAATACTTCAAGAAGCTTTATTAAGAATAAAACATCACTTGCATATCTCAAGGATAAAAGCGTTTCAAGTCGTCACCTCTCTAGGTGAGACTTAGGGTCTCGCCCTCCACATTTTGAAGACGATACCCTCCTGATCTCAATGTTTCTTTTACAATGAACGGACATTCCCAGTTGGGGTTGAGCTTCCCCACGGTTGTCGATCTTCCTACTGCATCCACCTTTTTCAGGACCAAGTCACCCTCCGCAAATTGTTTAATTCTGACGTGCTTGTCAAAGTGCTTGGTCATTCTCCTCTTCACTTCTTCTTGTCAGACGGCGGAGAGGTCACGCAGCTCCTCCACCATATCAAGGGAGAGTCGCAACTCCTCCTAGTTCTTGGCCCGCCATTCTTCCCTGCCTTCCCATGTCGTGACAACCCGAGGCATTTGAACTTCAAATTCTACGATGAGTACTACCTCGCATCTATGGGAGAGTTTGAAAGGGGTCTCCCCCGTAGCTGTGTTGGGGGTGGTCCTCAGGGCCCAGAGGACCGAGGGAAGCTGCTCCACCGAGCTCCCTTTCAGGTTCTCTACCTTCTTCTTCAGAAGGTTTACAATGATCTTATTTGCGGCCTCCACCTGCCCGTTGCTCCTGGGGTGGTGGACTGAGGCGAACCTGAGGTCGATCCCGAGTTGCTCACAGAAGCTAATGAATTCTGCGCTGGCGAACTGGGGTTTATTGTCTGTGACGATGTCCTAGGGCAACCCATGGCGGCAGATGATCTCCACCCAAACAAAGTTTCTGATGACCTGGGAAGTCACCTTGGCCATCGCCTTTACTTCCAGCCACTTAGAAAAGTAGTCAATCATCACCAACAGGAACCTTCTCTGCCCACTGGCCTGGGGGAACGGCTCGACCAAGTCCATTCCCCATATTACAAAGGGCCAGGGGACTGTGATGCTCTTGAGGCACTGGGCCTGCTGCAGTTGGAGGGGGGCAAACAGCTGGCATTTGTGGCACCTCTTCGTGAATTCCGCAGCGTCATGACCTAGGGTTGGCCAGAAGTATCCCTGCCTGACAATCCTTCCTTCCAGGGTCCGACTCCCAGAATAACTCCCACACTCCCCGGAGTGGACTTCTTCCAAGATCATCTGTATCTCCCTCTAGGCCACGCAACGGGCCAACATTCCCGATAGAGTCTTCTGATACAATTGTCCGCCCTGGAGGAGATAGTATGCTGACTTGTACCGGAGCTTCTTCTTGTCCATCCCCTCCGGATACTCTCCTGTGGAGAGGAAGGTTGTGACTGGGTCCATCCACGAGGGGTGTCGATCAACCTCCATTAATTCCCCCTCTTCAATGGAAGGGCGAAATAGATCAGTGATAGTACCCCCGACCCAGGGGTCGTGCTTTCCAACTGATCGACCTGTTCGTTTTCTTCCCGGAGCACGTGTCGGATGGAGAAGGTTTGGAACATGCTGATGACCCCCTTCACTTTGTCCAAGTATAGCCGCAGGGTAGGCTCTCTTGCCTCAAACTCCTTGTTGATCTGAGAAGCCACAACCATGGAGTCAGTGAGGACCTCCACGTTGAGCACCCCCAACTCCCTGGCTAGGCGCAGCCTCGCTATTACGGCTTGTATTCGGCCTGGTTGTTGGTGATGGGGAAATGCACCACTACGGTTTGTTCGATTCTAGTTCCTCGGGGGCTCTCCAGGATCACCCCCACCCCCAGGGAATGCCTCCCCGAGGCGCCATCTACTTTTACCTTCCATGGATTCAGTCGAGTGAGCTCTTCCTCCACCACCTCGATCACGTAATCGGCCAAAAAGTCGGTCATTGCTTGGGCCTTGATCGAGAGGCGGGGGACGAAGTAGATGTCAAACTCGCTCAACTCCACCGACCACTTGTCCAACCTGCCCGAATGCTCCACCCCCTCGAAGATGTTGCGGAGGGGATGGTCAGTCACCACTCGGATGTAGTGTTCCTGAAAGTAGGGTCGAAGTCTCCTGGCCGAGACGATCAGGGCGAAGGCTAGCTTCTCCAAAATTGGATACCAAAGCTCAGCCTTCCTCTGGACCCGACTCACATAGTATATGGGGAGATGCCTCTTCCCATCTTCACGGATCAAGACAGAGCTCAAGGCCTCTCCCCCGACCCCGAGATATAAGTACAGGTCCTCTCCCTCCTTCGGCCCTTGGAGCAATGGAACCTGCATTAACTGCATCTTAAGAGCTTGGAATGCCTCCTCGCACTCCTTGGTCCATTCAAATTCCCCCCCCCCCCTCGCTTAGTGTCTTGAAGAAGGGGGAGCACTTCTCCCCGGCCCGGGAGAGGAACCTGCTTAACCCTGCCAGCTTCCCTGTCAACCGTTGCACCTCCTTATCATTCCGTGATGACCCCAGTTCCATAATGGCCTTGACCTTGTCAGGATTCGGCTCGACCCCCATGGTGGTGAGGAGATGCCCCAAGAACTTCCCCATGCTGGCCCCAAAGACACACTTCACGGGGTTCACCCACATCTTATACTTGCGTAAGGTGGCGAAGGTCTCTTCCAAATCCCGAAGGTGAGAGTCCACGTCCTGACTCTTGATCATGAGGTCATCCACGTACACCTCCAGGTTCTTCCCCTTTTGTTCCCGTAAGACCCTGTCAATCATCTTTTGGTAGGTCGCTCCTGCATTCTTCAGCCCGAAGGGCATCATTTTGTAGCGGTAGCAGCCATCACCTGTGATGAATGAGATGTCCTTGACGTCTGGGGGATGCATTCTGATCTGATGGTAACCTGAAAACGCATCTAAGAAACTCATTACAGAAAAACCGACGGCTGAGTCAACCAGCGCGTCGATCCAATGCGAGGGATAATAGTCCTTAGGACATGATTTATTAAATAAGGAAAAATCAACACACAAACGTCATCGGTCGTCTCTTTTTTTAACCATAACAACATTGGAGACCCAGCCGGGGTATTGTATTTCGGATACAAAGCCGGCCTTGAAGAGTTTGGCCACCTCCTCTCTGATGGGCTCGGCTAGATTGTCCGCGGTGGACCTCTTCTTCTGCTGGACGGGGCGTGCTCCCGGGTCCAGGTTGAGGCAGTGGCAAGCCACGTCCGCGTCAACCCCCGACATCTCCATGGCGCTCCATGTGAAGATGTCCACATTCTTTTGGATGCATGCCAGCATCCTGCCATGAGCCTCCGGGGTCAGCCCCCCGCTGATGCGAACCTTCTCCACCCTTCCTCCAAGGGTGAGAACCTCCATCTCCACCACCTGTTCCGCAGCCTCCAGCCTGGACTGCTACCCCCATTCTTCGATGTCCCTCTCCTCCGGGATGAGAACCTCTGCTTCCATTTCCTCCACGGCCATCGCCTCGGCTAACTCCTGCCCTCCTCCTACCACATATGCCTCAGTGCAGCACTCCACCATCTCCTCCCTGCCAGCCTCCTGCGCCTCCTCCATTCTTCGCTCCATCTCCTCGCCCGCTCCTTCCAGGAGAAGGAGATAGAGTTTACGATGGTGACGTAGCACTCCCTTGCTACTTTGGGGTCACCCCGCACCCAGACCTGGATCCCCTCGGCTTTAAACTTCAAGCATTGGTGGAATGACGAGGGGACGCAACGAAAGGCGTTGATGAGGGGCCTTCCGAAGATGGCGTTGTAGCTGCTGGGGGAATCCACGATGACGAATCGACAGTTCCGGGACTGCCCCATCCCCCCCCCCCAGGGTTACATGGAGCCCCACTCCTTCTACCTCTTTCCTCTCTCCTGAGAACCCAAACAAGGAGCCATCTGAAGTCATCACCCTCTTTTCCTATACCTTCATTGCGTTGAACGCCTTCTTGAAGATGACATTGACGGAGCTTCTATTGTCAATGAGGAAACGGGAGACGGTGAAATTCTCGATGGCTGTCTGGATGACCAGTGCATCGCAGAAGGGATCCTCATGATCTGGCATATCACTCCTTGAGAAGGTAATCTTCTCTTCCGGGGGTGGGCTCTGGGATGTGGAGCCAACGCCCCGGCGGTACATGGTGTGGAGGCTCGCCTTCCGAGAGGCCTCAACCCCCACCCCCATGGATCACTCTAATCCCTCCCCGGGTCCCGACATCTGCCTGGTCTTCACACCGATCCTCCTCCACCCGAGGCAGGACCTCCTCAATCCTCACCTCCTGGCGCCCCTGTTGCTGTTATTGCTCCCTGTTTACTCTCATCTCGAGGAACTCCGGGCACGTGGTCGTAGCGTGCCATTCCTCTTGATGGAAATCATAGTAGGGCAACTCCACCCTTACTTCTCTTCTTCTTCTTCGCGCTGCTCGCCTCCTCTCCCCCATGGCTATGGCCAAAGCCTGATCTTGATTGGGGAGTGGAGGTCTCTGCGCCTGTCTCCAACCCGGGGGGTGGAATTGATCCTGGCCCCCTGGTGGTGGTTCCTTCCCTGGTATCCTCTCTGTGGCCCCTGGTCTTGCCACTCGGGCCTCCAGCTAACCCAACCAACGGTCCGGCTCCTGACGCCCCCACCTGGGATGTTGCTGCCCCTGGAGTTGCCTCTGCTCCCTCTGCCGGGGCTCGGCTCTCCTCTCCTCCTGCCCCCTTCCGCCTTTCGGCTCCTTCTCTTCCTTTGTGTCCCACCTTGCTAGCTTCCGGGCAAACTCCGGATTCGACGCCTCCCCGTCGACTTCCCTTGCTGCCCTCTCCATCAGCTCTTTGTAGGATAGGGGTGGTATTCTCTTCAGCTCCATTCTGAAGAATCCCTGTTGCAACCCCAGGGTGAAGGCCATCATCAAACTATGGCCCGACATCTCCTAGACCTGAGTGACCTCCTCCTGGAACCGGTCGACATAGCTCCCCAATGTCTCATTCACTCCCTGCTTGATGTGGAACAGGTACTCTGACTCCTTCTTCCTCCTCTTCGAGGTGGTGAACCACATAATGAACCCCCCGGTGCAGGTCCTTGAAGCAGTAAATGGAGCTGGCTGGTAGCTGGTGGAACCACTCCCCCGCCTTCTCCTTCAGGTGATGGCGAAGAGCCGGCACTTGAAGCCATCCGACATCTGCCGGATCGAAACCACGTCCTCGAACCACTGGACGTACTAGATCGGGTCCCCCTTCCCAGTGTAGTAGGACATCTTTGGCTCTCTGAACCCCTTTAGAACTGGGGCAGAAGAAACCAACTCACTGAAGAGGCTGCCTCCCCCTACCGAGCGAGCTGGAGCGTCTCGCACGCCCATCTCACTGATGCAGCCTCCGCTTGCCGAGCCGGGGAAGAGCTCGCGCCCAGGGAGCTCTTATCCCCTTCCCTCCTCGGCAATCTCCTTCCCAGCTCGCCTGCCAGGGGCGTCCTCACCCAGAGACGGGGCGGCATCGAATTGGGCAGCTGAAGTCGAGCACTCGGCCCGCACGCCGAGTGCGAACTTGACAAGGCTGAGTACCTCGTGCCTGAAGTCTTCGAACATTCCCACCATGGCCAGAGGTGGTGGGGGCGGCGAGTCGGACCTATCTGAGCCTTGTCCTCCCGTCATCGAGCCTGTTGAAGATTTTCTGTGCTGACCACTCTCCACGCTCGCCGCACCAAAATGTTAAAACCGAAAACTCGGTCTCTTGTAGAGTTCACCCGTGGTAAAGGGGTGATCGCGCACCTACTTCTCTCCTACAAGCAAAATGGCAAGGAAAACTGACCCAAGGGCTTGGCGTGGAGGACCCACCGCATACCCGAAAGATCTTGGAGCACTTTCCCTCCTTAGCCAAAAGGCCGAGCTAAGGCTACCTCAGAAAGCGCTAAAAGATCAGGGAACAAGTGAGCATAGGAAGCGTACTTTCTGAGGTGCCCCTTGGGTCCTAATTATAAATTTCTGAAAACGGCCTGCAAATAGCCAACCTCTGCTGTTTTGAACAGCTATGTGCAGCCCAACCAGGTCTGCCAACAGCGTAACTCCGCTGTTCTGAAAGGCTATGGGCAGGCCAACAGGGGCAAAATGGTAAAAATACTTCACAGATCAAGGGGCGAGTAGCCCTCATCAACCTCTGCTTGGAAAGGGCGGAGAGCACGGGCCCGGACTGCTCTGCTCGCAAGCTACAAGCTCGCTTAGCCATCAGGACTTAGCGAGCGGCCTGCGACTCGACGAACAGCCTAGAGCTCGACGAACTCCGAGTTCCGTTCGACGAACGCCGAGCCCAGTTCGTCGAACTCCAAGCTCCGTTCGACGAACGCAGAGCTCGGCGAGTGCGGGCCTGGCTGGCCCTACTCGCGTGCCATTAGCCGGGCTTGGCTGGGTGAGCTGGAGGCTACCGAGCTCTGGCCCTCTTGTGGCTCGCCTGAGACTTGAGAAAATAGAGCCGGTCGGTCTGGTTTCTGGCGATCCCACTCGTCGGATATGAGGTTGTACAATTTGAGTAATCGATGGAAGTTATCGTGGCAAGATCTCGAGCGCTGAGTATTTTGAGGTTTTTGCGAAATCACCAAACGCCTCGTTCTTAAAATAACTCGTGGGTATTTTGGGTGAACTCAGAAGATGAAAGTACGAGCTTCGAGTAATATAATTCCCAGCCCCGTTTCAGGAAAAGAATTTCCCTCATATATTGGAAGCAATTATCGAGGTTGAAATTCGAGGAAAAATATGCCCTTTAACAAGATTCCCGGATTCGATCCGACGCAAGCAATCGAATTAATATTTATTCTCGAATGAATAATATAAATGTAACTCATGATAAGCTTTCTGAGAACGGAGATGGAATGGAATGTGCCTCATGAGAATGAAGATGGAACTGAATGTGCCTCCTGTGAACGGAGATGAAACTGAATGTGCCTCCTGAAAATGGAGATGGAACTGAATGTGCCTCCGGTGAACGAAGATGGAACTGAATGTACCTCCTGAGAATGGAGATGAAACTAAAGCCTCCTGGATGGAGTGGTTGGATTACTAATCATTTTCTTTGTGATTATTCCAGTCATGCACTGATACAGCTCCTTTAATCATTTTAGTTCGGTACTTTCAATTCAATACTACTCCAGTCTCGTACTGATCAAGTTCATTACAGTTCAGTACTTTCAATTCAATACTACTCCAGTCACGTATTGGTCAAGTTTATTTCAGTACTTTCAATTCAGTACTACTCCAGTCACATAGTGGTCAAGTTCATTTCAGTACTTTCAATTCAGTACTACTCCAGTCATGTACTAGTCAAGTTCATTACAGTTCAGTACTTTCAATTCAGTACTACTCCTGTCACGTACTGGTCAAGTTCATTTCAGTACTTTCAATTCAGTACTACCCCAGTCACGTACTAGTCAAGTTCATTTCAGTACTTTCAATTCAGTAGTACTCCAATCACGTACTGGTCAAGATCATTACAGTTCAGTACTTTCAATTCAGTACTACTCCAATTTCGTACTGGTCGCATCTCATTATGCAGAGTTTATTATCAGCAGCTTAAATTACTGCATTCTCGTTGCTGCAATTTACTATTATAAGCACAGGTCCTGCTTATACGAGCAGTTGTTTGTTAAAGTTGAGCCTTAGTTGGGGATAACCGGAGTTGAGGTGTTCCTCCGAGTTTAGCCTCAAATAAAGCACTCTTAAGCTCCTTGTTGAAAGTTGAGCTGAGTGTCGCTGCCTGATGGTTGACCTATAATAGGGCAGGTCGCCGCAGACCCGGTACGTATTAGCATGATTGTATGATTGATTGCTAGTGAATTGGTTGTGGTAAATTGTGGCGGGTCAGTCCCTTTTGTAGACTGTTCGTACCGGTGTGGGAAGATTGACGACTCAAGGCGATAGGGAGATGTGTACCACGGGTGACCGGCCGTTATGTTTTTCCCCATTGGGTTTTCCTCCGTTGGTCGGCCGAAATGAATCGTCAGATGTCACACACATCCAAGAGTACCCGGGATTGTACGTTAGGTCCTGGGATGTGCGGTACGACCACCCCCAGAAGTGGAAGGACTGGCCACTATCACCGACAGCCACATCAGTGAGGCCCGCGGGGCTCGCTACCCTGCTGGAATAGAAGCAGTCCATATTATGTCGACATAGGATTGTGTGCGCGGATGTGAATGCCTGTGTTATGTGCGTGGATGTGAATGCCTGTGGTATGTGTGCGGCTGTGAATGCCTGCGGTATTTGCGTGACTACGAATGCCTGCGATAGGGTACATGTTGTGAACACCTGTTGTACGGATATGCTAGTGGAGCTTTAATTAACAATTGATATGTATCGCTGCTGCTTTTTCAGTTATACTATGTTGTGCATCTTTATAATTGCTCCTAGCATATATATATGAAATGTTGTACTAACTCTCTCTTGCTTCGGCTATCTACTTTTGATTGGGTGGGTGTGTACTCGTCCCCAAGATATGGATCTGGGGAGGAGATTTGTTTCTACTTAGCTCTATGACTAACAGTTATTTAAATAACTATTCACAGGAAATGGAGCACTGTAGCAACCAGTTGCTGCAGGACGTTACGCCAGCTGATAGGACTACCCGAGCAGAGACACCCCCGTCGTCTCTAGAGTTTCGATACATGAGAACTAGCAAGCAGAGTTGAGAGATAATGGAGTTGCTAGTTGTAGTACTATTATAGCCTACGGGCTCTATGTACAAACAATAGCTACGGCCTTTTGTGTTTTCTGTTAAATATATATATTGTTATATATATTGTTTTGGTTTCCTGTTAATGCTTCCGCTAAACTTTGTGATGTGATGTGAATGTTATGATTCAAGCCAAGCAAGACAACCAACCAGTGCTTAATAGTGTATGTTCACACTCTTAAGGAGCACTGGGTGGACGCTTTGGGCAGTAAGATCCCCTCCGGCCCGACCCGGGACAAAGGTTAGGGGGGAGCTACCGGGGGCCGCCGAGGCAGCCGCCCCCTGGGCCACCGACGGCCAAGGCGAGGGGCGGCCGCCCCTTAGGACACCGTTAGCCGTGGAGGGGCGTCCCGGTTGGCCGCCCCTTTGGTCGTCAATGGCCAAGGAGAGAGGGAGGGGCGGCCCGGTTGGCCGCCCCTCTTGGCCCCACGGGGGGTCGGGGCGGCCGCTCCTTTGTTGTCGGCGGCCAAGGAGAGAGGGAGGGGCGGCCCGGTTGGTCGCCCCTCTTGAGCGCATGGGCGACCGAGCGAGGGGGGCGGCGGGGCGACTGCCCCTTCGATCACCGGTGGCCAAGGAGAGAGGGAGGGGTGGCCCGGTTGGCCACCCCTCTTGGTCGCACAAATGACCGGGCGAAGGGGGTGGTCGGGGCGGCCGCCCCTTGGTCGCCGGCGGCCAAGGAGAGTGGCGGCCCGGTCGACCGCCCCCTTGGTTGCATCGGCGGCCAAGCGAGAGGGGGCGGCCCGGGCGGCCGCCCCCTTAGCCGCTCGGGCGGCCGAGGAGGGGGCGGCTGCCCCCTTGGGCCGCACGAACGGGGTCGGGCGGCCGACGTCCGGGGAGGAGGCCGGCCGCCCTCGTCCGGTGAGGTGCGGTGATTTCCTCATCATGCGGAGTGGGATCGACGCGCGTGAGATCGGACGTGGTGATCGCGTGCGCGGTCAAATCCATGATCTCACTAATTTTAGTGGGGATCATGAGGAGATGGCAATATGCACACCCATCACATATAAAATGGGGTTCATCCCCAACAACTATATATCACACAAAAACACAAATTTTGTGCGCACTTTCATTCATTTGAGAGGAGGACAACATTTACAAGATGTGAATTTTTGTTGCTTACATGTGACAACATAATTGCTATCGAATATACTATGATGATCCCACTACAACCTTCTCACATAGAGAATCTACAAACATATTTGAAGTCAAAGATTTATGGATCAAATTCTATCGCTATCTTTTTTATAGTGAAAGCACAAAAAATAGGAATTTACTCCATGACACCACCATCCAACAATAGAAAATTCAAGATAAATGACCGGCTAATTGCTCGAGTTCTGGGAAGCACAATAGTTTGTTCTTCTAACTTTGGAAAAAATCATAACCAGATAATCAAACTATTAATGTTCTTAGTGGAAAAAAAAGGCCAAAACATAACATATGACAAGAGAGGCCGTTCCACCAGAAAAGATTATCAACATTTTCCTCCAGAGGCGGCAATCTCGTCCGGCGTAAAATAATTCTACCGGTGTTGCGAGAATGGAAGGGGCAGGTTATTCCTATCGGTGTCCCTTAATGCTTGGAGTTGGGTGCATTCGTTTGCCTGTAATTATGACAAGGGAATTTGAATATTTGGGTATCCCAATTCCAAATTCGTTGTTGATTTCGTCATATTTAGCGTTGGAATTGGAGTTCATCCAAAACCCTTGGTTTTGTTTTTTAAAAAATTACCCATAAAACCGTGCACTTACGGTCAGTTTTAGGGGAGAGCGTGACACTTGGTGCGGTGAGCGTGGATCGCAGTCAAGGAGGAAAGTTTGGAAGTTGAGTGAGATAGTCATTGGTGGCGAGCAAGGAGAGTTAGTCGGCAACTCGGCGGGAAGAGGAGACGCTGCGCGAGGAGGCGAGTTTGTGACAGTGGCCGCATTTGAAGAGTTCGCGAAGAAGATCGAGCAAACCATCATCGCAGGATTCGCTCAGCGCCCCGAAGTCACGGTGACTTCTCCCCGTCGCCTGACACCGCTAGAAGAAGAAGCGCCGCCTAGGCGAACTAGAAAGGAGCCCGCTTGGGCAAGGGAAGAGCGACCGATGCAGTCGCGACATTACCCGACGAGTAGCCAGGGGATCCGTTTTCGGGATCCAATGTCGCCGGTGAGATGCAGAGATACTCGACACTATGACGAGTACGACGTATCCAGCGAGAATGAAACTCGTCACCGCCAGGGAGGGAGGAGCCCTTATGTGACAAGATCCTCGCCGCTCCAGTTCCAGAAGGGTTCAGGGAACCCGTTCTCACTTACTACTCCGGCAGAGACGACCCTGTCAGACACCTCCAGTGGTTTGAAGACGTCATCTCCATCCGCAACATGTATGATGCCTTTAAGTGCAGATTCTTCTCCATCACCCTCAAGGGGAACACCAGGGATTGGTTCCATCAGCTACCGGCAGGGTCCGTATACTACTTCTCAGATCTGCGTCGGGGCCGCATGGCGAGGTTCGCGACATCGAAGAAGAGGAAGAAGGAAGCAACGACCCTCTTCAAAATCGTCCAAGGGCAGCACGAGAGTTTGGGTCACTACATCGACCGCTTCCAGGAGGAGATTTTGGAGGTAGAAGAGGTGGACAACTTTACCTTGATGGTAGCCCTGAAGTTTGGGTTGAAGCAAGCACTGTTCAGTCTGGAGATGGGGTCCAATCCTCCGAGATCTTTCGAAGACATGATAGAGAAGGCGAACACTTTTGTTCGAGGGAAGGAGAAGAACAAGGACTTCTTAGCAAGGCTGGATGGGGAGATCGCGACGGAGAGGGGGAGAGCAGGACCTTCGGGGTCAAAGTCAAGGAGGATGCCGGAAAGGCGAGAGGAGAGGAAGAAGGAAGAACCAAGGAGGGGGAGAGAAGGAGGAGGGAGGAACCCATGAGGGTTGAAGAGAGGAGGCAGGAGAGGCCTCAAAGGCAAGAAGAGAGAAGGCCAGCGGAAGCTCGGGAAGGGGGAAGGGGGGAAAGACGATTCCAAAATTCGGAAAATCGCCCCCAATGGAGACCAGCAAGACAGTAGTACCGAGAAGAGAGGAGGAATGGAAACTGGCAGGAGGGAGGCCGAGGAGGAGGAAGAAGGGAGACGATGGTCATCGCTCGCCAAGACAACAAATGGCGCCGGAGGGAGCAGCGAGCGATGCGCCAGGAGGCGGAGATTCTCCTTTACTGCGACATTCATCGGGTAGAGGGGCACGGGACCTGGGCTTGGCCCGAGTTCTGGGAGGCAAGGAGGAGGCTGGAGGCAGGAGCGGCAGAAAGAGAGCAGCAGAGGCAGGAGGCCCCTATAGGGTAGGTGGCATTCCAAGCCCCAACGAGGAGGAAGAATAAGGACCGAGTCGACCTGAGAGGTCGCGGGGAAGTGATACATGGCCCAGGAGGTGGGCATGTATGCGTGATCAATGGAGGGGCCGGGCTTGGAGCTTCCCGCAAGGGGAGTCTCCACCAGATCTATCGGAAGAATGTCGCCTCGACGTCACAGACCCCGCCACCATTGGAGGAGATCACCTTCTCGGAGGAAGATATGCAGGGGAACGAGGACCCTTTCCATGATGCCTTAGTCATTCAAGTCGCCGATGAGGATTTCACCGTCGACCGAATCCTCGCGGACAACGGTAGCTCGGTGAATGTCATATTCAAAAGAACCTTCGTCGGGCTTCAGGTGGAAGCATCTCGGATCCAGGCCGCAGATGGACCGCTCTTTGGCTTCTCAGGAGAGAAGAAAGAGGTGGAAGGAGCAGTGGAGCTGCTGGTTACGCTAGGCGAGACGTCGATCCGATGCCACTTCATCATCATCGACGCGCCGAGCGGTTACAACGCCATCTTCGGGCGACCCCTCATCAACTACTTCAGGGCCATTCCGTCATCTTACCACCAGTGTTTGAAGTACTGTTGCAGAGATGTTCAGATCAGAATCAGGGGGGATCCCAAGGCTTCCAGAGAATGCTACTTAAATATAGTCAGCACCATCAGCTGGATGGGTGACACGGAGAAGCTGGAGGAGATGCTGGAGAAGGAGAAGGGACTGTGTGCTGCTGAAGAGGTGGATGAGATATAGGTGATCTCTCGGGGAGGAGAGCCGGGACTGCTGAAGGTGGGAGGATCGCTGCCGCTAGGAGGGAAGATAGAGATGGTTGTTTGCCTACAGGACAATGTTGATGTCTTTGCATGGGGCGACGCCGAGATGCCAGGGGTGGACGCCGATGTTGCTTGTCATCGCCTCAACCTGGATCCCGCGATGGATCCAGTTCGACAGAAGCAGAGGAAGAGCGCCGCCATGCTGGCCGAGCCGATCAGGGAGGAGGTAGAGAAGCTGCGGGAGGCAGGTTTTGTCTCGTAGATCCAGTATACAGGCTGGGTCTGCAATGTTGTAATGGTGAAGAAGCCAGGAGGAGGTGTAACAACACAAATTTCAAAAAGGGAAAAATTTTGGGTGACACGGCCTGGGACACGGGCGTGTCCTAGGGCGTGTCCTGCTTGGGTGCGTAGCAGTCGCGAGGTCGACGAAAATGCGTTCGATGAAGTGTTCGGGAGGGACACGCCCAGTGACACGGGCGTGATCTAGGGCGTGACCTCCTTTGTGTCGACACCGTTGTGTCGACACCGTTGTGTCGACACCTTTGTGTCGACACCGTTGTGTCGACACCTCCTTTGTGTCGACACCTTGTGTCGACACCTTGTGTCGACACCTTGTGTCGACACCTTCTTTGTGTCGACACCTCCTTGTGTCGACACTCGAGTCCTCTGGTCGACAAAAGTGGTCGACAGAGGGAACACTCCCCATGTCACGAGCGTGTACCATCCGACACGGGCGTGTCGAAGGGCGTGTCTCCTCTCGTCGATGAAATTTGCTCGACGATTGTCGAGTGCAAGTACACGCTCCGTATCATGGGCGTGACTTGGCCGTCACGGGCGTGTACCCTGGCGGTGACCTGTTTCGGGATAAGGCGGTTTGTGCACCGCTTAGCGTACACGGCCTGTGACACGGGCGTGTCACAGGGCGTGTCAGACCTGAAAAGCGATTTTGCTGCTTTTTCGTGGCCATCCAATTTCTTCAGCTGAGATCTAACAGCTGAGAGTCCTCCATGCTTCCTTAAGGCCGAAAACTGAGAAGGAATTCTCATTTTATGTTATTGCCTTCATCTTTATAAAAAGCTTAGAGAGAGAAAGGGAGAGGAAGAAGGAGGAAGAAGAAGAGGGGCTGATCTCTGGTGGAGCTTGAGAGTGTCAAGCTGAGATCCGAGGCCATCTTTACGGAGGAAAAGCTGCTGTGATTCTTTCTAGCCAGTTAGGAGCTCATGGCACCGAAGCGGTCTTCGAGGGTAACGACTTTTCTTCTTAGCCATGTGAAGGCTTCCTTTTTGGCATATGCATATGATTCCACCACCAAAGGGTGGCTGATTTGGGAGTCTTTTGTGTTGATTCATAAAATCCCCAATTATTTGGCATATAGATCCGGAAATGAAGTACGGAATAGGCATGTTGTGTGAAGCCCATCTGGACAGGTTGGTCTGAATTAGTGATGTTGCATATACGAACCGGAGAAGACTCCGTGATAAACGTGTAGTTTAGGAGTCGATGGGTTAACCATGTGAACGGAAGTAGCAGGAAGTACTGGAGTGGTAGTCCAGGAAAATATCCTTGTGATGCTTGTGATGTCTGTGCTATTGGATTGTACCTGCGAAGGGAAGTAGCAGGAAGTACTGGATTAGAGATCCAGGAAATACCCTTTGGAATGCTTTATGTTCATGGGTGGACCTATGAAAGGAAGTAACAGGAAGTACTGACATGGTAAGCCATGGAAATACCCTTGACATTTGTGATTTGCGGGATCATACCTGTGAAGAGAGTAGCAGGAAGTACGGATATGCCCAGGAAATACCCGCTGATGTGTGATATAAAATGGGTGTAAGAGTAAGTACTGGTGCGCCAAGGAAAGCACCCAGGCTTGAATGCTAGAACAGGATTGGTGAGACCGACCCGCGCCTTTTTGTAGCCGCGAGTACGCCGTACTCGGTGATGGCAAGGCAATTTGAGCAACGGGGGGTGGAGGATCTGACCCGCGTTATGTCCGTCCGACGTGAGACTAGACGGTGCGGTCTGTTGGAGCGCATAGCGAGAGTCGTAGGCCTGTGCGCCATGACACAATGGGGGGCTACGGGCCAATCCCGGTGCATTACGACTAGAACTCCGACTGCACGCCACGAAGTGAAATGCTCAAGTGATTTACCGTTGGGTTGTGACCCTGATACGGTGGTGGGCAACTGGTTTGCCGGTACACCAAGAATGTGCCCTGAGTGCACGGATCGTCGGGTCGGGTGGCTGACGGTTGTGATGGAATGTATGTGCGTGAGATCACATTAGATGCAATATATATATATGCTTGTGAAATATTATGCCTGCAGGGAAGGAATACCACCGTCCCGGGAAAAGGGGTGGGGTCGTTATAATTTGGTCAGCTGAATGCTAACTGTTGCCTCTATTTTCCACCGTTGGGTGGGTTGCCCCCACGCAGTTGTTGGAGAGCCGAGCGGGACGCATAAGGGCTGAAGTCCCTGCTGCATTTGTTGTTGCTGCTGCTAGCCCTCGAAGGCTAAACTTATAAATGTTGTGTTTTATTTATACGTGGTCGGCCTGCGCGCCAATGTTGAGGTCACTGTTGTGAAAGTCATGTAAGGCCATAAGGCTAACTGTTTGTATTTGTAAAACATTCCTATGTTATATATAAATAAGGAGCTTTGATATGTTGGACATTCAGGTGTGGAGTTCAAGATTAGTGTTTAGGCTTCTGCTAGAATGCAATGTGTTAGGGTGTGCTGCGCTACTCTGGTATCATACCGTAACTTCACCGCCTGTTTTGTGGTATATGCTGTGGGGCCCCGGCCAGACCTTCTAGTATATACGTTGTAAATGGATGGGGTTGTTACAGGAGGTTGGCGTCTATGTATCGATTTTTCAATGTTGAATAAAGCTTGTGAAAGATATGGTACCTAAACACCTAGAGGGGGGGTGAATAGGTGACCTAATCCTTTTTTAACTTTGTTGGCAGCCAAACAGTTATATCACAGATTTCTGACTACTTTTGCACAGCAAACAGCAATAACAAAACATACACAGCTAATCCACAGCACAATCACAGCACAGCACACAATGTTTTATAGTGGTTCCCCAAGATATGGGTACATCCACTTTCCCCCTTCGCCTATCTAGCAGTGTACTAGATTCGGCCAAACTTCTCCACTGTCTCAGAACCCAAATTGGTTCTTACACCTCAGGCCCAAAGCCTTACAACTCAGCTTTATCCCAAAGCCTACACTCAGCCACAATGCCTACACTCAGCCAACCAAGGCCTACACTCAGCCAACAAGGCCTACACCCAGAGATCTCTATCTCCTACACTCAGGCTAACAAGCCCTACCCTCAGCCTTTATAAATACAGGCTTACAAGTCACTCAGATCCAATAGATCCTACAAGTTAAAATGTAATACAAATAATAACTCTACAACTCAGAATTAAAGGAGGGGAGTTGAGAGATTCTTGATGAGTTCTTGGAAGAACTCAGCTGGATTCACCCTGACTTAGCTTTCTTCAAAGCTTCTTGAGTAGAACTGAATAAGACTGAATCCTCTGCAGTTGTTCCTTGACCTCTACCACTTAAGATCCAGAATTGAATTTGAATTCTTCTTCTCAGCCTAGTTCCAGAGGCTGATTTCTTGGATGGAGCCCTCTCTCTCCAACTTCTTAGATCTGCACTTGAACTGCTAGATCTTCTTGTGTTGATACTCTTTGTATTACTTAAATAATTACTTCAACAACTCTTAACCACTTTTCAACAACTTTGAACAACAGTTTCTGTAAACTGTAGGTGCCTATTTATAGGCTTTCTTCATGGTAACCGGCTGGACCGGTTCATAACTGACTTCTGACATCTCTGACAGTTGTTGTAGACCGGCTGGAACGGCAGCTGTCAAGTCATCCAGTCACTTCTTGAAAATCTCTAACTGTCTGTAAGTGTCGAGACTTTCTGTCTTTAAGTGTCGACACTTATAGACCAAGTGTCGACACATGCTTTGTAAGTGTCGACACAAGTCTACAAGGTGTCGACACATATCCTTGTATGTCTCGACACAGATTCTTCTTCATGTGTCGACACTGAAATTGAGTGTCGACACAAGTACTTGTTCTTCTAGCTTTTGCTGAATTCTTCTATGTGTCGACACATCTCCTTTGTGTCGACACATCTTCTTGTGTTGAATCTGTCAAGTGTCGACACTGCTTCTTGGTGTCAACACATAGTCTTCTATGTTGAATCTTGCTGAGTGTCGACACAGCTCCTTGTGTCGACACACCTTCTTGTTGTTGAGACTTCAGCTGAGTGTCGACACATTGTTCTGGGTGTCGACACATACTTCAAATGCTGACTCTTCTGTTGAGTGTCGACACATTGTGCTGGGTGTCGACACTTTCTTTAAGTGCTGACTCTTCTGCATAGTGTCGACACATTGTGTTGGGTGTCGACACTTACTTCAAGTGCTGACTCTTCTGCATAGTGTCGACACATTGTGTTGAGTGTCGACACTTGTACTTAATCTCTGCAGACTTTTGCTGAGTGTCGACACAGCTCCAAGTGTCGACACTTTCTGATGTAGACTCAGCTTCACTGGGTGTCGACACAGCTCCTATGTCGACACTTTCTGTCTGCACTTTTCTTCACTGAGTGTCGACACAGCTCCAAGTGTCGACACTTTCTGTCTGTTGTCGACTCTGCATCCCAGGTGTCGACACAATGACTCCAAGTGTCGACACTGCTTGTCTGGGTGTCGACACAAGCTTTCTTAAGTGTCGACACTTTCCCTCTGGGTGTCGACACATGGACTTAGAAACTTTTTGCTTCAGTCCAGTGATTTCTTAACCTGCACAAGTAACTCAAACATACATCAAATACATTATGATGTATATCATTGAATTGGGTGAGGCTTCTTCAAATCAGGTACATTTGACCAATGTACCCAACAATCTCCCCCTATTTGGAGAAGTCATAACCCTTAGTCAATGATATACACCATTCATAATTAAAAATTACAGAATGATGTAAAGCAGATTATAAACAGCAGGGTAAATATAAACATGTAATATTTCACACATGTATACACATTCAACATTGCAGAACAAACAAGAAATAGACATATTCTCAGAACAATCATGAAATATATTTATCATATATTGTTCTAACATTTTTCTAATACATCTTCAATGGTTTACAAAAATGTATTTCATTCAAAAGATTACAACAATCTTCAAGTCAATTCCTAATCTATTTCTGGTCTGGTTCTTTGATAACAATGCCTTTGCCAGATTGGACTTGAGCTTTGACAGTGGCTTCAGCAGTTGCAGCATCAGCAGGCTTCTTGCCTTTTAAGTCCTGTTAGAAAGTAGAGAAAAGAAGCGAAAAGTAGAGAACAAGCCGAATAAACTTTTGAATAATTGAAATTTTATTATCCAAAAAAGGTATCTATTACAAAGGTATGCCCTCCCTTATATAGAATGGAGGAGAGATGAGAGAATACAAATAAGAGATGTGGGACTAAAATTTACAGGACTAGGCGGACTATACAAAACAAACCGCACAGGCCGCGCGGTTAGACAGCAGGGCTAACCGCACGGCTACCACCAGAGAGGAAGAGAGACCGCCAGGGTAGACCGCCAGACCGTCCGGTCTCCAAGCCGGCTGAGACAAACCGCCAGACCGCGCGGTCTTCAACCCGCCAAGACAAACCGCCAGACCGCCCGGTCACCAACTTCAACACTCCCCCTCAAGCTGGAGCATATATATCGATCATGCCCAGCTTGTCGCAGATGTGGAAAAAGGAAGCGGACACCGGCTTGGTGAAGACATCTGCCAACTCGTTGTCGGAAGTGACAAATGGAGTGCAGATCTGTTTCTTCAATATTTCTTCCCGAATAAAATGACAGTCGACTTCTATGTGTTTTGTTCTCTCATGAAAGACCGGATTTTTGGAAATGTGTATCGCGGCCTTATTGTCACAGAACATAGGAAGAGGATAATTGTAAACCTCTCCGAAGTCAAGCATGAGAGCCCGCAACCACTTCAACTCACATGTAGTCGATGCCATGCTGCGATATTCCGCCTCTGCACTAGACCTGGAAACGACAGACTGTTTCTTGCTCTTCCAACTCACAAGATTACCTCCAACAAATGTGCAGAAACCTGAAGTCGACTTGCGGTCCACTTTGTCATCCGCATAGCTTGAATCAGAGTAAGCTTCAACCCTTAGGTGACCATTTTTCTGAAATAGGAGACCTTTCCCTGGAGCAGCTTTAATATACTCTAATATTCTCATAGCAGATTGTAGATGACACTCCCTCGGAGCTTGCATGAACTGGCTCACTTTGCCAACAGCATAAGAGATGTCGGGTCTGGTTACCGTGAGATATATGAGCTTGCCCACCAGACGCCTGTATCTCGTAAGATCAGAGAGAAGAGGTGAGTTATCTGTCCAAGTTTTGTCTTCTCCAGCAGCCATAGGACAACGAGCAGGTTTAGCACCAGTGAGTCCTGCCTCCTTCAAAAGATCAAGAGCATACTTCCTTTGTGAAAGGACCATGGAGTTGGGTTTTCTAGAGATTTCAATCCCCAGAAAGTATTTCGGGGAGCCCATATCCTTTGTGACCAGATGGTGACGAAGGTGTTTCTTGGTCATCAATACCCCATCCTGGTCATCGCCAGTAAGAAGAATGTCATCAACATAAACCGCAAGAACAACAAGACCAGATGCGGTTTTCCGAACAAACAAGGAGTGATCTGCTGAGCTTCTTGTAAAACCAATGGCCGCAACAATGCTACTAAACTTGTCAAACCAGGCACGAGGACTCTGCTTGAGGCCATAGATAGCCTTCTTTAGCCGGCATACCCTTGTCTCCCCCTGAGCAACATACCCAGGAGGTTGCTCCATGTAAACATCTTCCTGCAGATCGCCATAGAGGAAGGCATTCTTAACATCGAGCTGCGAGATGGGCCAATCCCGGTTGACAGCCACAGAGAGAAGAACCCGAATAGTGCTGAGGCGAGCCACGGGAGAGAAAGTGTCAAAGTAATCAAGCCCATAAGTTTGGGTAAAACCCTTGGCAACCAGGCGAGCCTTATAACGATCCACACTGCCATCCGGGAGAAACTTCACCACGAAGACCCATCGACAACCAACAACATCTGTGCCGTAAGGAGGAGGAACAAGGGTCCAGGTACCCCGTTCAGTCAGAGTAGCAATCTCCTCATCCATGGCAGCTTTCCAATGAGGAATAGTAAGGGCCTCCTGATAGGAACGGGGGGTGGTAGTAGCGGAGATAGCCAGAGCGAAAGCTCTGCGAGAAGGGGTAAGACGATCATATGAAACAACTGCAGCAAGTGGGTGTTGGGTACATGCCCGAACCCCCTTGCGAAGAGCAATAGGGAGATCCAGGTCAACAGGGGCCTCAGTATCCAGAGTATCCGTGGTGGAGAGAGCTGGCCCGGGAGCAGAGAGAGATGGCAGCGGAGTGGAGGGAGAAAGCGGAGTAGAGGGTGGAGATGGTGGAGGTGGTGGAGATGGTGGAGATGGTGGAGATGGCGGAACATCAGTGGGAGCAGAGGGGAGGGATGGGTTGGTAGGAAAAGTAGGAGCAGGAGGAGGAGAGGAGGAAGCGGGAGAGAAGTAAGAGACATTGTCGAAGAAGGTGACATCCGCAGAGACAAATTGCTTGCGGGTAACGGGATCAAAGCAACAATAACCTTTCTGAGTGGGAGAGTAGCCCAGAAAGACACATTTGGTGGCACGTGGTGAGAGTTTATCACGGGTGGCAGCGGGAGAGTGCACAAAGGCGGTGCACCCAAAGATGTGTAGAGGAAGAGGAAAGGGATCCTTGTCCGGATAAAGAATGGAGAAGGGGGTAGCACCGTGGAGAACTGTGGAGGGAAGGCGATTGATGATATAGCAGGAGAGGAGGACAGCATATCCCCAATAGGAGCGAGGAACATGCATTTGAGTCATCATAGTGCGAGCGACATCAAGGAGGTGACGGTTTTTGCGTTCCGCCACCCCATTTTGTTGTGAGGTGTAGACACAGCTGGTTTGACGAATGACACCATGGTGAATACAAAAGGATGAGAAGTCGTGGCTAAGATACTCCTTGGCATTGTCAGAACGAAGGAGTTTAATAGATGTATCGAACTGAGTCTTAACCATAGAATAAAAGGAGGTCCAAACAGAGAACAGCTCGGAGCGATCTTTGAGAAGATATACCCACGTACATCGAGAGAAATCATCAATGAAGGTGACAAAGTAGGAACTACCCCGACCGATGGTGAGGTTAGGAGCGGGACCCCATATGTCGGAGTGAACGAGGTCGAACGGACGGGAAGAGCCCCGACTCTGCGTTGGGGGGAAGGATGAGCGGTGATGTTTGCCAAGTTGACAAGCATCACAGTTGAGAGGAGGATGATGAGGAGGGAGGTGCGGCAGGAACTGTCGTAGAATGCGGGGAGGAGCATGTCCAAGGCGAAGATGCCATTGGAGAAGATCTGTAGAGGAGGAGGAGAAGGCGGATAGAGCAGAAACGTTGTCGAGGAAGTAGAGGCCACCACTCTCTGTCCCGGTAGCAATCGTCCGTTGGGAGTCCGGATCCTGAAAAGTGCAAGAGGTAGGGGTGAATATGACAGAACACCGTAGTTGCTTGCATAAAGAAGTAACCGATAGTAAATTGCACGGAAACTTGGGCACATAGAGGGTATCAGCCAAGCAGAGAGATGGAGTGACGGGAACCAGGCCCGTCCCATGGACCGGGGAGGGAGATCCATCAGCAACAATAACCGGGGGCAACTGAGCATGTGTGTCAAGAAGAGAGAAACAGTGAGGATTGCCTGTCATATGATTTGTGGCGCCAGAGTCTATTAGCCATCTTCCGCGAGTAACAACATGAGCACTACCAGAAGAGGTTACTACAGAGGCGGACAGGCCGGAGGAGGGGAAAGCCATGGAAGCAAGAGAGGAGCAAACCGCGACGATAAGAACAAGCCGCGAGAAGAGAAAAGAGCACCAAGCCGGGCGAACAGAAAACAGGTCGGGCGGCTAGAAAGACCGCTACCAAGAAGCAGAGCAAAGCAGAGGGAAAGAAGTCGCACGGCCTGAAAAAGTCGGGCGAACAGAGGAGAACAAGTCGCACGGAAAAAGAGGAAGCCGGGCGACTAGCAAGCAGGAGCGGGTGACCGCGACCAAGATGCGGGTGAGAAAGGAACAACCCGCACGGTCAGGCAGATCACAGCAGCTGCTAGAAAACGGTCAAAGGCACAGCGGGGAAGATGTCGCGCGGACTGAAAAGGCCGAGCGAACAGAAGAGAGGAGAAGAGCCGGCGATCGCGACCAAGATGCGGGTGAGAAAGGAACAACCCGCACGGTCAGGCAGATCACAGCAGCAAACCGCGAGTAGAGAGACAACACACGCGGACAGAGACAGACCGCAACGACTAGGAAGTCGGAGCGGCAAGAAAGAACAAGGAGCGCGGCGACAAGGAAATAGGTCGCTGCGACAAAGAGCAGTAGGAGAAGAGAACCAAGAAGAAGCAAGCCGCGCGAACAGGGCAGCGGACAGAAACAAGCCGCGCGGATAGAAACAAGCCGCGCGGACAGAAGAGAAGTCAAGTCGCAAAACAAGTCGCAGAACGCGAAAAACAAGCCGCGAACAACAGAGAGCGCACAGAATCAGGAGGAAATGACCGTGCCCTCTGATACCATGTTAGAAAGTAGAGAAAAGAAGCGAAAAGTAGAGAACAAGCCGAATAAACTTTTGAATAATTGAAATTTTATTATCCAAAAAAGGTATCTATTACAAAGGTATGCCCTCCCTTATATAGAATGGAGGAGAGATGAGAGAATACAAATAAGAGATGTGGGACTAAAATTTACAGGACTAGGCGGACTATACAAAACAAACCGCACAGGCCGCGCGGTTAGACAGCAGGGCTAACCGCACGGCTACCACCAGAGAGGAAGAGAGACCGCCAGGGTAGACCGCCAGACCGTCCGGTCTCCAAGCCGGCTGAGACAAACCGCCAGACCGCGCGGTCTTCAACCCGCCAAGACAAACCGCCAGACCGCCCGGTCACCAACTTCAACAAGTCCTTCTTCTTCAGCTCTTCTGCTTTGATTTTCTGCCTCTCAAAATAGTGGTATGGCTTGGGGAAGTACTTGCTAGGCTCCACTGCAGTAGGAGGTAGCTTTCCCATCTTTGCCTTTCTTCTATATTGAACAATGGCCTCCTGTCTTATTTCATGTTTCCTCCATTCTGCTTCAGAGAACCACTTGTTCCTTTCATGAGCATTGTCCTTGGCAGCTTTCCAGGCAGTTAAAATTATATTCCTAGAGGTAGGGCTCCACTGTTCAAAGTCTGGCCTTTATTCTGCTTGTTCCCTAAACCTCTTCTTTGACAACCTTGCCTCTTCTTCTTTCTCTAATGCCTCTTGCATAGCTGCAGAAATAGGTTGAACAACCTTTTCCAGAACAACAGTTGACTTCCCTGCAGTTGGGCTATACATCTAGTGAATATCAGCTTGCACCATGTCAAAATCTGGTGGAGGATATATGACCTGAGCTACCTCTGGTTGCTCACCTCCAAGATATGCACTTTGAATCCCAGATTCAGCAACATTGTCATCATCACAGAGTGGAGGATAGCTCAGTGTAGCTCTGATGGAATTAGATATCCATTTTGCATGGTCAGAGCTAGCTTTGACGAAAACTCTCTCCCCCTTTATGACTTCTTGGGCAACATGATCTCTTACATCATCCTTTTGAAATCTAATCTGACTATCCAAGTACCTGATTCCCTCTTTAAAGTAAGGTCTGAGCTTAGTGAGCTGTTCAGAGATGGCCTTCTGGGAATCTTGAATTGCAGTCTTGACAGCAGTAATCTCAGCTTGAAATACTTTATCAAAGTCAGCCTTAACTGCAGCAGCAGATGTAGAAGGTTCAGCAGTCTTATTCTTCAATTCAGTGACTATAGCATTGTGTGAAGCAGTCAAGTTATCATTCATCCTTAACTGATTTTCCAGTACATACCCTTGCTTCAATGCTATATCATCTACTTGGGCTTTGATCTTCTCTTGGTGTGTAGCCAGATACACCACTGCATTGCCACCCTTGTGGAAGCAGTCTGTCATCTCTTTCTTGTTGAGATTCATCTCAAACCTTATAGATTTTATATCTTAGGCAAGATCAAACTGTAATGATCTGTGCCCTGCATCAACATAAGCCTCTATGGCTTTCCTTTGTTCATCCATTTTTATCTGCAGTGCAATCAGTAAAGCACTATAGTCAACAGTTGGAGCTTGTTGAACTATAGGCTGTGGGGCTATAGATTGCAAGGCTTTCTTATAACTCTGACTTCTCCTCTTGAAGACATAGAGTTTCTTCTTCTTAGCCTTTGCAGCCTCATCTTCTTCAGATTCTGAAGTGCTGGCTATTTCAACCCTTTCCTTAGGGCTTGGAGGTTTGTCAGCTTGCACATCAGGTGCTTTCTCACTTTCTGGCCTTAAAGGCTCTTCCAGAACTGTCAGTTGCTCCCCCTCAGCAGCAGCACTCTTATCTTCAGCAGCAGCATCCTTGTCCATGTTAAAATCTTCTTGATCTAGATTTAGAAACAAATCTTCCATTGTATATTCAGGTGGAGACTGTGCAGGAGAAGTTCTTGGTTCTTCAACTACTTGATCAGGAACCACTTCTAGTACAACAGATGTGTCTTAGATAACAACATCTGGTTCTTGGCTAGGCAGTTGAGTTTGCTGAGGAACATCAGACAAATCAGCATCTTCTATAAGATATTCTAAAGTTTTTAGGTCAGTGAGTACCTCTTGGATAATGATGGTGGCTTGCTCACTGTCCAGAGTAGAGGGTTCTTCTACTACTGGAGGCTCCCCCTGGCTTTGATCCCTGTGGATGGGGCTATCCTGTGGTAGCTCCCCCTAGATCTCAGCTACATCTTGAGCAGCAAGGGTCTTCTCTGCAGCCACTTCCTCTTGATCATCAGGAGTGAAAACAACTTGTTCTTCACTCCCTGAACTACTGGAGGACTCTTGTGTCACAGGAACTTGCTTCCTTTTCTTCTTAGGAGGACTGTCTTTCTCAGTAATTGGCTTCTCTGGGGTTGCCACTTCCTTGGACAACACCTTGTCCCATCTGGAAAAGATCCTTAGATCCATCTTCCTCATGTGGTTTATCTTACTTCCTGCAGCTGTATTCATTACCTCTGGTATGGTACCAGCTAGGTAGAGACTAAGTATTCTGCCCAGGTTGGGCTTCTTCAGACTTTCCTTGATTTTCTCATACACCACTTGAGACCAATCTGTTTTCAGAGTGAAGATTATTCTTGTCATGATTTGAAACATGTAGGCAGACACTCTGTCATGCCCTCCAGTCTTACTGAGTAAGACTTTTCCTACAATCTCAGACATGAACTTTCCTTGGTTATTCATGTCTTTCCTGTTGAATACAGATCCTATCTTCATCTTAGGATCAAGACCACACCAGGTAAGAGCTTCCCTGGTCTTGGATACAGTTACTTCTTCTTCATCTTGTGTTTTAGGTAGCTGGAGTACCTTCCTCAGACTTTTTGGAGAAATCTTGACCTTAGATCCATGAACTCTGGATTTGATTCTGTATCCAGATTCATCTACAGCAGCTCCATTAAGGAATTCAAGAACTTCCTTTTTCCAAATCTTTGTTGGTTCTGAAACCAAGTATTCCAATCCAGAATCAGCGACTAGGGTTACTACCGCCTTGATTTCCGCATCTGCATCGTCGAACGCGCCGCGCACAAGCTCATAGCCTTCGTTAACATTCTCCTCAAGCTTAGGTGTCATTAGGGTTTGTAGAATTTATCTTTAGAAAAGAGAGGTGTCGACACAGTAGTTGTGGTCTCGAAACTTTGAAAGCGTGTCGACAAACAAAGACAGAACCCTATTTATACCTGTCTAATTTTGAAGATGAACAGGCGGGACAGCTAGCTTAACATGTGTCGACACTGGCAATAAGTGTCGACACTGACTTATAATGTCTCGACACATATGTGTCGACACAAGTTTAGTCAACAGATTTTATGTGTCGACACTTGGTTATGTGTCGACACAACATAACTCGACACATTGTCGAGACTTTACTTAGAAAAAAAATTCTGAGTAAAACTTAAGTGTCGACACCACATTGGATGTGTCGACACCTTCAGGACATGTGTCGACACTAACATTCTGAAGTGTCAACACCACATTCCTAGATGTGTCGACACCTTTCTCCTGAAGTGTCGACACCACTATTCTGTGTCGACATAGACTTGTCTATGTGTCGACACCTTTTTACTTAGCCAATTTTCTATTCTGTAAACTTAGTCTAAGTTTATTATTCCTAGTTCAATTTTGAATCTATTGAACTTAGCTTCTTCTAGGGGCTTAGTAAACATGTCAGCTATCTGATTATCAGTTTTAACATATTCAAGTGAAATATCTTCTCTTTCTACATGTTCTCTAAGAAAGTGATATTTAATCTCAATATGTTTTGTCCTACTATGGGATACAGGGTTATTAGCTATTGAAATAGCACTTGTAGAATCACAGAAAAGTGGAGTTCTACTTACCTGAAATCCATAGTCCTCTAGCTGATGTTGAATCCACAGAAGTTGAGCACAGCAACTTCCTGCAGCCACATACTCTGACTCAGCTGTGGAGATGGCCACACTAGTTTGCTTTTTGCTGCTCCATGAAATTAGTCTCCCACCTAGGAATTGACAGGTTCCAGTAGTGCTCTTTCTATCCTCTCTGCATCCTGCAAAGTCTGCATCTGAATAACCTTGTAGATCAAAATCTCCATTCCTAGGGTACCAGAGGCCTAGATAGGGAGTGCCCTTTAGATATCTCAAAATTCTCTTGACTGCAGTCAAGTGAGACTCTTTAGGGCAGGCTTGATACCTTGCACAAACACATGTAGCATACATGATGTCTGGTCTACTAGCAGTCAAGTATAATAAGGAGCCAACTATCCCTCTATACAAGGTTTCATCTACAGGTTTCCCTGCATCATCCTTGCTAAGAGACATACTTGACCCCATAGGAGTCTTCATGGTGCTGGATGAATCCATACCATACTTCCTTATGAGTTCTAGAGTGAACTTGGACTGACAAATGGGCAAACCATTTTCAGTCTGTTTAACTTGGAGACCCAAGAAAAACTTCAGTTCTCCCATACTACTCATCTCAAACTGACCTTGCATAAGTTTTGCAAACTTTTTGCAAAGGCAGCTTTCAGTAGACCCAAATATAATGTCATCTACATATATTTGGACTAGTATGACTTTGCCTCTAGATTCCCTAAGGAATAGAGTCTTATCTATTTTCCCCCTTGAGAACTTGTTCTCAATGAGGAAACTAGATAGGGTTTCATACCAAGCTCTAGGAGCTTGCTTTAACCCATATAAAGCTTTCCTAAGTCTATAGACATAATGAGGTAGAGTTGGATCAACAAAACCTGAAGGCTGCTCCACATAGACTTCTTCTTTCAAATTACCATTTAGGAATGCTGACTTGACATCCATTTGGTATACCTTGAATCCTTGATAGGTTGCATAGGCCAAGAACATTCTTATGGCTTCCAGTCTGGCTACTGGAGCAAAGGTTTGATCAAAATCAATACCTTCTTCTTGCCTATATCCTTTAGCAACCAGTCTAGCTTTATTCTTAATGATGACCCCTTGTTCATCCATCTTATTCCTGTAGATCCACTTCACTCCTATTACATTGTGGTCTTTAGGTTTAGGAACAAGTTCCCAAACCTTGCACCTCTTGAACTGATTAACCTCTTCTTCAATTGCTTCAGTCCATTGTGGATCTTGTATTGCTTCTTCAAATTTCTTAGGTTCAATTTGAGACAGAAAACTGGAATAGATTGCAGCATTCTGATTTCTGCTCCTTGTTTGAACTCCTTGTCTTGGATCTCCAATAATTAGCTCTACTGGATGATCTCTAAGATGCCTGTGGGCTGGAGGCATCCTCACTTCTGGTTGAACCATTTCAGCATCTGCATCATGTTGTATTCCTCAGATTTCTTCAGCAACTTGTGTAGTCAAGTTATAGACTCTATAAGCCTTACTATTATTGCTGTACCCAACAAAAATTCCATCTTGGGACTTGGCAGCAAACTTAGTTATGTAAGACTTCCCATTGTTAAGTATGAAGCATTTGCAACCAAAGATCCTGAAGTAGGATAGGTTTGATTTCCTGCCTTTCACAACTTCATAGGGGGTCTTGTTTAGCCCTTTAGTGATGGTAGCCCTATTTATAACATGGCATGCAGTGTTAACTGCTTCAGCCCAGAAATACTCTGGCAGTGATGTATCACTCAATAGGGTTCTACCAGCCTCTATCAAGGTCCTATTTTTCCTTTCAGCAATACCATTTTGCTGAGGTGTTCTAGGTGAAGAGAATTCTTGAAATATCCCAAAGTCTTCACACAGTTTTGTCATGCTATCAGACTGAAATTCAGTACCATGGTCACTTCTAATTCTGACCACAGTACTATTTAGTTCATTCTGAATTTGCTTGACAAAGCTGTAGAAGACACTAGGTGTTTCAGATTTCTGTCTTAAGAAGAACACCCAGGAAAACCTTGAGTAGTCATCTACAACTACAAGGGTATAGACCTTCCTACCTAAGCTGTGAACTGGAATTGGACCAAAGAGATCCAAATGCAAGAGGTACAAACACCTCACAGCATCTTTGTTATCTATGCTTCTAAAGGTGGATTTAGTCTGCTTGCCCTTCTGACAAGCTGAGCAAATGTAATCTTTAACACACTTAACTTGAGGACCATTCCTCACTAACTCTTTGCTAAAGAGTTTGCTAATAGTCTTGTAGTTAAGATGGGCAAGCCTCTTGTGCCATTTGACACAATGAGAGACAGTCTCATTAGCTACAAGACAAACTGGAGAACCATTATTCTCAATCATAATGTCTAGGCAGTAGACATTCCTCTTCCTATAAGCTGTCAAAATGATCTCTTGATCACTTGACCTCTTGATATGACAACCATTTTTAACAAATGAGATGTCATACCCTACATCACTTAATTGACTTATACTTATTAGGTTGTGTTTCAACCCTTTAACATAAGCCACTTGAGTAATGGTAACTAAGTTTGAAGAAACGTTATCAAACCCTTTGATGATTCCTTTTTCAGAACCACCAAAGGTCACTTTAGGACCATTTTTGATTGGAATGTAGTCCTTCAGTAGTCCCCTAGTTCCAGTCATATGTCTGGAACATCCACTGTCCAAGTACCATGTAGGGGTATGGCCACTTGGACTCACCTGCAAAACAAATTAGTGAACCTTAGAACCCAAAGTATTCTTGGGTCCTTGGTGATTGTTAGTTTGCAATTTGACAAACCTACCTACTGGCTTTCCAACAGGTAGTTTGGAACTCACTTTGGCACTCACATTGTGCCAACAGTCTACTACAAAATGGCCAACTTTGCCACAGCACCAACATTCAAATTTATTGTACCTTTGCTTAGGTACTGCCTTGGCTGTCTTGACTACAGCAGGCTTGTTGAATGTTGGGGCTTTGCCCTTGGACTTATACTTGGACTGCTCAGTCCCTGCAGGTCTAATAAAGCCCAGTCCAACTTTACCCTTGTGATGAACAAATTCATCAATTATGGGTAACACTGACTTAGGTTTAGAAAACCTAGCAACCAAGTCCTTCTCCTTCTGAAGATTGTTCTCCAGACACTTAATTTGATCATTCTTAAAAGTGATAGTTCCCATCTGAATCACAGTAATGTGTTTCAGCCTGGCTACCTCATTCAGTTTTTGATCAAATTGCTTCTCAAAATCTGTTGCAGCAGCTTTAAGATCAGCAATTTCCTTTGCCTGACTTTTGGCTAGGGTCTTGCTTTTCTTGTAGGCTTGCAACAGTACCTTATATTCATCTATAAGCTGATGAATATCTTCCTCAGACTCAGATACATTCTCATCACTTGATGAAGAAGAATCTGAATCTGAACTAGAACAAGAAACTGAACTTGAACATGAACCTTGTACCTGACTGGGTCCTGGCTGCTCCAGGATTTTGGCACTTTCTGTCAAAGCCATTAGCCCTTGGCAATGACTGTCTTCTTGTTCATAAATTGACTCCAAGATCTGCATGAATTCTTCCTCTTCTTCTTCAGCAAACAGCCCTATGTAGGCTTCATCCTCAGACTCAGTTTCTGAAGAAGAGATATCTGATAGAGTCTTCTCCTTCTTAGCAACAAAAGACTTTTCTTTCTTCCCTTTGAAGTGAGTCTTTTTCCTGTCACCAGATTCCTTTTTCTTCTCTGGACAATCTGCAATAACATGGCCCTGTCTATTGCAGCAATAACAAACAATCTTTGAACCAGTTGCCTTGCTTGATTTTGTCCTTTTCTTGTCATTCTTTGAAGACCTCTTTTTCTGATAAGAGTCTTCCTTTCCTTGTGATGTAGAAGGCCTTGACCTCCACTGTTTCTTTTTCAAAAACTTCTGAAAGTGTCTAGTGAAAGCAGCAAAGTCTTCATCACTTTCACTGCTCTTAGACTTTGTGCTGACAAACTCATCAGACTCTGATTCAACTACCTCTGGAGGTGGAGTTGAAGACTTATTCCTGCACTTTCTGGGAACTTCTGTTTTGAAAGCAACAGTTCTTTCTTTGTGCTCAGTCCTTGTTGATTTCTCCTCCTCTTTTCTCACTGTTAACTGCATTTCATAAGACAATAGCTTGCCAAACAGTGTGGGAGGAGGAATTTCCCCCAACTTAGCCATTTCTCTTATGGCACAGATCTTGGTGTCCCAATCTTTGGTTAGGGACCTTAAGAACTTGTCATTTAGTTCATAGTTACTGAACTCTCTTCCATAAGACATGAGTTCATTAACTATTCTGTAAAATTTCTTATAGCACTCAGTGATGCTATCACCCTTTCCTTGCCTAAAGCTTTCATACTCCTGATTTAGCAAGGAATTCCTATCTTGCCTAACTTCTTCAGAACCTTCCATATAAACAATGAGAGTATCCCACATCTCTTTTGCTGTTTTACAGTGAATTAAGTTCTTAAAAGTTGCATCATCAATGTCACTCACTATTATGTTCTGTGCCCTCTTGTCCATGGTGGCCAGGACAATTTCATCCTTAGTCATCTCAGAGAAATCCTTTGGAGTTCTCTGGTTTGCATCCAATACTGAAATCTTCATTGGCACATAAGGCCCTTCCTTAACTGTGATGTAGATTCTAGGGTCAGAGGCTTCCATAAATAGCCTTACCCTTTCTTTCCAGATCCCAAAGATCTCCTTTCTGCATATGGGTAATTTCATGGAACCCAATTCCTTGTGATTCTCATAAGAACCCATGTTTCTTGATTTTCTTGATTTTCTTGAAACTGTGTAATGCCTTACACTGAATCTGCCAAACAGGATCTCCTCAGACTGTTAGTCCTTGTTTTGAGGAACCTGGCTCTGATACCACTTGAAAGATATGGTACCTAAACACCTAGAGGGGGGTGAATAGGTGACCTAATACTTTTTTAACTTTGTTGGCAGCCAAACAGTTATATCACAGATTTCTGACTACTTTTGCACAGCAAACAGCAATAACAAAACATACACAGCTAATCCACAGCACAATCACAGCACAGCACACAATGTTTTATAGTGGTTCCCCAAGATATGGGTACATCCACTTTCCCCCTTCGCCTATCTAGCAGTGTACTAGATTCGGCCAAACTTCTCCACTGTCTCAGAACCCAAATTGGTTCCTACACCTCAGGCCCAAAGCCTTACAACTCAGCTTTATCCCAAAGCCTACACTCAGCCACAAGGCCTACACTCAGCCAACCAAGGCCTACACTCAGCCAACAAGGCCTACACTCAGAGATCTCTATCTCCTACACTCAGGCTAACAAGCCCTACCCTCAGCCTTTATAAATACAGGCTTACAAGTCACTCAGATCCAATAGATTCTACAAGTTAAAATGTAATACAAATAATAACTCTACAACTCAGAATTAAAGGAGGGGAGTTGAGAGATTCTTGATGAGTTCTTGGAAGAACTCAGCTGGATTCACCCTGACTTAGCTTTCTTCAAAGCTTCTTGAGTAGAACTGAATAAGACTGAATCCTCTGCAGTTGTTCCTTGACCTCTACCACTTAAGATCCAGAATTGAATCTGAATTCTTCTTCTCAGCCTAGTTCCAGAGGCTGATTTCTTGGATGGAGCCCTCTCTCTCCAACTTCTTAGATCTGCACTTGAACTGCTAGATCTTCTTGTGTTGATACTCTTTGTATTACTTCAATAATTACTTCAACAACTCTTAACCACTTTTCAACAACTTTGAACAACAGTTTCTGTAAACTGTAGGTGCTTATTTATAGGCTTTCTTCATGGTAACCGGCTGGACTGGTTCATAACTGACTTCTGACATCTCTGACAGTTGCTGTAGACCGGCTGGAACGGCAGCTGTCAAGTCATCCAGTCACTTCTTGAAAATCTCTAACTGTCTGTAAGTGTCGAGACTTTCTGTCTTTAAGTGTCGACACTTATAGACCAAGTGTCGACACATGCTTTGTAAGTGTCGACACAAGTCTACAAGGTGTCGACACATATCCTTGTATGTCTCGACACAGATTCTTCTTCATGTGTCGACACTGAAATTGAGTGTCGACACAAGTACTTGTTCTTCTAGCTTTTGCTGAATTCTTCTATGTGTCGACACATCTCCTTTGTGTCGACACATCTTCTTGTGTTGAATCTGTCAAGTGTCGACACTGCTTCTTGGTGTCGACACATAGTCTTCTATGTTGAATCTTGCTGAGTGTCGACACAGCTCCTTGTGTCGACACACCTTCTTGTTGTTGAGACTTCAGCTGAGTGTCGACACATTGTTCTGGGTGTCGACACATACTTCAAATGCTGACTCTTCTGTTGAGTGTCGACACATTGTGCTGGGTGTCGACACTTTCTTTAAGTGCTGACTCTTCTGCATAGTGTCGACACATTGTGTTGGGTGTCGACACTTACTTCAAGTGCTGTCTCTTCTGCATAGTGTCGACACATTGTGTTGAGTGTCGACACTTGTACTTAGTCTCTGCAGACTTTTGCTGAGTGTCGACACAGCTCCAAGTGTCGACACTTTCTGGTGTAGACTCAGCTTCACTGGGTGTCGACACAGCTCCTTGTGTCGACACTTTCTGTCTGCACTTTTCTTCACTGAGTGTCGACACAGCTCCAAGTGTCGACACTTTCTGTCTGGTGTCGACTCTGCATCCCAGGTGTCGACACAATGACTCCAAGTGTCGACACTGCTTGTCTGGGTGTCGACACAAGCTTTCTTAAGTGTCGACACTTTCCCTCTGGGTGTCGACACATGGACTTAGAAACTTTTTGCTTCAGTCCAGTGATTTCTTAACATGCACAAGTAACTCAAACATACATCAAATACATTATTGTATATCATTGAGTTGGGTGAGGCTTCTTCAAATCAGGTACATTTGACCAATGTACCCAACAGCTTGCCCGAAGGATTGCTACCCCTTTGTAACACCCCGGAAATCATTTTTGAGTTGATCGCGTCCAAGAGAAATTTTGGTGCCTGTATAGGGGTACACGGCCTAGGACACGGGCGTGTCCAAGGCCGTATCTTTCTTTGTGTTTGGTTGGCTGTGTCCAGAGAAGGACACGGCAGGAAACATGGGTTGTGCACAGTTTTGACACGGGCGTGTCAGGGATGACACGGGCGTATTCATACCGTGTCCCCACCCGTGTTCAGCGGGGACATGACGGTTGGCAGGACAGTTATATGTGACACGCCCCCGGTCACGGGCGTGTCAAGGACCCGACACGGGCGTGTCAGGTTTAGACACGGGCGTGTCAGGTTTAGACATGGGCGTGTCAGGTTTAGACACGGGCGTGTCTTAGCCCGTGTGGTTTTTCTGCGTTTGACGATCGTGCCTGGATCGAGGCACACGGCCTGGTACACGGACATGTGCATGGCCGTGTTCGGCCCACGTTTGAGGAATTTTGTACAGATCTGAGCCGTTCATTTTCTTTAAGTAAGATCTGACGTCCCCGATGTGTTCCTGCTCTGTTAAGGTCGGGAATGGTGGTTTAACTCCTCATTTCTCCCTTAAGCTTTCTCTTTCCAAGGAGTTAGAGCAAGGAGGAAGAAGGAGGAGGATTCTGGCCGCCGGCGGAGCATCGGAGCACCGTTTAGAGAACCGAGAGCGGATCCGTGGAGGAATTTCCGTTGTGAAGACTTCTATCCAGATAGTTTTCCATGGCGCAAAAGCGTACTATAAGGGTAACGATTCTCTACTTGAGCATGTGAAGCTCTCTTCCTTTTTGCATAGGGACACCCGCTCCCACGAGTGTGCGGCGAGTGTGCGGTGTTCCCTGGGGTTGACATGAATAGTCCCCCTGGTGTTGCATATAGAGTCCGGAATCGAAGTACGGACATAGGCATTGTGTGTGAAGCCTACCCGGACATGTTGGTCTGCATCGGTGATGTTGCATTTGTTATGGTTTGCCGAAGAAGACTCCTTGCTTTGGGTTTTCGGGTTTTTATGCGGTAGATTGCAGCAGGGATCCTTGGGGATTAACTCCAAGGCGCACCCAGAAAACTGAGCGAAATCGTTGTTCTGCGAACTTGGCGGTCAGGGAACCGACCTTGAACATAACTGGGTTATGTGATTGTTTGGAATAGCAGGATCCGAGAGAAGCTTGGCTCGTACGTACGTCTTAATGTGAACTACGCGGTGTGAGCAACGGGCAAGTGGAATTGGACCTGGGCTATGTGGTTCGGTGCGAGAGACCCGAAAAGGGGACTGGCCGTTGGCATAGTTGGGAGCCTTAGATGGTGGTCAGAAAGGCTAGTTTGCTCGCGAGGTTTCCATCTTGGGGGTGGTGGTGAAGACGCTAAAGTGTCAGGATTCACCGATAATGTGCCCTGAGTGCACGGGGTGTTTGCCCGTACGAGCCTACACCTGTGGCGTAGTATGTTTGTTCTATATTGTTTAGCTGGGCTAATGAATTGCAGGGAAGGAGCACCGTCGTCCTGAGTTAGGGGCGGGGTCGTTATAATTTGGTCGGCATTGGCTGACTGTTGCTTTGTTTGCCACCGTGCGGTGGAATGTTGCTTGCAGGTGCTGCGGAGCCGAGTACCAAATAGCGGGCTGGAGCCCATGTTGCTGTGCTGACACTTAAAGGCCAAAACGAATAGTCATTCTTTATTTTGTCATGTGTGGCCGGCCTGCGAGCCGATGTATGGAAAACATTATATTGCTAAGTGAACTCTTGTAAGGCCATAAGGCCAAGTATCTTTCAGTGTATTTGTATTTCATTCCAGTTGTAGTGGTTGTGGAAATTCATGATTATTGGATTACTTTTATGGGTTCTTTCAACTGTTTAAAAGCTTCCGCTAGAATACTCTGTGTTAAGACGAGTAGTCTTAATTGTATAGTTTGGTTATTCATACGTAACCCTTCCGACTGTCCGTCATATATGGCGTCAGGTTCCAGCTGGACCTTCTGTTATATGTCATACGACAGATGTGGGTGTGATGATATAGATCACGGCAGTGAACCGGTCACACAAGTAATATAAAATGGGGGTTTTCCCAAGTATCGATCTCACAAGGAACACGGTAAGGTGGAGTTAAATTCGAGGAGGACTTGAGATTGAAATCCTCAGGTTGGAGCTAACTAAGGGTTTTTGATGGTTGCGGAAACAGAAAATAAAAGGCTAACAACTACTCCTATGCAACGCCGCTATGCGATGCTTCGCCAGGCGGGATGGAAGACTAGTCGGGCTGCTATGCACTGAATCGCTGGGCAGATGGAAGAGTAGGCTCGCGGATGAGGTGGTGAGAATGGCGGAATGAGGGTCGAAAGCACCTCTTCGCAACACACGCCACTAGCAATTGCCAGTGCGGCAAGGGTGGATGTTGGTAGATGGAATATGGCGCACCTCAAGAAATTAACAAAAATAAGAAATCACATAGACATGATTTGATACAAATGTATATCAAAATAAGTACAACTTCATCATACACAAGAGATCAATTATACTATTCAACAACAAGAGAAGAAAAGTGTGCGAAATCGACCGGATCCGAAGCCTTGCTGAGGATTCACGGTTGGAATCGTCGGGTTGTCAATCCGCATCCAAGATCGGTCTGCAACTGCGTCCGGGGTAGAGAAGGGATGTCACCACCTTCCAATGGCCCGTCTTCTTCATGTCACGATCCGGTGGAGGATGGCACAACTTCTCCTAGCTTGGTGGAGAAAGCTATGTCAAGCTCTTCTTGAAGCTCAAAGATGAAGGAGGAGGCCGAGAGGAAGCTCCGGCTTGGATTTGGCGGTGAAAGCTTGCCCGGAGCACCTCCCTAGGGTGGAAGATGAAGGGGAACGGCGGAGAAGGCGGAAAACGGCGGAGGAAAACGAGCGATCTCTGGATCTTTGGATTAGGGCGAGACCTGCACTATTTATATAAAAGCAGAAATGAACAATGCGCACGATCACATGCGCACGACCAGTGGTCATGCGCACTATGTCCTGTGCTCGTGCGCACTGGCATGGAATAACAGAAAGAAGAACTGGGATAATGCGCACGAGAAGTGGCGCACGACCAGTGGTCGTGCGTACTAAGTCCAATGATCGTGCGATTACCCAGACAGGACTCCATAAATGAGGAATCAATGCACACGATCAGTGGCGCACGACCGGTGGTCGTGCGCAGTATGTCCAGTGGTCATGCGCTTACCCCAGGCTGATTCTGGAAAACGTAGAGTAGTGCGCACGATCAGGGGCGCACGACCAGTGGTCGTGCGCATTAGATCCCATGATCGTGCGCAGTATTCCTGTTTCACCACCATCCCGGAACACGCACACGACCCCTGTACCGAAAGGAAAAACCAATCACTAATCTGTGCAGACATTCCAGACAATCACAAAAGGGAGTACAAACTATAAAAATAACAAAATACACAACCACGGGCATAAATGTGCACTTCCTATGGAAATAAAGATTAGAAGAAATAGGAACAATAAAGAACTAAAAGTGAAGTGCAACCGTGTGAAAATTAGCCCAGATGAGTCTGAAATTAGGTATATAAAGTGGACTCATCAGGGTGTTACAATTTGGTATCAGACTTCTGGTTACGGTCAGGCTTAAATGAATTCGTGGGTGAATTCTTTTAAGGAGTGGTGAGCACATGTGTGCGTCATCGTTATAACATCAAAAAGAACCCATGAATGTCCACTTAGGAATGATAAAAATACACTTGTTTTGTGGAACCTGAGTGTTTCAATGATTGCTTTTAGCAATTTGTTTGTCGTCTAATCGTGGGTCTTTGTTATTATAGGCAGCTAGGAGCGGTGCTGGTCAGTCGGAGCGTCCGAAATCGGCGGAAAGTAGTGCACCGAGGGACGTGCCTACAACACCTCCTTCAGCAAAAACCATCGGGTTGGTGACTGAAGCAGTCTTTGCGATGATAAATGCCCAACCTGCAGGGCAATTGCACCACGCACCACCTTTTGTTGAGCAAGAACCGCTTAGGGTGACAGAGCCAAGAGTGGTGGAGCGCGCGACAGTAGATCAGGTAGAGCCGAGGAAAGCTACAGAGAGACAGCTCAAGCATGTAATGGGCTTTAATACTCCGATATTCGATGGGGTTGGAACGCCAGCTCAAGCTGAGGATTGGCTCTCTACGATAAAGAGGGTCTTGACGGTCACGTTAACTGAGGAGTGGCAGAAGACCACCATAGCGACCTTCCTTTTGGCCGGTGAGGCGAGGCTGTGGTGGGATGAGTTGGAGTTTCATCTCTTAGTGGGAAGGCAGCTTGCTGATGTGCCTATGGAGGAATTCTCAAGATTGTTCTTGGTCAGATATTTACCCTCTGCTCAGAAGCTTAGATGGAGAATCAGTATATTGGGTTGAATCAGGGAGCCAGAAGCGTGGACGAGTATCTCCACGAGTTTACACGGTTGGGTCGGTATGCGGGTACTATGTTTACAGAAGAAGAGAGGAAGACCAACCAATTTTATGAGGGTCTACGCAGCGACCTACATTTACTCCTTGCTGGGCCTAAGGCGCAGGGCTTCCTGGCCTTGGTCAATTCGGCCCGGTCATTGGAAAAGGTTGTGAAGAAAGTGCAAGAGAAGAAGGACCCATGGGAAAAGAAGGCAGAGTTCAAAGTGCCAAATGCAAAGTCAGGATTCTGTAGATGGAAGAAGAAGCAGAGGACTTCGAACTCAGCCTCTTCGTCTGGTACGTCGGGGGAAACCTCAAGTCGAGTCCCAGGAGCTTGCTACAACTGTGGGAAGACGGGGCACTTTGCTCGTGAGTGTTGGAGCGGACGTGCAAAGTCCGAGAGGAAGCCTGGAGCGACCTATGAAGAGAAAGGGAAGGCGGTGGAGTCAACCGCGTCCCATCATGCTCCAGCCCAGCCTAGAGTTTATAATCTTGGTCTGCTAGAGTCCATAAAGCAAGCTGACGTGGTGACAGGTATGGGTTAAATTTTAGAAGTTTAACTTTATGTAGTTATTGCCTCTTTTTATATGTTAGCTTGTTATTCTTGGTGCTAGGCTTCGTGTTGATTTTTGATTGTCCGACAAGAGCCCTGTTTTATACGGGGGCTTCACATTCCTTCTTGTCCGAAAGATTCGTGTCGGGCATTGGGGTCCCTTCCTCGATGGCAAAAGACAAGTTGGATGTGTTGTTGCCCAATGAGTGCTCAATGCGCGCGGATAAGTTCTGTGTGCTAAAGATACGGATTGGGGACCAGGAGTTTGATTTGAGAGCGTTGGTACTACCGTTAGTGGAGTTCGACGTAATCTTTGGTATGGACTGGCTCTCGGAGCAACAAGCTTACATTGATTGCAACTGAAAGGAGATTAAGTTGGTGTTGCATACTGAATGGGAGACTACGTTTGCGGGCATGAAGGGGTCGGGTAAAGTTTTGATGTCGGCCCTTCAAGTGATCAAGGCAGTTCGGTCTGGTGCAGAGCTGTTTGTCACCTTAGTGCAGGCTTCAACGCCTAGGTCAAGTCTGGACAGTATCCCAGTTGTGTCCGAGTATCCCGATGTGTTCCCAGATGATCTCCCAGGAGCCCCTCCTCAGCGGGAGATTGATTTTACTATTGAGCTGGTACCGGGTGCCAAATCGGTGTCACGCTCTCCGTATCGGATAGCACCGCAAGAGATGGAGGAGTTGAAGGTGCAACTGTAGGAGTTGTTGGAGCAAGGGTATGTGCGTCCAAGTTCGTCGCCTTGGAGCGCACCGGTTCTTTTCGTTAAGAAGAAGGATGGGAGCTTGTGACTTTGTATTGACTATCGGGAGTTGAACAAGCTTACGGAGAAGAATAAGTATCTAATCCCCAGGATTGACAATCTATTTGATCAGTTGGTTGGGTCAACAGTATATTCGAAGTTAGATCTGAAGTCCGGCTACTACCAATTGAGGATAAGGGAAATTGACATCCCAAAGACAGCGTTCAGCACGCGGTTTGGGCATTATGAGTTCACTGTCGTGTCGTTTGGGATGACCAATGCGTCATTCGTGTTTATGGATCTGATGAACAGGACGTTCAGAGAATACCTGGATCGGTTCGTGATAGTATTTATCGATGATATCTTGGTATACTCGCAGTGTGAGGAGGACCATTACAAGCATCTACACATGGTGTTGGAGACGTTGAGGAGGAATCAGTTGTATGCTAAGTTATCCAAGTGTGAGTTCTGGTTATCCTCAGTAGCATTCCATGGTCATTTTGTTAGTGGAGAAGGGATAGCAGTGGATCTGGCGAAGATAGTGGCGATACAGGAGTGGCCTATTTTGACTACAGTGGCGGAAGTCCAGAGCTTTCTGGGGCTGGCCGGCTACTACAGGCGCTTCGTAGAGAACTTCTCGCGGATAGCGTTACCGCTTACGACGTTGACAAGGAAAGACCAGAAGTTTGTGTGGTCGCTAGAGTGTGAGCAGGCTTTTGAAGAGTTGAAGAGGTGGTTGACCACGACGCCTATTTTATATTCGCTGAGTGGAACCGAAGAATTTGAAATTTATAGTGATGCTTCGGGCAGTGGTTTGGGATGTGTTCTGCTACAGCATGGGAGCGTGATAGCCTATGGTTTACGACAATTGAAGGTTCATGAGAGGAATTATCCGGTTCACGACTTGGAGTTAGCGGCCGTGATATTCGCTCTGAAGCTGTGGAGGCACTACCTGTACGGTGTGAAAGTTGATATCTACACCGATCATAAGAGCCTGAAGTACTTGTTAGATCAGAAGGATCTGAAAATGAGGTAGTGGAGGTGGATGGAGTTCTTGGGGGACTACACCTTCGAGATACATTATGTACCAGGTAAAGGAAATGCAGTGGCGGATGCATTGAGCTGCAGGGCTCTTGCGCATGCCAGTTGGTTGTCGGTGCATGATGAGAGCTTGTTCCATGATTTGGAGGCATTAGAGATCTCCTGCGTTGATAAACGGTCTAATGCCGAGGTGATATTGTGTTAGACAGAGGTGCAATATGATCTGGCTGATAGAGTTCGACGGGCTTTGGTTTAGGATAGCAGCATGAAGCGGATCTTAGATGAATCTTTGGATGGGTCAAATTCTCAGTTTGCTGTTGAGGATGGACTGCTAAGGAAGGACGGTCATTTATGCGTCCCTAGTGCGGATAATCTTCGGGAGGAGTTGATGTACGAGGCTCATCATACCAAGTACTCAATCCACCCGGGAAGCACGAAGATGTATAGAGATATGAAGAAGTTATTCTGGTGGCCAGGATTAAAGAAGGATTTAGCACTTTATGTGGCCAAGTGCCAAACTTGTGACTTGGTGAAGGCGGAGTGCCAGAAGCCCGGAGGTTTCCTAAAGTCCTTGCCTATCCCGGAATGGAAATTCGACGACATTTCTATGGATTTTGTGCATGGTTTGCCAAAGTAGCATAGGGGAAACGACGCCATCTGGGTGGTCGTAGATTGGTTGACAAAAGTGTCGCATTTCATCCCGAATAGGAAGAAAGATCCGGTGGAAAAGTTAGCCAAACTCTATGTGGATAATATCGTGCGGTTGCATGGTGTGCCCCGCAGTATTGTTAGTGACCGAGATGGACGCTTCACGTCAAAGGACTGGAGGCTGGTGCATAGTTTGTTGGGAACTAAGCTGAGTTTCAGCACAGCCTTCCATCCACAGACGGATGGTCAGACCGAGAGGGTCAACAGGACGATGGAGGACATGCTTCGCATGTGCGTCCTAGATTTTAGAAAGCATTTGGAGGATCACTTGCACATGGTGGAGTTTGCTTATAACAACAGCTTTCAAGCAAGTATTGGAATGGCACCTTTCGAGGCCTTGTATGGGAGGAAGTGTCGTACGCCATTGTCTTGGTTGGAGACAGGCGAGTCGAAGTTGTATAAACGTCAAGAGGTGGAAGACGCCACTTCAATGGTACGTACAATTCAGGAAAGGTTGAAGATTGCTCAGGACAGGCAATCAAAGTACTATAACGCCAAGCATAGGAACGTGGAGTTCAGTGTTGGCGACTGGGTATATTTAAAAATCAAGCCATTCAAGGGTGTTTCGCGGGTTCGACGCTTGAAGAAGCTGAGTCTGAGATACATTGGACCATTTGAAATCCTGGAGCGTGTTGGCGAAGCAGCGTATAGATTGAAGCTGTCGGTGGAGTTGAGTGGGCTACACGATGTGTTCCACGCATCGGTGTTGCGTAAGGCGGTGCAAGAGCCTTCGCGGATAGTTGTGGTCGATCAAGTGTCGGTTGATTACGAGTTGACGACAAAGGTCAAGCCTATACGTATAGAAGACGTTGAAGTCAAGCGACTCCGCAACAAGGAAATCTGAATGGTTAAGGTCCGTTGGGATAACTGCGGACGTGAGGAGCTTTCATGGGAACGATAGCAAACTATGTTGGAGGAATACCCCGAGTTATTCCACTCAGGTAACATTTAATTTTGTGTACCTTTACTTAATTTCGGGACGAAATTCCTTAAGGGGGGAGATTTGTAACGCCACGGAAATCGTTTTTGAGTTGATCATGTCCAAAAGAAATTTTGGTGCCTGTATAGGGGTACACAGCCTAGAACATAGGCGTGTCCAAGGCCGTGTCTTTCTTTGTGTTTGGCCGACTGTGTCCAGAGAAGGACATGGCAGGAAACACAAGTTGTGCACAGTCTTGACACGGGCATGTCAGGGATGACACGGGCGTGTTCATACCCGTGTCCCCACCCGTGTTCAGCAGGGACGTGACGGTTGGCGGGACGGTTATATGTGACACGCCCCCGGTAACGGGCGTGTCGAGGACCCGACATGGGCGTGTCAAGTTTAGACACGGGCATGTCTTAGCCCGTGTGGTTTTTCTGCGTTCGACGATCGTTCCTGGATCGAGGAACACTGTAACGCCCCGAAACTCAAAGGAGCAAAGGGGGACGTTTTGGGCCAGTCTTGGTTTCTGGCTGAGGGCACACGGCCTGGGACACGGGCGTGTCCCAGGGCGTGTCAAGTGTGTGCCGACACTTAGTCGCGAAGTCGTCGAGTTATTCTCGACGATTCGTCGAGAAAGGGCACACGGCCTGCGACACGGGCGTGTCGCAGGGCGTGTCGACCCGTGTCGACACTTAGCCGTGAAATCGTCGAGTTATTCTCGACGATTCGTCGAGAATGGGCACACGGCCTGCGACACGGGCGTGTCGCAGGGCGTGTCGACCCGTGTCGACGATCGTCAAGGTGAAATCGTCGAGATTCACTCGACGATCGTCGAGACAAGGCACACGGCCTGGGACACGGGCGTGTCCAAGGCCGTGTCATCCAGTCGTCGTTCTCCCCTCGACGAACTGTCCCGTGTACACGGCCTGGGGGCCCAGGCGTGTCAATGTGACACGGGCAAGGACACGGGCGTGTCCTAGAACCCGTGCAGTGCTCGGGTTGGAAACGGGGGAAAAATCATGGGGTACACGGCCGGCTACACGGCCGTGTCAACTGGAACACGGGCGTGTCAGCTCGAACACGGGCGTGTTCGATACCCGTGTGCGTGTTCAGAAGATTCGATTTTGACGGCGAATGCGGCACACGGCCCTGGACACGGGCGTGTGCCAGGCCGTGTTCGGCCCAGATTGGGCATTTCAGCCCCGAATCAAAGCCGCTCGTTTTCTTAGGTTGAGATCCGACGGCTGGGGATGGTTCCTGGGAGGATATACACGGGTTTGACTTAAGAAAAATCCATTTTCCTTCACTTGATCATCTCTCCAAACCCTTGGAGAAAGAGGAAAGCTATTGGAGGAAGAAGAGCTAGATCCGCCATTGGAGGAGCTTCGGAGCTCCGAATCGCAAGCCGACTCCGGATCCACGGAGGCAACGCAAGCGCGGTGATTTCTATCTGATTACATTTCGATGGCGCCAAAGAGGAACGCAAGGGTAACGATCCTCACTTGTGAGCATGATAGCTCTCTTTCTTAGCATGGGAAGCCCTCTCTCGCGAGTTTGCGAAGAGTTGGAGGCGTTCCTTCGGGTAGATATGTAAAGTCCCCGTTGTTTAGCGTCCGTATGCGAGAACGGACATAGGCATTTTGGTTGAAGCCTACCAGGACATGTTAGTCCGGATCGGTGATGTTGCATTGCATAAGGCCGGAGAAGACTCCGTGCTATTGGGTGTTTTTCGGGTTTTCTACGCGGTAGATTGCAGCAGGGAGCCTTGGGGACTAACCCAAAGGTGCACCCGGAAAACTGGGCGGACACGAGGTCTTGCCAACTTGGTGGTCTGAGAGCCAACTTGAACATAACGGGGTTATGTGATTTGTGGTAGAATGGGAATCGGTGAAAGTTTGACCCGCGCAGATGGCTTAAATTGCCGTTGCGATGTGAGCACGGGTTAGATGGAGCCGTACCCGCTTTATGTCGTTCGGGTTAGAGAGACCTAAAGTTGCATGGTACTCGCCGTTGGCATAGATGTGAGTCTTCGGTGGTCGATGGCTTAAATTGACGTGACCAATACCATGAAGACAAATTGCTCATAGGAATGGCCGTCTAAGCGGCGGTGGTGAATCCGGAATGTTAATGGCTTTAATTGACGTGACATCGACCGGTTCACCGAGAATGTGCCCTGAGTGCACGGGACGTGTGGCCGTACGAGCCAACGTCTGTGATGAGATGGCTATGGTTATAAATTGCTCGCTTATGCTAATGAAATGCAGGGAAGGAGCATCGCCGCCCCGAGTTGGGGGCGGGATCGTTATAATTTGGTCAGCATTGCTGACCGTTGCCTTGTTTGCCACCGTGCGGTGGTTTGTTTGCTTGCAGGTGCAGCTGGACCAAGCGGTCAATAGCGGGCTAAAGCCCTTTTTGCGAAGCTGGCCCTCGAAGGCCCAAGTGGAAGTGTTTTATGTTTTATTCATGTATGGCCGGCCTGCGCGCCGAGGTTTGTAAATCATGTAAAAGACAAGTGAAACATTTTGTAAGGCCTTAAGGCCGACTTTTGAGTATTTTGTAATAACATTCCTATTATCATGTTAGTGGACATTCATGCTTGTTGCTGGGTTCTTGTTTTGCAACTTATAGAAATTGCTTCCGCTAGAATGCTCTGTGTAGGACGTTGAGATTGGTTGGATGGTTTCCATAAGTAACCACCCGGTCTGTCTGTGGTATATGGCGTCGGGCCCCGGCCGGACCTACTGCTATATGCTATGCGACGGATAGGGGGGCGTTACAAACACGGCCTGGGACACGACCGTGTGCAAGGCCGTGTTCGGCCCAGGTTTGAGGAATTTTGTATATATCTGAGCCGTTCCTTTTCTTTAAGTAAGATCTGACGACCCTGATGTGTTCCTGCTCTGTTAAGGCCGGGAATGGTGGTTTAACTCCTAATTTCTCCCTTAAGCTTTCTCTTTCCAAGGAGTTAGAGCAAGGAGGAGGAAGGAGGAGGATTCCGGCCGCCGGTGGAGTATCGGAGCACCGTTTAGAGAACCGAGAGCGGATCCGTGGAGGAAATTCCATTGTGAAGACTTCTATCTGGATTGTTTTCCATGGCGCAAAAGCATACTACAAGGGTAACGATTCTCTACTTGAGCATGTGAAGCTCTCTTCCTGTTTACATAGGGAAACCGCTCCCGCGAGTGTGCGGCGAGTGTGCGGTGTTCCCTGGGGTTGATGTGAATAGTCTCCCTTGTGTTGCATATAGAGTCCGGAATCGAAGTATGGACATATACATTGTCTGTGAAGCCTACCTGTACATGTTGGTCTGGATCGGTGATGTTGCATTTGTTATGGTTTGCTGGAGAAGACTCTGTGCTTTGGGTTTTCGGGTTTCTATGTGGTAGATTGCAGCAGGGATCCTTGGGTTGATCCCTAGCCTTTCATGTTGTACTTGTACTTAAACATGCTTTTACATATATGCAATGATAACTACTCTGTTTCTGTTCATTCTGTTTTTCATAGTAAGTTTTTTGGGAACTCAAGCTTTTGCTCCAAGATCGATCCGAGAGGTCGGCCGTTAACTTGTTTCCCCTGGATAGCCCAGTGCGGATGATGGGACGATGCCTCGGGATATAAGTGTCCTTGTAAGACCGGACCCATATATTGACGGCCGAGATCAGCTCCCCCCTTGCATGTCGGCCTAGCTACCCCCGACCGCATCTCTCCTCTGACTGGAGGAACTAGCGGGAACAGGTTTGGACTCCAACCTCTTGGATTTGAGGAAGGAACAACCTTGTCAAGCTTTCCTTTCGGGCAATGACCCTTCAGTAGCCAGAGAGCCAGGATAGGCCCAAGAGAATTTGTTAGTTGCGAGTGCATCCTAGAGGACCCTCGAAAGAACATAACCCCTCGCTCTTGCATTTACACTCGTAGCCAGTTGACAGAGCTGAAAGCGATCACAGCGGTTGGATTGGGAAACGTGCCTTTGACCTATTTCTCGTAGATAGCCCAGTTCGGACGATGGGACGATGCCTTAGGATATAAGCGCCCTTGTACGACCGGACCCCTGCATTGACGGCCGAGATCAGCTCCCCCATTGCATGTCGGCCTAGCTACACCCGATTGTATCTCTCCTCCGACTGGAGGAACTATCAGGAACAGGGTTGGACGTCAACCTCTCAACTCGACGGCGGCAAGATCATCGTTCGCTGTTTGATTTTCATCGTCCTCAAAGATATTGATGCGCTTAATTCGTTTGCAAACTCTTGAAGCAGCAGGAAAAACATATCAAAGACCTCGGGTGGCAGATCCTCGTAAGTCCAAGTTCCTGCACGAGCTCCTCTCCTGCATATTGGCCAACGACCTCCTCGAGTGAGACCAAGATCCTCGCAGGAGTGATGTCGTAGTCCGAGACCTCTGTACGAGCTCCTCTCCTGCAGACCGACTACTTGCCTCCCCGAGTCGACCTACACCACTCTAGTTGAGTAAGGCTCCTGAGAGCTGTCAACTCCAACTATGTTCAAGTCCTCGGGTGGCAGGTCCTTGTAAGTCCAAGTCCCTGCACGAGCTCCTCTCCTGCATATTGGCCAACGACCTCATCGAGTGAGACCAAGATCCTCACTGGAGTGATGTCGTAGTCAGAGACCTCTGTACGAGCTCCTCTCCTGCAGACCGAGTACTTGCCTCCCCGAGTCGACCTACACCACTCTAGTTGAGCAAGGATCCTGAGAGCTGTCGACTCCAAATATGTTCAAGTCCTCACGTGGCAGGTCCTCATAAGTCCAAGTCCCTACACGAGCTACTCTCCTGCATGTTGGCCAACGACCTCCTCGAGTGAGACCAAGATCCGCGCTGGAGTGATGTCGTAGTCTGAGGCCTCTGTACGAGCTCTTCTCCTGCAGACCGACTACTTGCCTCCCCGAGTCGACCTACACTACTCTAGTTGAGCAAGGCTCCTGAGAGCTGTCGACTCCAACTATGCTCAAGTCCTCGAGTGGCAGGTCCTCGTAAGTCCAAGTCCCTGCGGTGAGCTCCTCTCCTGCATATCGGCCAACGACCTCCTCGAGTGAGACCAAGTTCCTCGCTGGAGTGATGTCGTAGTCCAAGATCTATGTACGAGATCCTCTCCTGCAGACCGACTACTTGCATCCCCGAGTCGACTAGCTCCCACCCCCAGTTGAGCTTGGCTCCTGCAGGGTGTCGACTAACTGCCACCCCCAGTTGAACATGGTTCCTGCTGGTTGTCGACTACTCCCAACCATAAATCAGGCTCAGCTCCTCACAAGATGTCGGTTTTGGTAAAATAAAACGTGCAGGAGCGGGCAAACGCTGGAGAGTATGCGAGTAGGTATGGGCGAGTATGCGAGTATGGAACGACAAGCATACGAGTACGCCATGACGAGTATATGTGCAGGACACAGGCGAATATTGGGATGCGAGCTATGAAGAGCAACTATGGTCGTGCGAGTATAAGTTATGCGACTATGAATGATGCCAACGCACGGGTAAAAGAGAGCCTATGAACCTAGCGAGTATCATCAGCAAGCAAGTATGAAAGCAGAAAAACACAGCATGGTAATTTAGACTTGTATTTATATTTTTCAAAAATGTACAAGTTACAAAATTATCTATTACAAAAATGTCGCTAACTGGTATGCGCAAGTATGACAAATATCGGCGAGCAACTAGGACTCATCGTCGCCAGTATCAGGCTGATATTCCTCATCTCCGATGTCAGCATCCTCTTCCTCGCCACTCTCCTCGCTCTCCTCGCTGTTGTCACTGCCACTGCCGCTGCCGCTGCTGCTAGAGCCCGGCGACGACGAGGGTATGCGATCTGGCGAGATTGTTGCCTCGGTGAGCAGCTCCGGAATAAGCTCGTCCACGGTGAACTGCTTCTCCCCCTCGTCGAGTTGCCCGCTGATCCTCAGCCTCGCGAGCACGACATTGCCGGCCGCATGGGCTATCTCGTGGCGAATCGATGACCTCTCCTCCCACAAGATGTGGGATCTCTTGATGGCATAGTGAGGGTCGTGCTCCGGTCGCGGCTGAGGAGCAGAAGAACTCACGCCGGCTTCTAAAATCGCCAGGCGAGATTCCATCTCGGCTGCGCGGACTTGGGCTGCCTCCAGATCAGCCTGAGACTTGGCGAGCTTCGCCTCATATTCAGAAAGCTTCTTGGTGGTTTCTATCTCGGCAGCATGCGATAAGGAACAAAATCAGCAAAAAAGAACCAAGTCTGGCAACATCAACATCGCGCGCAGGAGGCGACTTACCTCATAATCTCGCCAGCGGACAGATTCCATGCCGAGATCAATCGTCTTCTTGCTGACGATCTTCAAGGCCTTGGTCATCTCCAGCATCTTCCTCGCCTCGAAGTGATTCAGTTCGATGGCTCGCGCGAGTGAGCAAGATGCCTGCTGGGCGAGTTCCTCCTCGTTGAGGTCCAGCGTCGACTCGGCGTCGCCTCGCCCATACAACGCGTGGAGGACGGCGAATGCCTCCCCATTGTCCTCCCAGTCCGCCGACCAAGAGGGGAGGTTGGTGCTCAGCGTCACCAGGTGCTCATCCGTCGACCAAGTCCCCAGCGGGCGACCATAAGCGTCCACCGCCTCTTGCCCCAAGTTGAAGTTGGGATGGAAGTGGGGGAGTCGAGCATCCAGTGGAGGCGATTCTTGGTCGTGATATTGCGGCGACGACATCTTCGCCTTTTAGTCGCGGGGCCCGGCGACCTGGCCTTCGTCTTGCCCTTGGCAAGCCTTTTCTTCTCACCGACATCAACCGACGAGTTGGTCTCATGCAGCGAGGTGGCGACTTCCTTCATTGGGGGGAGCGATTTCTCCGGAAGCTCGCACATCACTACAAAATGGCGAGTAAATTAGTATCGAGCTTCTCATATCGCAGCGAGTATGTAAACAAAGTGATTCTCTCCCGAACTTACCCTCCTTGGAATGTATCTCCAATAAGGTGTTGACATTTAGTCGCCAGAAGATGACATCGAACCGGCGACCTCGGAACGATTCAACAAGCTGCTCGCGGACGCCCTCCAATATCGGCGGGAGGAAGGCGACGCCGGCAGGCTGGTGCGGCCTTCCCAGGACGCCATCAAAATCGCCATCGACGACGACCAGCAGCTCGCTCCAGCGATGCACCTTATTCGTCGTCCCCAGCAGAGTGCAGACGTGGCTACTGAAGTAGACCACGCCCTCGGCATTCGCGGCGAAGGCGAATATCTTGCGGAAGACGGATAGGTCTAAGACGACCCTCTCCTCGCGCAAGTAGCAGAGGAACCCCATAATGATCGCGACACCGTTGGGGTTGATCTGCGCGGGGACTATGCCAAAGTATCGCAGGATCTCGCAATACTTCAGCCATAGTGGAAGTCGCAAGCCGGCGTCAAAGTGGCGGAGGGGGAGGACCAGCGCGCCCTCTATGTATGTGTTTAGTCGTTCGCTGCGACTCGGGAGCATGGCCGAGTACCCCTCAGGCAAGAGCCTTTCCCGGAAATTCTCCAAGTTGCGCTATGTTGTAATCGATATCTTGAAAGCCGCATCCGCAAAGTTGGCGGCATGGGCTTGGCGGCGAGCACTGACATCGTCTCCAACCATCTTGCGAGTTTCAAGGAGGAAGAAGAGAGAAGAGCAAGGAACAAAGAAAGGTCGCAGCGCGCGAGCAACAAAAGATACTCACGAGCTAGGGGTTGAAAAGTGCAACAGCGCACTTAAGCCCTACCTACCCCCTCTATTTATAGGCGCCAGAGGGGGGGTATATGTAATGTCCTGAATCGCACTAGGCCCCTCGTGCGTGTTTTGAGTCAGGAGAGCTGACTTGGGTTCAGGGGGAGTGCTAACAACTGGGCAGCACATGTGAAAAGGAGGAGAAATCAGTCAAGCATATGATACGGGTAGAGACACGGGCATGTCCCAACCCGTGTGGGAGTGGCTAGCTCTCGAGTCGATGACTCGAGTATGTCTAGAGAAGGACACAGGTAGTGACACGAGCGTGTCACTACCCGTGTGTAGTGACACGGGTAGCGACACGGGCGTGTCACTACCCGTGTGTAGTGACACGGGTAGCGACACAGGCGTGTCCCTACCCGTATGCGTGTGTGTCGAGTTGAACTCGACACAGCGTGTCGAGACCGACGAACTGCTTGTCAAGATCGACGAAGTGTATGACACAAGTAGAGAAACAGGTGTGTCCCTACCCGTGTGTCATTGTGTCGAGTTGAACTCGACGAGGCGTGTCGAGATCGTATGACATGGGTAGTGACACGAGCGTGTCCCTACCCATGTGTGTCGAGTTAAACTCGACAGAGCGTGTCGAGGTCGACGAACTACGTGTCGAGATCAACGAATTGTATTACATGGGTAGCAACACGGGCGTGTCCCTACCCATGTGTCGTTGTGTCGAGTTGAGTTCGTCGAAATGTATCCTGAGAAGGACACAGCCAGGGAACACGGTTGTGTCATGTGGACATGGTTCGGGACACGGGCGTGTCCCTACCCGTGTTGAGTATTGAACCGACACGGAAATCGTCGTTGCCGTTTCGCCCAAGCAGGACACGGGTAAGGACAAGGGCGTGTCCCTACCCGTGTCACTTTTCATATATAAGGGGAAATGAAAACCCTAGCCATTTTCATGCTCATTTCATCCCCTATTTTCTGAGAGTAACTCCTATTGAGAGAAGGAAGTTGTTGTAGCTAATTCTAGAGGAGGAGATTCACCGACGCCGTGAAGGAGAAGATGCCACCAAGAAGAGTTACACGATCCATGGCCGAAAATAGTGGAAATACCGGAAATGAGGTGAGCTTCCTCCCCTCTCCATCTGTGTTATATTTATAGTTACCTAGGCGAGATGTCGACTCAAAAGAGTCTAGACTTGCGAGATGGTGATTTCTCTAGGAAGAGGCTGTCCTAGGGCTTGTGCTCTAAGGTTAGTTGTGTACTCAACCTCTCCAACCTTCTATGCGAAGATGGGCGATGGCTTCATGAAGAGTAAAGGCCTCATGAGGGTGAATAAGGGTGGAGGAATTTTTGGAGGTGATTTTGGAGGAACGACTGGAGGAGGGAGATGAACCGATGCCATTCATTCCTCTTTAAGATGCGTGCAGAATGTGTGTTCTGCGTGCAGTAATCTTCTTGGCCATTTTCTTTGGTGATATTACCAGATCTGGGCTTTCGACTAAACACGACAGTTGAAGCCCTTGAAAATACCTTTCCAACGAGTGGTTGTACGTCTTCATGCGAAGCCTATAGCCACAGGAAAGCCTGAACGAACATGACGTCCGATAAATCCTGCATGCAGAAATTGTGTTCTGTACGTAGTGTACTTAAAGGCTGATTTCAAGTTTGATACTATTGAATCTGGATTGTGGTCTGAACATAAACGTTGTAGCCCATGGAAAGACCTTTCCATCGAGGGGTTACACGTCTTCACCGGCTTCCTGTAGGTTTGGGAATCTCCGGTTGAAGTTGCTGTCCAGATTTATTCTCCAGTTAAATTCTTGGTTTTTATATAATATGAATTTGTATTCGGTGGAAATGATGTTGCAAATTAACTCGAGATTTTGGTGAACTATTTTATGTTAACCACCGTAGTGCTATGAATGATGAAGATTACTAATTGGATTTCATATAACTGAATTGAGAAGCAAGCTTATTTAAACAAAGTGACTTGTTAGAAATTGATAGACTATCATTTATGTGCATTATGTTATATTATGTTGAAATCATTTGGAATGACATATAGAAAGATAAAATATGGTCATGAGTATATTGGAGGGTTGAAACAAAATTTAGTAGTCCAATACTTAGAGCGTAGTCTCCCTACGGGTAGTATTTTGGAGGGATGTAAGTGCGGTGTTGACCGTCACTAGTTGGGTTAGTGTTGAGATGAGGATAGATGGATGGTTTGGCTGTGTCCTCGTGCTTACTTACAAGGCCCCTTCCAAACCACGGTGATGTGGAATTTGCATGCGGTGTGAGTCGACACGCGGTGTCGTAATCTGGGTTAAGGATATTGTGGCAGGTCTACGGGCTCGCCGATCGTCACACCGACGGGAGTTGACAGTTAGACTTTGGGCGGTTGGGTTTTGTCCTCGGTGTTCACGTCCCGAGGCCCCATCCGTGCCAAGTGAACGGTTGGGTTGTGTCCTCGTGCTTACTTCTGAGGCCCCTTCCGGGTCACACTAGGCCAGTTCGGGCTGTGTTCTCGGTGCACATCTACCCGAGACCCCGCTGGGCCATAGTACGCATGGGCTCCGCTATTGTGTTCTTAGCGTTGAGGCGGACGAAGGCCTAGGTGAAGTAGTGTGGATGCCCGCCTAGTAGTAGAGATGCCCGCTCTACTGTCACCGCCTGGCCACAATGGTTGATGCTTGAAAGGTTAGCTACATGCTCGAATAGTGGGAACTATAGTCTGTGTCGACATGATAATTGCATGTGTGTGATCATGGGTGAGTCATTGCATAGCATACATACCATTTCATAATATTGCACAACAAGATTCTCTTCATATAAGTTTGTATGGGCACTCCTATACGATGAGTTACTTTATGCAAACTGATCCTTAACTTATAAGTTTGTATGAGCATCCTTATAAGTTAAGTTACTTACCTGTTGTAGTTACTTGTACTTGTTGAATTACTATTGCTTAAGTAGAACTGCTAGAATATAATGTTATTAATCTTATTGTACCATCACCACCTGCTTGTACCTGTTATACTATTTATTATACTTATACCCTTGTTCCTATCTCCACCCGGTACCGAGGAGTAGCCGGGGGAGCGGATTTGAAGCCACTTAGTCTTTTCGACTAACAGTTGCTACGTCGTCCTTTTTAGGAGGTCACCCCGCAGGTAGAGCAGCCGCAAACCATGCAGTAGGACAGCCAGGCCAGGACGACAGGGCCTGAAGTGTCGGTGCCGTCGCTACCGTCGGTTACGGATGTGAGTGTTGAGCGACTCTGATGTAGCCCGTTTGGGCAATTTTATAGTTATACTCGGATACTTGTAGAAGCTTATTATTAGCTTCTTATTTGTTGTACTATTTGGACAGTATTACTTAGTGTTGATTTGACTTCTTCTTTTATATTATGGTTGGGTTGGCATGTATATATTGATATTGGTTGTAGCCTGCGGAATAGGCGTCTTGTGGTACAGGTTAGCCCGTGTGCTAATGCTACCACAAGGCAGCTGTTCCGGGCATAAGACCCCTTCGTGTCGTGTTTTGGGATCCGGGAAGGGGGTCTTACAAATGGTATCAGTTTGCCACGATCCTCAACTACATAAGTCATTCAACAATGGTGCCACCCCTATTCGATTAGTCAGTTTGCGGACCAACTGACTTAGCGGAAGCAGTGGTGTGCCCATATGTATTTCACACTAAGTTGTCCAACTTTGACCTCAAGATTAGCCAACCTAACCATACGTTTGTGTTTTACGTGTAGATTCCAGTGCACGTTGAGCTGATGGGGGGCACTCCTGCCCCTTCCATACCCACTTAGTTTCAACAATCCGAGTTGGGGCAGACGCTCACCGCCATCCTTGATGCCTTTAGGGCGCAGCAGTCTCCGGTTCAACAACAGGCTCCGGGCTATAACTGGCTGAGCACCTTTCGGGCTCTCTCCCCTCCCGCCTACCTCGGGACGGAGTCGTCCGTATGCACGGAGGAATGGCTTGACATGGTGCAAGAGCTATTGGCATGGATCCATTGCCCGACCAACATGGCTGTATCGTTGGCGATGTCCGTCTTGGATCTACATGCTAAGAGGTGGTGTAAGTCACTCATGGGCTCCACGTTCCAAGGACGAGTGTATACCGAGATAAGTTGGAGCGAGTTCTCGGGTGTCTTCTTGGAGCACTTCATTCCTACATCGGCTCGAGACGAGCTCGAGCAGAGGTTTCTACTACTGAAGCAGGGATCAAAATCGGTTACAGAATACCAGCGAGAGTTCCAGCATCTTGTAAGGTTCGCGGACTCATATGACCTGGATGATAGAGGATACGCCAAGCGTTTCTACAAAGGGCTGCGAGATCCTTTAAGGCAGGCTCTTTTATTTATAGCGGACGCTAGCTTGGCGGAGATTATCGACATGGCGAAGAGATTGGAGCGGATCACTTGAGTAGTGGTAAGAGGCCTGCGGAAGACGTGATTGAAGTTGGTCCAAGCAATAGAAGAAGGCAGGACTTTAGGAGAGGAAGGGGACATCAAAGAGGTGGAGGACGTTTCCACCGAGATTTTAGAGTGGAGCATCTGATTCCGCAGCCGTCTGTGTTGCCTCCACCGCCTCAGCCTCAACAATTTCAGCAACATGAAGGGCGTCGCGGTTGTATGGGAATGTCCCTCCTTCTCTCCCTCCGGCAGCTCCATGGGGGTGGGGTTACATGCGTGGTCGAGGGCGAGGACCGCGAGGAGGGAACCCCGGCCCTGCTCGGGATCAAGTGTACGCACTGGACATGGCGCAAGAATGGAATCCCCAAGATATGATTGCAGGTATGATTGAAATGATTATCACGTTTTCATTGTCTAACTTAACGTTGCTTGAGACATACTAGACACCTAACAATAAGTTTTGGTTATTGGTACTTAGGCACCGTGATAGTTGGCGGGAAGACGGCCTATGCGCTGTTCGATACCGGTGCCTCATACTCCTTTGTGTCTGAGGACTTCATTAAGGACATGGAGGGCGTACAATACTTTACTAGTATAGCCCGACGAGTGCGCCTACCAAACGGCTCGGAGATGATTGCAACCGATAAGTGCGAGTTCGAGATATTTATTGAAGGAAAGGCCTGTGATACACCTCCCACGGTCTTGAGAATGACGGAGTTTGTCATAATTTTGGGCATGACGTGGTTGGACTGGCACTTTGTGAGGATTGATTGTGCAGAGAAACGAATCTACTTGAGACATGGAGACACCGACGTCATCATCCAAGGTATTAGCTTCGTACCTCGTATGTTGTTATCTTCAGTTCAAGCAGTAAAAGCCCATATGAAGGGGGATGACGTCTTCATGATCTGGTTCAAGTTGAAGGAGTTAACATTGGATATAAAAGACGTACGGGTAGTGCGGGACTTCTCCGAGGTATTTCCTGAGAAACTGCCATGATTACCCCCGCATAGAGAGGTTGACTTCCAGATTAATCTAGTACCGGGTGCCAAGCCGGTATCCAAGGCCCCTTACCGAATGGCCCCGAAGGAACTCGCTGAGTTTAGAGTTCAACTGCAAGAATTGGTGGAGTCAGGGTTCGTTCGCCCCAGTTCGTCGCCCTGGGGAGCCCCTGTATTGTTCGTGAAGAAGAAGGATGGGACCCTGCGTTTGTGCTTAGACTATCGGGAACTCGATTGGCTGACGGTGCGGAACACTTACCCGCTACCTCGGATCGACGAGTTGTTCGATCAACTAGTGGGAGCGCATTGGTTTTCTAAGCTGGACTTGCGCTCAAGGTATTATCAGTTGAGAATACAAGAGGAGGACATCCAGAAAACGGCCTTTTGTTCAAGATATGGACTGTACGAGTTCACTATAATGTCGTTTGGGCTCACAAATGCCCCTTCGGCCTTCATGAGCCTGATGAACAAGGTGTTTGAACCTTATTTGGATATCTTCGTCATTATTTTCATTGATGATATCTTGGTTTACTCAAATACGGAGGAGGAGCATGTTGAGCACTTGACCTTGGTATTGAAGAAATTAAAAGAGCACGCTTTGTTCGCCAAGTTCAGCAAGTGTAAATTCTGGCTTAAAGAGGTTGCTTTCTTGGGGCATGTGATCAGTGGAGCAGGACTAGCGGTGGATCCGGCCAAGGTGCGAGCCGTGAAGGAGTGGTCGCCCTTGAAGTCGGCGACCGATGTGCGGAGCTTCCTTGGACTTGTCGGGTACTACCGCAAGTTCATAAAAGGATTTTCAAAGATTGCTCTTCCTCTTACTTCCTTGACAAAGAAAGGTGTGCCATTTTAGTGGACACCCCAGTGCGAAGCGGCATTCCAAGAGCTGAAGGATAGACTTACCTCCGCCCCCATCCTAGCACTTCCGTCTGGGAAGGAAGGATTTCAAGTCTACACTGATGCGTCATATCAAGGGATGGGAGCGATATTGATGCAACACGGACACGTGATTGCTTATGCTTCAAGACAACTGAAGAAACATGAAATCAATTACCTGGTTCACGATTTGGAGCTGAGAGCAGTGGTGTTCGCCTTGAAGGTTTGGAGGCATTATCTATACGGCGTCCACTGCGAGATCTTTTCAGATCACAAAAACTTGAAGTACGTTCATACTCAAAAGGAGTTGAACTTGAGACAATGACGGTGGTTAGAATTTCTATGCGGCTATGAGTTCACCATGAACTACCACCCCGGAAAGGCGAACTCTGTGGCCTATGCATTGAATAGAAAGGTACCAGGTTCTAGTCCAGAGTCTCGGTTGATGAGTATGGAGCTGGCTCGGATGATTGAGGAGATGGATATTACATTGATATTTAAGGCTCCTTCGGCAGAGTATACAGAGTACTTGGCAAGCATGAGCATAATTTGTGATATCCGGGACCGAATCAAAGTGGAGCAAGGTATGGATGCGGCTCTAGCCCCGACAATCAGGTCGATCGAAGATGGGACTACGGATGAGTATACGCTAAAAGACGGCCTCGTTTATTTTCATGGCCGGCTCTACATTCCCAAGGGCGATAAAATCCGGGAGGGTATCTTGAGAGAGGCTCATTGCTCTCAATATTTAGTGCACCTGATGTAACAACCCCATCCGTTCATATAATATATACTAGAAGGTCCGGCCGGGGCCCCACAGCATATACCACAAAATAGACGATGAAGCTACGGAGTGATACCAGAGTAGCGCAACGCACCTAACACATTGCATTCTAGCGGAAGACTATACACTTGAACTCCTCTCCTGAATGTCCAACATATAAAACTCCACATTTTATAGATTATAGGAATATCTTACAACATGTAACAGCGTTGGCCTTATGGCCTTACAGGGCTTTCAAACAGTGGCTCAAACATTGGCACGCAGGCTGGCCACATCAAAGAAAACATAACATGTACATTCACAATAGCCTTCGAGGGCTAGCAGCGGCAGCAGCAAAAGCAATAGGGACTTCAACCCTTATGCGTCCTGCTCGATTCTCCAGCACCTGCACAGGGAAATTCCACCCAAGGGTGGCAAACAGAGGCAACGGTCAACATTTAGCTGACCAAATTATAACGACCCTACCCCTTTTCTCGGGGCAGCGGTAATCTTCCCTGCAGGCATATCATATCACAAGCATGGCAATATATCTCATATAATGTGCTTTCACGCACACATGCCATCACAACCGTCAGTCACCCGACCCAACGGTCCATGCACTCAGGGCACATTCTTGTTGTACTGGCAAATCAGTTGCCCACCACCGTATCAGGGTCACAGCCCAACGACAACTCACTTGAGCATTTACTCCATGGCGTGCAGCCGGAGTTTTATAGTCTTAGTGAACCGGGATTGTCTCGTAGCCCCCCATTATCTCACGACGCGTAGGCCTAAGACTCTTGTTATGCGCTCCAACAAACCGCACCTTCTGGTCTCACGTCGGACGGACATAACGCAGGTCGGATCCTCCACCCCCCATTGCTCAAATCGTCTTGCCATCACCGAGCACGACGTACTCCCGGCTAAATAAAGGCGCGGGTAGGTCTCACCGATCCTGTTCTGGCATTCAAGCCTGGGTATTTCTATTACACTCATTCATCTCACAACATTAGCGGGTCTTTCCTGGGCATAGCAGTACTTCCTGCTACTCTCTTCGCAGGTGGATGTCGCAAATATTACAAATGTCAGGGGTCTTTTATGGCTACCATGCCAGTACTTCTTGTTACTCGCTTCACAGGTGGACTCCCCATGAACATTAAGCATTCCAAAGGGTATTTCCTGGAATTCCAATCCAGTACTTCCTGCTACTTCCTTTTACAGGTCAAACCCATCAGCACAAGCAGCACAAGCATTCTACGGGTATTTTCCGGGACTACCACTCCAGTACTTCCAGCTACTTTCTTTTACAGGTCCAACCCGTCAACTCCTAAACTACACGTTTATCACGGAGTCTTCTCCGGTTCGTATGCAACATCACCAATCCAAACCAACATGTCCAGATGGGCTTCACACAGCATGCCTATTTTGTACTCCATTTCCGGATCTATATGCCAACAAAGGAGATTTCATGAATCCACCCAAAGACTCCCAAAATCAGCCACCTTTTGGTGGGGGAATCATATACATATGCAAAAAAGGAAGCCTTCACATGGCTAGGAAGAAAAGTCGTTACCCTTGAAGACCTCTTTGGTGCCATGAGCTCTAACTTGCCTAGGAAGATCTGCAACAGCTTTTCCTCCGCAACGCCGGCCTCAGATCTCTTGTCGGAAAACCGCAGCACCATCGGTGATCAGCCCCCTCTCCTCCCCCTCCTTATTCCTCTCTCTTTCTCTCTCTAGAAGTATAGTAAGAGAAAGTCAAAATCCAAATGAGTTTCCCCAACCCATTCTCGGCCTTAAGAAGACAGGGAGGCCTCTCAGCCCTTGGATCCAGGCTGAAGGAATGGATGGCCATGATTTCACCAAAAATCATAAATTTTGCCTGACACGGCCTGTGACATGCCCATGTCCATGGTCGTGTTCCCTAAGCAGTGCTCAACCGACTTACCCAATCCAGTGACATGCCTGTGTCATGGGTCGTGTCACCTGACACGCCTTCAGACACGCCCGTGTCTGTGGTCGTGTTCATCAGGCTAAAAAATCTCAAAATCACTCGAGACTCACACGGCCTGTGACACGCCCGTGTCCCAGGTCGTGTGCCCATACACGGCACTCGACATGCCCTAGCTCAAACTCGTCGGGCTGAGTTCGTCGACCGTGCTGACACGCCCTGTGACACGCCCGTGTCACAGGCCGTGTCCGAAGCACTCGACGATCGTCGACCAAATTGTGTCGACCACTCGTCGACTGTTCCTCCCGAATGCAGGACACGCCCAGGGACACGCCCGTGTCCCATGTAACACCCCCATCTATCGCATGGCATATAACAGAAGGTCCAGCTGGAACCCGACGCCATATACCACAGACAGTCGGAAGGGATACTAAATGAATAATCAAACCAACCAACTACAACTACTCGTCCTAATCACAGAGCATTCTAGCGGAAGATTTTAAAGTTGAAAGAACCCAAAATTAAATCCATCAATATGAATGTCCACAGCTACAACAATAGGAATGAAAACCCAAATACACAGAAACGGGTACATGGGCTTATGGCCTTACAAAAGTTCACTTAATAAAGAGTGTTTTACATACATCGGCTCGCAGGCCGTCCACACATGATAAATATAAAAATAGCTATTCTACGGCCTTCTAGGGCCAGCATAGCAACATGGGCTCCAGCCCGCTATTTGGCGCTCGGCTCCGCAGCACCTGCAAGCACATACCACCGCACGGTGGCAAATAAAGCAACGGTCAGCTAAAAGCCGACCAAATTATAACGACCCCGCCCCTTACTCGGGACGGCGGTGCTCTTTCCCTGCATAACATTAGCCCAACAATATATATATATAGCGCAATTATAATTCGCCACAGGTGTAGGCTCGCACAGCCAAACACCCCGTGCACTCAGGGCACATTCATGGTGAACCCTGACCCATCAGTGCATTCACCACCACCCCCAGGATGGCAACAACATGTGAGCATTTAGCCTTTCTGACCACCGTCTAAGGCTCCGACTATGCCAACGGCCAGTCCCCGTCTTCGGGTCTCTCGCACCGAACCACATAGCCTAGGTCCAATTCCACTTGCCCGTTGCTCACGCCGCATGTCCAATTTAAGTCTTTTGCGCGGGCCAAGCTTCTCTCGGATCCCAAATTTTCCAAAACAATCTCATAACCCAGTTATGATCAAGGCCGGTTCCCAGACCGCCAATTTAGCAGAACACGTTTCCGCTCAATTTTCCGGGTGCTTCTTGAAGCTAACCTCCAAGGATCCCTGTTGCAATCTACCGCGTAGAAACCCGAAAAATCCAAAGCACGGAGTCTTCTCCGGCAAAACCACATCAAATGCAACATCATCGATCCAGACAAAACATGTCCGGGTAGGCTTCACACATAATGCCTATGCCCGTACTTACGATTCTGGGCTCTATATGCAACACAAGGGGGACTATTCCCGTCAACCCCAAGGAACACCACGCACTCGCCGCATACTCGCGGGAGCGGGATTCCCTATGCAGAAAGAAAGAGCTTCAAGCGCTCAAGTTGAGAATCGTTACCCTTGTAGTCCGTTTTGGCGCCATGGAAAAACTACGCGGTTAGAACTCTTCGAGATGACCTTCCCTCCACGGATCCGCTCTCCGATTTCGAAACGGTGCTCCGATGCTCCGCCGGCGGCCGGAAACCTACTTCTTCTTCCTCTCCTCTCTCACTTTGGAAGGGGAGAACTTTGGAGAGAAAATTAGGGAATAACTCCCTATTCCCGGCCTTAACAGAGCAGGATTTCATCTGGGCCGTCGGATCTAAATTAAAGGAAACGAATGGCTCGGATCTGCACAAAATTCCCCAGACCTAGGACGCACACGGCTTGGCACACGGCCGTGTCCAAGGCCGTGTGCCTCGATCCAGGCACGATCGTCGAACTGAGAAACGCACACGGGCCAAGACACGCCCGTGTCTGACCTGACACGCCCGTGTCGGGTTCCTCGACACGCCCGTGTTCATGGGCGTGTCATGCATAACCGCCACGGCAACGGACACGACCCATCAGGACACGGGTCTGGACACGGGTTGGCACACGCCCGTGTCGGATGACACGCCCGTGTCATCCGGCCGTGTTTTTGGCCGTGTCCTTCTCGGGTTGAAAACGGCCAAAAATCACCAGCCAGACACGGCCTTGGACACGCCCGTGTCCTAGGCCGTGTACCCCTACAGGCACCAAAAACTCTTTTTCCGAGACCGACTCGCACACAAAATTCGGGGCGTTACAAATCTCCCCCACTTAAGGAATTTCGTCCCGAAATTAAGCAAAGGTACACGAAAGCTAAATGATACCTGAGTGGAATAACTCGGGGTATTCCTCCAACATAGCTTGCTCTCGCTCCCAAGAAAGCTCCTCACGTCCGCAATTATCCCAACGGACTTTAACCATTCTGACCTCCTTGTTGCGGAGTCGTTTGACCGCAACGTCTTCAATTCGTACTGGTCTGACCCTTGTTGTTAACTCATAATCAACCGGTACCTGATTGTCCGCAACGATCTGCAAAGGCTCTTGCACTGCCTTACGCAACACCGATACGTGGAATACGTCATGCAGCCCACTCAACTCCGTCGACAGCTTTAATCTATACGTCGCCTCGCCAACACGCTCCAGGATTTCAAATGGTCCAAGGTATCTCGGACTCAGCTTCTTCAAGCGTCGAACCCACGATACACCCTTGAACGGCTTGATCTTTAAATATACCATGTCGCCAACGTTGAACTCCACATTTCTATGTTTGGCATTGTAATACTTTGACTGTCTATCCTGAGCAATCTTCAGTCTTTCCTGAATCGTCCGAATCATTGAAGTGGCATCTTCCACCGCTTGACGTTTATACAACTTTGATTCGCCTGCCTCCAACCAAGACAACGGCGTACGACACTTCCTCCCGTACAAGGCTTCGAAAGGCGTCATTCCAATGCTTGCCTAAAAGCTGTTGTTGTAAAAAAACTCCACCATGTACAGGTGATCCTCCCAATTCTTCCCGAAATCTAGGACGCACATGCGAAGCATGTCCTCCATAGTCCTGTTGACTCTCTCGGTTTGGCCATCTGTCTGCGGGTGAAAGGCTGTGCTGAACTTTAGCTTAGTACCCAACAGACTATGCACCAACCTCCAGTCATTTGACGTGAAGCGTCCATCTCGATCACTAACAATACTTCTAGGCACACCATGCAATCGTACAATACTATCCACGTAGAGTTTGTCTAACTTTTCTACTGGATCTTCCTTTCTGACTGGGATAAAGTGCGACACTTTTGTCAATCTATCAACGACCACCCAAATGGCGTCGTTTCCCTTCTGCGACTTCGGCAAACCGTGCACAAAATCCATAGATATGTCGTCAAACTTCCATTCTGGGATAGGAAGTGATTTCAAGAAACCTCCGGGCTTCTGGCATTCTGCCTTCACTAATGCACAAGTACGACACTTGGCCACATAAAGTGACACATCCTTCTTCAAACCCGGCCACCAGAATAATTTCTTCATGTCTCTATACATCTTCGTGCTTCCCGGGTGGATTGAGTACTTGGTATGATGAGCCTCATACATCAACTCCTCCTGAATATTATCCGCACTAGGAACGCATAGACGACCGTCCTTCCTTAGCAACCCATCTTCAACCACAAACTGGGAATTTGACCCATCCAAAGCTTCATCCAAGATTTGCTTCAAGCTGCTATCCTGAACCAAAGCCCGCCGAACTCTATCCGCCAGGTCACACTGCACCTCTGTCCAAAACAGTTTCGCCTCGGCACTAGACTGCTTATCGATGCAAGATATCTACAATGCCTCCAACTCTTGGACCAATCTTTCATCATGTACCGATAACCAATTGGCTTATGCGGGAATCTTACGACTCAACGCATCCGCCACTGCATTTCCCTTCCCAGGCACATAGTGTATCTTGAAGGTGTAGTCCCCTAAGAACTCCATCCACCTCCTCTGCCTCATGTTCAGATCCTTTTGGTCCAATAAGTACTTCAAACTCTTATGATCGGTGTAAATATCCACCTTCACACCGTACAGATAGTGCCTCCAAAGCTTAAGAGCAAATATCACGGCCGCCAACTCTAAGTCGTGGACCGGATAATTCCTCTCGTGAACCTTCAGTTGTCGTGAACCATAAGCTATCACTCTCCCATGCTGTAGCAGAACACAGCCCAAACCACTGCCTGAAGCATCACTATAAATCTCGAATCCTTCGGTTCCACTTGGCGAACATAAAATGGGCGCCGTGGTCAATCGCCTCTTCAATTCTTCAAAATCCTGATCGCACTCCGGGGACCACACAAACTTCTGATCCTTTCTTGTCAACGTCGTGAGTGATAGTGCTATCCGCGAGAAGTTCTCTACGAAGCGCCTGTAGTAGCCAGCAAGCCCCAGAAAACTCCGGACCTCTGCCACTGTAGTCAAAGTAGGCCACTCCCGTATCGCCACTATCTTCGCCGGATCCACAGCTATTCCTTCTCCACTGACAACATGACCAAGGAACGCTATCGAGGACAACCACAATTCACACTTGGAGAACTTTGCATACAACTGACTTTTCCTCAATGTCTCCAACACCATGTGTAAATGCTTGTAGTGATCCTCCTCGCACCGCGAATACACCAGAATATCATCGATAAATACTATCACAAACTGATCCAGGTATTCTCTGAACGTCCTATTCATCAGATCCATAAACACGGATGGCGCATTCGTCAACCCAAACGGCATAACCGTGAACTCGTAATGCCCAAACCGCGTACTGAATGCTGTCTTTGGGATGTCGCTCTCCCTTATCCTCAACTGATAGTAACCGGACTTCAAATCTAACTTCGAATATATAGTTGATCCAACCAGCTGATCAAATAGATCGTCAATCCTCGGGATCGGATACTTATTCTTCTCCGTAAGTTTGTTCAATTCCCGATAATCAATACAAAGCCGCAAGCTCCCATCTTTCTTCTTAACAAAGAGAACTGGTGCGCTCCAAGGCGATGAACTTGGACGCACATATCCTTGCTCTAGCAACTCTTGCAGTTCACCTTCAACTCTGCCATTTCTCTTGGGGCTATCCGATAGGGGGAGCGTGACACCGGTTTGGCACCCGGTACCAGCTCTATAGTAAAGTCTATCTCCCGCTGAGGAGGGGCTCCTGGGAGATCATCTGGAAACACATCAGGATACTCGGACACAACTGGGATGCTATCCAAACTAGGCTTAGGCGTCGAAGTCTGCACTAGAGTGACATATAGTTCTGCCCCAGACCGAACTGCCTTGAACATCTAAAGGGCCGACATCAGAACTTTCCCTGACCCCTTCATGCCCGCAAAAGTAGTCTCCCGATCAGTGCCCAGACCCAACTTGACTTCTTTCCGGCTGCAATCAATACATGCACTTTGCTCCGAGAGCCAATCCATACCGAAAATTACGTCGAACTCCACTAATGGTAGAACCAACGCTCGCAAATCAAACTCCCGGTCTCCAATCCGAATCTTCACAACACAAACCCTATCCGCACGCATTGAGCACCCATTAGGCAACAACACATCCAACTTGTTTTCTGCCATCGAGAAGGGAACTCCGATGCGCGATATAAACTTTTCAGACAAGAAGGAATGTGATGCTCCCGTATCAAAAAGGGCTCTCGCCAGAAACCCAAAGATTAACACAAAGCCTAGCATTAACAAACGTAAGCTAACAAATACGAAGGTAACAACTATAAAAGTTAAACCACTGTAATTTAACTCATACCTGTCACCACGTCCGCTTGCTTAATGGCCTCCTGCAAACCAAGGTTGTAGACTCTAGGCTGGGCTGGAGCATGATGGGATGCGGTTGACTCCACCGCCTTCCCTTTCTCCTCATAGGTCGCTCCAGGTCTCCTCTCGGACTTTGAACGTCCGCTCCAACACTCCCGAGCAAAATGCCCCGTCTTCCCGCAGTTGTAGCAAGCCCCGGGGACTCGACTTGTAGTTGCCCCCGATGCATCAGCCGTAGGGGCTGAGTTCGAAGTCCTCCGCTTCTTGTTCCATCTGCGGAAACCTGTCTTGTTACTTGACACTTTGAACTCGGTCTTCCTTTCTCCTGGGTCCCTCTTCTCTTGAACTTTCTTCGCAACCTTTTCCAACGATCGGGCCGAATTGACCAAGGCTAGGAAGCCCTGCGCCTTAGGCCCAGCAAGGAGTAACTGTAAATCGCCGCGAAGACCCTCATAGAATCGGTTGGTCTTCCTCTCTTCTTCTGAAAACATAGCACCAGCATAACGACCCAACCGTGTGAACTCATGCAGATATTCGTCCACGCTTCTGGATCCCTGAGACAATCCAAGAAATTGATTCTCCATCTCCAACTTCTGAGCAGAAGGTACAAATCTGGCTAGGAACAATCTTGAAAATTCTTCCATCGGCACATCCGCAAGTTGCCTTCCCACTAGAAGATGAAACTCCAACTCGTCCCACCAAAGCCTCGCTTCACCCTCCAAAAGAAAAGTCGCTATGGTGGTCTTCTGCCACTCCTCAGTCAATGTGGCCGTCAACACCCTCTTTATGGAAGAGAGCCAGTCCTCAGCTTGAGCTGGCGTTCCAACCCCATTAAACCTCGGAGGATTAAAGCCCATCACGTGCTTTAGCTGCCGCTCCGTAGTTCTCCTCGGCTCTACTAACTCAACTGCTGCGCGTTCCACCACTCTCGGCTCTGCCGCCCTAACCGGTTCTTGCTCATTCGCAGGAGGTGCGCGATTCATTTGCCCTGCACGTTGGGCATTTATCATTGCGAACACGGCTTCAGCCACCATCCTGATGGTTTCCGCTGAAGGAGGTGTAGCAGGCACGTCCCTTGGTGCACTACTTTCCGCTGATTGCGGACGCTCTGACTGACCAGCACCGCTCCTAGCTGCCTAAATTAGCAAAGACACACGATTAGACAACAAACAAATTGCAAAAAGCAATCATTGGAACACTCAGGTTCCACCAAACAAGTGTATTTTTCATTCCTAAGTGGACATTCATGGGTTCTTTTTGATGTTATAACGATGACGCACACATGTGCTCACCACCCCTTAAAAGAATTCGCCCACGAATTCATTTAAGCCTGATCGTAACCAGAAGTCTGATACCAAATTGTAACACCCCCATCTGTCGCATGGCATATAACAGAAGGTCCAGCTGGAACCCGACGCCATATACCACAGACAGTCGGAAGGGATACTAAATGAATAATCAAACCAACCAACTACAACTACTCGTCCTAATCACAGAGCATTCTAGCGGAAGATTTTAAAGTTGAAAGAACCCAAAATTAAATCCATCAATATGAATGTCCACAGCTACAACAATAGGAATGAAAACCCAAATACACAGAAACGGGTACATGGCCTTATGGCCTTACAAAAGTTCACTTAATAAAGAGTGTTTTACATACATCGGCTCGCAGGCCGGCCACACATGATAAATATAAAAATAGCTATTCTACGGCCTTCTAGGGCCAGCACAGCAACATGGGCTCCAGCCCGCTATTTGGCGCTCGGCTCCGCAGCACCTGCAAGCACATACCACCGCACGGTGGCAAATAAAGCAACGGTCAGCTAAAAGCCGACCAAATTATAACGACCCCGCCCCTTACTCGGGACGGCGGTGCTCTTTCCCTGCATAACATTAGCCCAACAATATATATATAGCGCAATTATAATTCTCCACAGGTGTAGGCTCGCACGGCCAAACACCCCGTGCACTCAGGGCACATTCATGGTGAACCCTGACCCATCAGTGCATTCACCACCACCCCTAGGATGGCAACAACATGTGAGCATTTAGTCTTTCTGACCATCGTCTAAGGCTCCGACTATGCCAACGGCCAGTCCCCGTCTTCGGGTCTCTCGCACCAAACCACATAGCCTAGGTCCAATTCCACTTGCCCGTTGCTCACGCCGCATGTCCAATTTAAGTCCTTTGCGCGGGCCAAGCTTCTCTCGGATCCAAAATTTTCCAAAACAATCTCATAACCCAGTTATGATCAAGGTCGGTTCCCAGACCGCCAATTTAGCAGAACACGTTTCCGCTCAATTTTCCGGGTGCGCCTTGAAGCTAACCTCCAAGGATCCCTGCTGCAATCTACCGCGTAGAAACCCGAAAAATCCAAAGCACGGAGTCTTCTCCGGCAAAACCACATCAAATGCAACATCACCGATCCAGACAAAACATGTCCGGGTAGGCTTCACACACAATGCATATGCCCGTACTTACGATTCCGGGCTCTATATGCAACACAAGGGGGACTATTCCTGTCAACCCCAAGGAACACCACGCACTCGCCGCATACTCGCGGGAGCGGGATTCCCTATGCAGAAAGAAAGAGCCTCAAGCGCTCAAGTTGAGAATCATTACCCTTGTAGTCCGTTTTGGCGCCATGGAAAAACTACGCGGTTAGAACTCTTCGCGATGACCTTCCCTCCACGGATCCGCTCTCCGATTTCGAAACGGTGCTCCGATGCTCCGCCGGCGGCCGGAAACCTCCTTCTTCTTCCTCTCCTCTCTCACTTTGGAAGGGGAGAACTTTGGAGAGAAAATGAGGGAATAACTCCCTATTCCCGGCCTTAACAGAGCAGGATTTCATCTGGGCCGTCGGATCTAAATTAAGGAAACGAATGGCTCGGATCTGCACAAAATTCCCCAGACCTGGGCCGCACACGGCTTGGCACACGGCCGTGTCCAAGGCCGTGTGCCTCGATCCAGGCACGATCGTCGAACTGAGAAACGCACACGGCCAAGACACGCCCGTGTCTGACCTGACACGCCCGTGTCGGGTTCCTCGACACGCCCGTGTTCGTGGGCGTGTCACGCATAACCGCCACGGCAACGGACACGACCCATCAGGACACGGGTCTGGACACGGGTTGGCACACGCCCGTGTCGGATGACACGCCCGTGTCATCCGGCCGTGTTTCTGGCCGTGTCCTTCTCGGGTTGAAAACGGCCAAAAATCACCAGCCAGACACGGCCTTGGACACGCCCGTGTCCTAGGCCGTGTACCCCTACAGGCACCAAAAACTCTTTTTCCGCGACCGACTCGCACACAAAATTCGGGGCGTTACATCCCAGGCCGTGTCACCCCAAAAATGAGCCTGCTGAAAAATGGGCTGTTACAACGCTCCCCTCCTACAAGAAATTTCGTCCTCGAAATTTGTGTACAGGAAGGCAAGCAGCAACCAAACATTTTTATAACATGAAACATTTATGTTACAATAAAATTGTAACTATGCAATCGCTACAAAAATAGCTCGGGAAACTCCGCTCGCATGGTCTGCTCTCGCTCCCATGTAAGCTCTTCACGGCCGCAGTTGTCCCACCGGACTTTAACCATGTCGACCGTCTTGTTCCACAACTGTTTCTCGGCTCGATCCTCGATCTGAATGGGTCTAACTCTCATTGTTAGCCCATACTCCACCGGCACACGATCATCTGTGATCACTTGAGCTGGATCTTTAACGACCTTCCGCAGCACCGAGATGTGAAACACATCATGTAGTCCACCCAAGTCTGCCGAAAGAGCTAGCCGATACGCAGCTTCTCCGATTCGCTCAACCACTTCAAATGGACCCAAATATCTTGGACTCAATTTTTTTAAACGTCGAATCTGGGATACGCCTTTGAAGGGCTTAATCTTCAAGTAGACCCAATCGCCTACCGAAAACTCCACATTCCGGTGCTTGGCATTGTAGTACTTCGCTTGACGATCTTGGGCTATGAGTATCTTCTCTCGAATAACATGAATGGTTGAGTTTGCTTCATCGACTTCATTATGATTATAAACTCTAGCTTCGCCCGCTTCTACCCAAGCCAAGGGAGCACGACACTTCAGTCCATATAGAGCTTCATACGGTGTCATCCCGATGCTCTCCTGGTAGCTGTTATTATAAGCAAACTCCACCATGTAGAGATGATCTTCCCATCTCTTTCTGAAGTCGAGGGCGCACATTCGGAGCATGTCCTCCATTGTTCTGTTGGTCCGTTCAGTTTGGCCATCCATTTGGGGATGAAAGGCCGTACTGAAAGTCAACTTCGTGCCCAACAGCTGGTGAACTAGCCTCCAATCCTTTGACGTGAATCGCCCATCTCGATCACTTACGATGCTCCGAGGAACACCGTGAAGCCGTACAATCTGTTCCACGTACAGCTTTGCCAAACTTTCTACCGAATCATCTCGCTTGTTTGGTAGAAAATGCGCCACTTTTGTCAGCCGATCAACAATCACCGAGATGGAATCGTTCCCTCGCTGAGATCTCGGCAACCCATGCACGAAATCCATAGAAATATCGTCAAATTTCCACTCTGGAATCGGCAACGATTTCAAATAATCGTCCGGTTTCTGGCATTCTGCCTTCACCATAACACAGGTTTGGCATTTGGCCACATAAAGAGCAACATCTTTCTTTAGCCCTGGCCACCAAAATAGCTTTTTCATATCTCTGAACATCTTCGTGCTCCCTGGGTGGATTGAGTACTTCGTATAATGTGCTTCATACATCAGTTCTTCCCTCAATTTACCCACATTTGGGACGCACAAACGGCCCTCTTTCCGCAAAAGACCGTCATTCCAGGAGAACTGCCCTTCTGGTCCACCTTTCGCATAGCGTAGGAGATCTTCATCCAACTCTGTTGCCCGTCGAATTCGGTCTGCAAGGTCACATTGCACCTCCGTCCAGTTCAAACATGCATTGGAAATGACATTCTTGTCAACACAAGAAATCTCTAACGCTTCCAGCTCCTGGATGAGACGTTCATCATGCCTTTGCAACCAAGCTGCTCTTGCCGGAGTCCGCCGACTCAAGGCATCTGCGACAACATTCCCCTTCCCGGGAGTATAGTGAATCTCAAAGGTGTAGTCCCCAAGGAATTCCAACCACCTTCGTTGTTGCATATTCAAGTCCTTCTGCTCCAATATGTACTTCAGGCTCTTGTGATATTTATAGATCTCAACCTTCACACCATAAAGATAGTGTCGACACGGCTTTAGTACAAAGATCACCGTCGCCAACTCAAGATCATGGACGGGATAGTTCCGCTCGTGTACTTTCAGATGACGTGAGCCATAAGCAATCACCTTTCCATTTTACAGAAGCACGCAGCCTAAGCCGCTCCCTGAAGCATCACTGTAGATTACAAATCCATCGGTACCACATGGTGATGACAACACAGGCGCCGTGGTCAACCGAACCTTCAGCTCTTCAAAAGCTCACGCGCACTCTGGTGACCAAACGAACTTCTGCTCTTTTCACGTCAACGTGGTTAGCGGCAAAGCAATCCGCGAGAAGTTTTCAACAAATCTTCGGTAGTAGCCTGCTAGTCCAAGGAAGCTCCAGACCTCGGCCAGCTTATTCAATTCGCGGTAATCAATACATAACCGCAAGTCACCGTCTTTCTTCTTCACAAAAAGCACAGGGGCGCTCCAAGGAGACATGCTTGGGCGTATATACCCCTGCTCCATCAATTCCTGCAGTTGGACTTTCAACTCCACCATTTCTTTTGGCGCGACGCGATATGGCGAGCGGGCCACAGGTTTCGCACCTGGCACCAACTCGATCGTGAAGTCAATCTCACGCTGGGGTGGTATCCCAGGGAGATCCTTGGGAAACACATCTGCAAATTTCGACACAATTGGAACATCACCCACACTGGCCTTAGACTCAACAGCCTGAATCAAGGCGAAGTAGCACTCCGCACCCTTCCGAACAGCCTTTAAGACTTGGAGTGCAGACAACAACGTCCTGCCCACTCCTCTCATACCCGCAAACCTTTTCTCCTGTTCTGTATTCTGGCCCAATGTGATTTCTTTGGACTGGCAATCAATCATGGCATGTTGCACCGCAAGCCAATCCATACCAAATATTACGTCGAATTCCGATATCGGCAATACAGATGCAGTCAAACTGAAATCCCGACTTCCTATTTGGACCGCCACATCGCAAGCTTGATCCGCAAGCATCCAAAAGCCATTCGGCAACACCACTCTGACGCTATTGTCTTCACACGACTAGGTATCCCAAGCCGCGCTATAAACTCGTGAGACAGAAAAGAATGCGATGCACCTGTATCAAACAGTGCTCGCGCCAGCGTGTCCCAAATCATCATAAAACTCGTGACAATTATGTCACACACACAAGCTGCATCCACAGAGGCATTAAGCAAAACATACAAACAATAAAATATTCAAAACGAAACTCGTACCTGTGACGATGTCACTTTGCTTGATGGCCTCCTGCAGGCCAAGATTGTAGACCCGGGGCTGCGCCTGAGAGGCAGAGGATTCCACCACCGCCTTTCCTTTTTTCGCATATGACGCTCCCGCCTTCTTTTCACTCTTTGGAGGCACCCGACAATCTCGAACTATATGCCCCACCCATCCACAATTAAAGCACGTACGAGTATCCGGCTTGGAGGTGGCCCCCGACGTTGCTCCGGATGCAACTGAAGAGGGATCTTGTCCCGCCGTCTTGGGCCTCTTGCCCCATTTCTTCTTATAAAATTACTTCGTCGGTCGGGGCACTTTAAATTCCGTCTGTGACACAGCCAATGCCCTCTTCCCTTGCACTCTCGTCATGTCTTTTTCCAGCGCGCTTGCAGTGTCAACCAACGCCTGGAAGCCTTGGTTCACAGAAATAGAAAGCAGGAACCTCAGCTCGTCCCGCAGTCCTTCGTAGAACCTATTCGTCTTCCTCTGCTCATCAGCAAATATTGAACCCGCATACCACCCTAAGCGTGTAAACTCATGCAGGTAAGCTTCCACACTGCCATCACCTTGCGTCAGCCTTTGGAATTCATTCTCCATGGCAATCTGTTGCACCGCAGGAAGGTGCTTCGCTAGGAAGAGTCAAGAGAATTCTTCCATCCATACTTGTGTTAAGGGACGACCCGCCAAGTGATGCAGCTCCATCTCGTCCCACCACAATCTAGCCTCTCCTTCAAGAAGGAAAGTCGCTAAGGTGACTTTCTGATGCTCCTCCGTTCCAATCGCCATCATGATCCGCTTGACGCGCGATAACCAATCCTCAGCCTGTACAGCAGCTCCCTCTCCTGAGATCATCGGCGGGTGAAAACTCATAAATCGCGTCAACTGCTTCTCAGCGTCTCGAGGATTCACAACCACAACAGGTTTTGGCCTTGCCTCCACCTATTCTGGCCGCACGACCGGCTGCGCCTGTCCTTGCGCCTGCCCAACCAGCTGTCCTTAAACCATTGCAAACAAAGCCTCAGCAATTTGTCGCACGGTTTCTGCAGATGGTGGAGGTATAGGCACCTCAGTTGGTGTCATACTTTCATCCGAACGCTGGGGCTCCAATTGCCCCGCACAACTCCGAGTCACCTAAAGGGGACAAGACACACACATTAGCGGCCATACACAAGCAAACATCACAAAATAGGAACACACAGGTTCCTCAAACACAAGAATTTGCACTCCTATCATGAACATTCAGGAGTTCAAATGGGTTAACGTGGTTTGCACAGACACGTGCTCGCCACCCCACAAAAGAAGTCGACCACGACTTCGAGAGAGAAAGACCAAGACAGTTGATACCAAAAATGTAACAACCTCATCCGTTCATATAATATATACTAGAAGGTCCGGCCGGGGCCCCACAGCATATACCACAAAACAGACGATGAAGCTACGGAGTGATACCAGAGTAGCGCAACACACCTAACACATTGCATTCTAGCGGAAGACTATACACTTGAACTCCTATCTTGAATGTCCAACATATAAAACTCCACATTTTATAGATTATAGGAATGTCTTACAACATGTAACAGTGTTGGCCTTATGGACTTACAGGGCTTTCAAACAGTGGCCCAAACATTGGCACGCAGGCCGGCCACATCAAAGAAAACATAACATGTACATTCACAATAGCCTTCGAGGGCTAGCAGCGGCAGCAGCAAAAGCAATAGGGACTTCAACCCTTATGCGTCCCGCTCGATTCTCCAGCACCTGCACAGGGACATTCCACCCAAGGGTGGCAAACAGAGGCAACGGTCAGCATTTAGCTGACCAAATTATAACGACCCTACCCCTTTTCTCGGGGCAGCGATAATCTTCCCTGCAGGCATATCATATCACAAGCATGGCAATATATCTCATATAATGTGCTTTCACGCACACATGCCATCACAACCGTCAGCCACCCAGTCCAACGGTTCGTGCACTCAGGGCACATTCTTGGTGTATTGGCAAATCAGTTGCCCACCACCGTATCAGGGTCACAGCCCACAGCCCAACGACAACTCACTTGAGCATTTACTCCATGGCGTACAGCCGGAGTTTTATAGTCTTAGTGAACCGGGATTGGCCCGTAGCCCCCCATTGTCCCACGGCGCGTAGGCCTAAGACTCTTGCTATGCGCTCCAACAGACCGCACCTTCTGGTCTCACGTCAGACGGACATAACGCAGGTCAGATCCTCCACCCCTCGTTGCTCAAATCGCCTTTCCATCACCGATCACGGCGTACTCACGGCTAAATAAAGGCGCGGGTAGGTCTCACCGATCCTGTTCTGGCATTCAAGCCTGGGTATTTCAATTACACTCATTCATCTCACAACATTAGCGGGTCTTTCCTGGGCACACCGGTACTTCCTGCTACTCTCTTCGCAGGTGGACACCGCAAATATTACAAATGTCAGGGGTCTTTCCTGGCTACCATGCCAGTACTTCCTGTTACTCGCTTCTCAGGTGGACTCCCCATGAACATTAAGCATTCCAAAGGGTATTTCCTGGAATTTCAATCCAGTACTTCCTGCTACTTCCTTTTACAGGTCAAACACATCGGCACAAGCAGCACAAGTATTCTACGGGTATTTTCCTGGACTACCACTCCAGTACTTCCTGCTACTTTTTTTTACAGGTCCAACCCGTTGACTCCTAAACTACACGTTTATCACGGTGTCTTCTCCGGTTCGTATGCAACATCACCAATCCAGACCAACCTGTCCAGATGGGCTTCACACATCATGCCTATTCCATACTCCATTTCCGGATCTATATGTCAATAAAGGGGATTTCATGAATCCACCCAAAGACTCCCAAAACCAGCCACCTTTCGGTGGGGGAATCACATACATATGCCAAAAACAAAGCCTTCACATGGCTAGGAAGAAAAGTCGTTACCCTTGAAAACCTCTTTGGTGCCATGAGCTCTAACTTGGCTAGGAAGATCCGCAACAGCTTTTCCTCCGCAACGCCGACCTCCGATCTCTTGTCGGAAAATCGCAGCACCACTGGTGATCATCCCCCTCTCCTCCCCCTCCTTCTTCCTCTCTCTTTCTCTCTCTATAAGTATAGTAAGAGAAAGTCAAAAGCCAAATGAGTTTCCCCAACCCATTCTCGGCCTTAAGAAGACATGGAGGCCTCTCAGCCCTTGGATCCAGGCTGAAGGAATGGATGGCCACGATTTCACCAAAAATCATAAATTTTGCCTGACACGGCCTGTGACACGCCTGTGTCCATGGTCGTGTTCCCTAAGCGGTGCTCAACCGACTTACCCAATCCAGTGACACGCCCGTGTCATGGCTCGTGTCACCCGACACGCCTTCAGACACGCCCGTGTCTGTGGCCGTGTTCATGTAACGCCCCGAAACTCAAAGGAGCAAAGGGGGACATTTTGGGCCAGTTTGAGTTCTGGCTGCAGGCACACGGACTGGGACACGGGCGTGTCCCAGGGCGTGTCAAGCCTGTGTCGACACTAAGGCGGGAAGTCGACACTTTGATCTCGACATTGTGTCGAGACTGGGCACACGGCCTGCGACACGGGCGTGTCGCAGGGCGTGTCGACCCGTGTCGACACTTAGCCGCGAAGTCGACACTGTGCTTTGGCAATGTGTCGAGACATGGCACACGGCCTGCGACACGGGCGTGTCGCAGGGCGTGTCAACCCGTGTCGACCCTCGTCCCGCGAAGTCGACACTTTGGTGTCGACAATGTGTCGAGACATGGCACACGGCCTGCGACACGGGCGTGTCGCAGGGCGTGTCGACCCGTGTCGACACTTAGCCGCGAAGTGTCGAGACCGTGTACACGGCTTCGAGCCCAGGCGTGTCAAGGTGACACGGGTAGGGACACGGGCGTGTCCTAGAACCCGTGCAGTGCTCGGGTTGAAAATGGGGAAAAATCATGGGGTACACAGCCGGCTACACGGCCGTGTCAGGTGGAACACGGGCGTGTCAGATCGAACACGGGCGTGTTCGATACCCGTGTGAGGTTCCAGGTGATCCGATTTTGACGGCGAATGAGGCACACGGCCCTGGACACGGGCGTGTGTCAGGCCGTGTTCGGTCCAGATTGGGCATTTCAGTCCCGAATCAAAGCCGTTCATTTCTTTGACTGAAGATCCGACGGCTGGGGGTTGTTCCTGAAGGGATATACCCGGGTTTTGACTTAGAAAACCCTCACTTTTCATACCTTGTTCTCTTTCTAAGTCCTTGGAGAGAGAGGAGAGCTAAGTGAAGAAGAAGGAGCTAGATCCGCCATTGGAGGAGCTTCGGAGCTCCGAATCACAAGCCGACTCCGGATCCACGGAGGCAACGCTAGTGCGGTGATTTCCATCCGATTACATTTCAATGGCGCCAAAGAGGAACGCAAGGGTAACGATCCTCATCTTGAGCATGAGTCGCTCTCTTTCTTAGCATAGGAAGCCCGCTCTCGCGAGTTTGCGGAGAGTTGGAGGTGTTCCTTCGGGTAGATATGTGAAGTCCCCGTTGTTTAGAGTCCGTATGCGAGAACGGACATAGGCATGATGTGTGAAGCCTACCCGGACATGTTAGTCTGGATCGGTGATGTTGCATTGCATAAGGCCGGAGAAGACTCCGTGCGATTGTTTGTTTTTCGGGTTTTCTACGCGGTAGATTGCATCAGGGAGCCTTGGGGACTAACCCGAAGGTGCACCCGGAAAACTGGGCGGATACGAGATCTTGCCAACTTGGTGGCTTGAGAGCCAACTTGAACATAACGGGGTTATGTGACTTGTGATGGAAATGGTACTCGGTGGAAGTTTGACCCGCGCATATGGCTTAAATTGTCGTTGCGATGTGAGCACGGGTTAGATGGAACCGTACCCGTTCTATGTCGTTCGGTTAAAGAGACCTAAAGGCACGTGGCACTTACCGTTGGCATAGAGTAGGGTCTTCGGCGGTCGATGGCTTAAATTGTCGTGACCCAGGCCAGGAAGACAAATTGCTCATAGGTTTGGTCGTCCAAGTGGCGGTGGTGAGTCCGGAATGTCGATGGCTTTAATTGACGTGACATCGACCGGTTCACCGAGAATGTGCCCTGAGAGCACGGGGCGTGTGGCCGTGCGAGCCAACGTTTGTGATGAAATGGCTATATGTGCTTATTGCTCGCTTATGCTAATGAAATGCAGGGAAGGAGCATCGCCGCCCCGAGTCAGGGGTGGGATCGTTATAATTTGGTCAGCATTGCTGACCGTTGCTTTGTTTTGCCACCGTGCGGTGGTTTGTTGCTTGCAGGTGCAGCTGGACCAAGCGGTCAATAGCGGGCTAAAGCCCTTTTTGCGAAGCCGGCCCTCGAAGGCCCAAATGGAAATGTTTATTGCTTTACTCATGTATAACCGGCCTGCGTGCCGTGGTTTGTAAATCATGTAACATTCAAGTGAAACATTTTGTAAGGCCTTAAGGCTTGTTTTGAGTATTTTGTAATAACATTCTTGTTTTGTACTAGTGGACATTCGTGCTCTAATGCTGGGTTCTTTGTTTACAACTTTTATAAACTGCTTCCACTAGAATGCTCTGTGTAGGACGTTGAGATTGGTTGGATGGTTTCCATAAGTAACCACCCGGTCTGTCTGTGGTATATGGCGTCGGGCCCCGGCCGGACCTACTGCTATATGCTATGCGACGGATAGGGGGTGTTACAATTTGGTATCAGACTACTGGTTTTGGTTGGGCTTAAACTGAATTCGTGGGCAAATTCTTTTTAAGGGGTGGTGAGCACATTGTGTGCGTCATCGTAATAACAGTACAAAGAACCCATGAATGTCCACTTAGGAATGAAAATACTCGTGTTTGAGGAACCTGCGTGTTCCTTTAATTGCTGTTTGCAATTTATTTGGTCGTTTAACGGTGTTTTGTACCACTATAGGTGACCCGAAGTGGTGTTGGGCCGTCAGAACGCCGAGTTTCTGAGGCTAGTAGTGCACCGGATGTTGCTCCTGCAACACCTCTATCGGCTGAGAATATTCGATTGGTGGCTGAAGCGGTGTTGGCCGTGATTAATGCGCAGCCTGGAAGGCAAACGCAGCAGCCCGCTCCTGTGATGGAGCAAGTACCTCTTCAAGAGGCTGAGCCGAGGAGGGTGGAGCAAGTGGTTGTAGAACCGGTAGTGCCAAGGAGGGTAACTGAGAGGCAGCTAAAGCATGTAATGAGATTTAACCCTCCGCTATTCTCGGGGTTGGGAACCCCATCTCAGGCTGAAGAATGGCTCTCCAGGGTGAAGAGAGTCATGACAGCAACGGAGACGGATGAGTGACAAATGACCACCATCGCTACGTTCCTTTTGAACGGTGAGGCGAGGATGCGGTGGGAAGGTTTGGAGCTGCATCATTTGAGAGGTAGGCAACTTGGTGATGTCTCGATGGAGGAGTTCTCGAGATTATTTTTGGCTAGATACCTCCCTTCGACGCAGAAGATAGCGTTGGAGAATGAGTTCCTGAAGTTGGTACAGGGTGAGAGGAGCGTGGATGAATATCTCCACGAGTTTACTCGTCTGAGTCGTTATGCTAGCTCCACCATCGTGGATGAGGAGCGCAAGACTAATCGCTTCTATGAAGGCTTGAGGGATGAGTTGAGACTACTACTTTCGGGGCCGATGACGCAGGGTTTCTTAACCTTGGTCAATACTGCCCGGTCCTTGGAGAAGGACATGAAGAACGTACAAGCAAAGAAAAGCTTGGGTGAGAAGAAATCTGAATTTAAAGTGCCGACTAATTCAAAGACCGGCTATCGGAGGGCTTTCAAGAAGCATAGGACTTCGGGTCCAGCTCCTTCTGGTGCTTCTGGGGCGACTACGAGTCGGACCCTGGGCGCGTGTTTTACATGCGGAAAGACGGGGCACTTTGCCCGTGACTGTTGGAGCGGACGTCCTAAGTCCGAGAGGAAGCCGGGAGCTACATATGAAGAGAAGGGAAAGGCGGTGGAGTCGACCGCATCCCACTATGCTCCGGCCCAACCAAGGGTCTATAATCTTGGCCAACATGAGGCCATCAAACAAGCTGATGTGGTGACAGGTACGGTTTAATTATAGCAAGTCAATTTATTTAAATACTTGTTATGCACATGTTACCTTACCACTACTTGTTTAGGATTTGTATTGATTTGTGAAAATCCGACACGAGCACTCTTCGATACGGGAGCTTCACACTCCTTCTTGTCCGAAGGATTTGTATCACGCATCGGAGCCCCTTCTTCGATGGCGAAGGACAAGTTGGATGTGTTGTTGCCCAATGGGTGTTCGATGCGAGCGGATAAGATCTGCGATGTTAAGGTTCGTATTGGGGAGCAGGAGTTTGACCTGCGGGCGTCTTTACTTCCGTTGGTGGAGTTCGACGTCATATTTGGCATGGACTGGCTCTCGGAGCAGCAGGCCCATATAGATTGCGGTAGCAAGGAAGTCAAGCTGGGAGCAAGTCGTGAGACGACTTTTACAGGCTTAAAGGGGTCGAGCAAGACGTTTATGTCTGCTCTTCAGGTGGTGAAGGCAGTTCGTGCTGGAGCAGAACTGTTTTTTACACTAGTGGAGGTTGCAAAGCCGAAGCCCGTGTTGGATTGTATTTCAGTGGTATCGGAATACCCTGATGTGTTCCCCGCAGATCTTCCTGGAGCCCCGCCTCAACGGGAGATAGATTTTACGATCGAGCTAGTGCCAGGTGCAAAGCCTGTGTCACGATCTCCGTATCGGCTAGCGCCTAAGGAAATGGCGGAGCTGAAAGTTCAACTGCAAGAGTTGTTGGAGCAAGGCTATGTGCGCCCGAGTTCTTCGCCTTGGAGCGCACCGGTCCTCTTTGTTAAGAAGAAGGACGGAAGCTTGAGGTTATGTATTGATTATCGGGAGCTAAACAAGCTGACGGAGAAGAACAAGTACCCGATCCCCCGGATTGATGATCTCTTTGATCAGTTAGTCGGGTCGACGGTGTACTCGAAGTTGGATCTCAAGGCTGGGTACTATCAGTTGCGGATAAGGGAGAGTGATATCCCGAAGACAGCGTTTAGTACGAGGTACGGGCATTATGAGTTTACGGTCATGCCGTTTGGGCTGACTAATGCGCCGTCAGTGTTCATGGATTTGATGAACAGGACGTTCAGGGAGTACTTAGACCATTTCGTGATCGTCTTCATCGACGATATTTTGGTGTACTTGCAAAGTGAGGAAGATCACTTCAAGCATCTTCATTTGGTGTTGGAGACACTCAAGAGAAATCAGTTGTATGCCAAGTTCTCGAAGTGCGAGTTCTGGCTATCCTCAGTGGCGTTCCTCGGGCATATAGTGAGTGGAGAGGGTATTGTTGTGGATCCGGCGAAGATTGTTGCGATACGGGAGTGGCCTGTGCTTGCTACGGTAGCAGAAGTACGGAGCTTTTTGGGGCTTGCCGGCTATTATATGCGCTTCGTAGAGAACTTCTCGCGGATAGCGTTACCTCTCACTACTTTGACGAGGAAGGAGCATAAGTTCGTTTGGACGCCGGAGTGCGCGCGAGCTTTTGAGGAATTGAAGTGTCGGTTGACCACGGCGCCTGTGCTGAGTTCGCCATGTGGAACCGAAGGCTATGAGATATATAACGATGCTTCGGGCAGCGGTTTGGGTTGCGTGCTACTGCAACACGGAAGCGTGATAGCTTATGGCTCGAGACAGCTAAAAGTGCACGAGAGGAATTATCCGGTCCATGACTTGGAGTTAGCGGCCGTGATTTTTGTCTTGAAGCTGTGGAGACACTATTTGTACGGTGTGAAGATTGATATCTACACCGATCACAAGAGCCTAAAGTATCTAATTGATCAGAAGGATCTGAATATGCGGCAGCGTAGATGGATGGAGTTCCTGGGGGACTATACATTCAAGATCCACTACGTGCCTGGCAAAGGGAATGCGGTTGCGGACGCGTTGAGTCGCCGAGCCCCAGCTCAAGCCAATTGGCTATCGGTGCATGATGAGCGGTTGGTGCGAGAGTTGGAGGCGTTGGAGATTGTTTGCGTGGATAGACAATCTAGTGTTGAAGCAGTTCTGAATTGGACTGAAGTCCAATATGACCTGGCTGATCGTATTCGGCAGGCTTTGGATATGGATGCTCATATGAAGCAGTTCATGGTAGAGGCTCTGGATGGGTCAAATTCCCAATTCGTCGTGGAGGACGGGTTGCTTTGGAAAGACAGGTCGTTTGTGCGTCCCAAGTGTGGGCAATTTGCGGGTGGAGTTGTTGTACGAGGCACACCATACCAAGTACTCGATTCACCCGGGGAGCACGAAGATGTACCGTGATGTGAAGAAACTGTTTTGGTGGCCGGGTTTGAAGAAGGATGTGGCGCTATATGTAGCGAAGTGCCAAATCTGCGCCTTGGTAAAGGCGGAGTGCCAAAAGCCGGGAGGATTTCTTAAGTCCTTGCCTATTCCGGAGTGGAAATTTGACGACATCTCTATGGACTTTGTGCACGGTTTGCCAAGGTCGCAGAAGGGAAACGATGCCATTTGGGTGGTTGTTGATCGATTAACGAAGGTGTCGCATTTTATTCCGCATAGGAAGGATGATCCGGTGGAGAAGCTGGCAAAGCTTTATGTGGATAACATAGTACGGCTTCATGGTGTGCCCCGCAGCATCGTGAGTGACCGAGATGGGCGGTTCACGTCCAATGATTGGAGGCTGGTGCAACAAATGTTGGGAACAAAGTTGAAATTCAGCACAGCCTTCCATCCGCAAACGGATGGGCAGACCGAGAGGGTCAATAGAACCATGGAAGACATGCTTCGCATGTGTGTCTTGGATTTTGGAAAGCAATGGGAAGACCACCTTTATTTGGTGGAGTTCGCATACAACAATAGCTACCAAGCAAGTATTCAGATGGCGCCTTTCGAGGCCCTATATGGTAGAAAATGTCGCACGCCGTTGTCTTGGTTAGAAACGGGTGAGTCAAAGTTGTATAAGCGATCGGAAGTGGAGGATGCTACTTCTTTGGTGAGAATCATTCGGGAGAGGTTGCTTATCGCTCAGGACCGGCAAGCAAAGTACTATAATGCCAAGCACAGGAACGTGGAGTTCGCTGTGGGCGATTATGTATACTTAAAGATCAAGCCGTTCAAGGGTGTCTCGCGGGTGCGACGATTGAAAAAGCTAAGCCCGAGGTACCTTGGACCGTTTGAGGTTCTGGAGCGAGTTGGCGAAGCGGCCTATCGGTTGAAGCTTTCAGTGGAGCTAAGTGGTCTACATGATGTATTCCATATTTCGGTGCTTCGGAAGGCGGTGCAGGAGCCTACGCAAGTGATCGCGGTCGATCAAGTGCCGGTGGAAAGTGGGCTAACGACAAAGGTCAAGCCCGTGCGGATTGAAGACTCGGAGGTCAAGCGGCTATGCAATAAAGAGATCAGGATGGTCAAGGTCCGGTGGGACAATTGCGATCGTGAGGAGCTCTCTTGGGAGCGAGAGCAGACTGTGCTTGACGAATATCTGGAGTTGTTCCGCTCAGGTACAAATTTTGGTTTTGTACATGTCTTTCCTTTATGTAATTTCGTGGGCGAAATTCTTTTAAGAGGGGTAGAGTTGTAACGCCCCGAAACTCAAAGGAGCAAAGGGGGACATTTTGGGCCAGTTTGAGTTCTGGCAGCAGGCACACGGCCTGGGACACGAGCGTGTCCCAGGGCGTGTCAAGCCTGTGTCGACACTAAGGCGGGAAGTCGACACTTTGATCTCGACATTGTGTCGAGACTGGGCACACGGCCTGCGACACGGGCGTGTCGCAGGGCGTGTCGACCCGTGTCGACACTTAGCCGCGAAGTCGACACTGTACTTTGGCAATGTGTCGAGACATGGCACACGGCCTGTGACACGGGCGTGTCGCAGGGCGTGTCAGCCCGTGTCGACACTCGTCCCGCGAAGTCGACACTTTGGTGTCGACAATGTGTCGAGACATGGCACACGGCCTGCGACACGGGCGTGTCGCAGGGCGTGTCGACACTTAGCCGCGAAGTGTCGAGACTGTGTACACGGCTTGGAGCCCAGGCGTGTCAAGGTGACACGGGTAGGGACACGGGCGTGTCCTAGAACCCGTGCAGTGCTCGGGTTGAAAATGGGGAAAAATCATGGGGTACACGGCCAGCTACACGGTCGTGTCAGGTGGAACACGGGCGTGTCAGATCGAACACGGGCGTGTTCGATACCCGTGTGAGGTTCCAGGTGATCCGATTTTGACGGCGAATGAGGCACACGGCCCTGGACACGGGCGTGTGCCAGGCCGTGTTCGGTCCAGATTGGGCATTTCAGTCCCGAATCAAAGCCGTTCATTTCTTTGACTGAAGATCCGACGGCTGGGGGTTGTTCCTGAAGGGATATACCTGGGTTTTGACTTAGAAAACCTTCACTTTTCATACCTTGTTCTCTTTCTAGGTCCTTGGAGAGAGAGGAGAGCTAAGTGAAGAAGGAGCTAGATCCGCCATTGGAGGAGCTTCGGAGCTCCGAATCGCAAGCCGACTCCGGATCCACGGAGGCAACGCTAGTACGGTGATTTCCATCCGATTACATTTCAATGGCGCTAAAGAGGAACGCAAGGGTAACGATCCTCATCTTGAGCATGAGTCGCTCTCTTTCTTAGCATAGGAAGCCCGCTCTCGCGAGTTTGCGGAGAGTTGGAGGCGTTCCTTCTGGTAGATATGTGAAGTCCCCGTTGTTTAGAGTCCGTATGCGAGAACGGACATAGGCATGATGTGTGAAGCCTACCCGGACATGTTAGTCTGGATCGGTGATGTTGCATTGCATAAGGCCAGAGAAGACTCCGTGCGATTGTTTGTTTTTTAGGTTTTCTACGCGGTAGATTGCAGCAGGGAGCCTTGGGGACTAACCCGAAGGTGCACCCGGAAAACTAGGCGGATACGAGATCTTGCCAACTTGGTGGCTTGAGAGCCAACTTGAACATAACGGGGTTATGTGACTTGTGATGAAAATGGGACTCGGTGGAAGTTTGACCCGCGCATATGGCTTAAATTGCCGTTGCGATGTGAGCACGGGTTAGATGGAACCGTACCCGTTCTATGTCGTTCGGTTAAAGAGACCTAAAGGCACGTGGCACTTACCGTTGGCATAGAGTAGGGTCTTCGGCGGTCGATGGCTTAAATTGTCGTGACCCAGGCCAGGAAGACAAATTGCTCATAGGTTTGGCCGTCCAAGTGGCGGTGGTGAGTCCGGAATGTCGATGGCTTTAATTGACGTGACATCGACCGGTTCACCGAGAATGTGCCCTGAGAGCACGGGGCGTGTGGCCGTGCGAGCCAACGTCTGTGATGAAATGGCTATATGTGCTTATTGCTCGCTTATGCTAATGAAATGCAGGGAAGGAGCATCGCCGCCCCGAGTCAGGGGTGAGATCGTTATAATTTGGTCAGCATTGCTGACCGTTGCTTTGTTTTGCCACCGTGCGGTGGTTTGTTGCTTGCAGGTGCAGCTGAACCAAGCGGTCAATAGCGGGCTAAAGCCCTTTTTGCGAAGCCGGCCCTCGAAGGCCCAAATGGAAATGTTTATTGCTTTACTCATGTATGACCGGTCTGCGTGCCGTTGTTTGTAAATCATGTAACATTCAAGTGAAACATTTTGTAAGGCCTTAAGGCTTGTTTTGAGTATTTTGTAATAACATTCCTGTTTTGTACTAGTGGACATTCGTGCTCTAATGCTGGGTTCTTTGTTTACAACTTTTATAAACTGCTTCCGCTAGAATGCTCTGTGTAGGACGTTGAGATTGGTTGGATGGTTTCCATAAGTAACCACCCGGTCTGTCTGTGGTATATGGCATCGGGCCGCGGCCGGACCTACTGATATATGCTATGCGACGGATAGGGGGTGTTACAGTTCATTAGGCTGAAAAATCTCAAAATCACCCGAGACTCACACGACCTGTGACACGCCCGTATCCCAGGTCGTGTGCCCATACACGGCACTCGACACGCCCTAGCTCAAACTCGTTGGGCTGAGTTCGTCGACCGTGCTGACACGCCCTGTGACACGCCCGTGTCACAGGCCATGTCCGAAGCACTCGACGATCGTCGACCAAATTGTGTCGAGCACTCGTTGACTATTCCTCCCGAACGCGGGACACGCCCGGGGACACGCCCGTGTCCCAGGCCGTGTCACCCCAAAAACGAGCCTGCTGAAAAATGGGCTGTTACACCTGGGCATTGCTAAGATGTACGCCGGCTTACGGAAGACCATGTGTTGGCCGGGAATGAAAAAGGATGTCTGATATTTTGTTACACATTGCGAAGCTTGTCAAAGGGTGAAGGCGGAATGCAAGATTCCCGGTGGTTTGCTACAATCATTGCCCATCCCCGAGTGGAAGTTTGAGGATAACTCCGTGGACTTTATCCATGGGTTACCTCGCTCATGCTCAGGAAATGATTCGGTGTGGGTGGTAGTTGATCGTCTGATGAAAGTAGCCTGGTTTATCCCAATAAAGAAAGAAGCTCATGCAGATGTCTTAGTGCGCCTCTTTGTGGAGCAATTCGTACGGTATCATGGCGTGCCTAAGACGATCGTGTCTGATCGTGATGGTCGGTTTACCTCCAAGGAGTGGAAAGCGGTACAGGCATATTTGGGCTCACGCTTTACCTTCAGCACTGCATTTCATCCTCAGACGGACGGGCAATCTGAAAGGACTATCCGGACATTGGAAGATTTGTTGAGATTATGTGTGTTGGATAAAGGAGTGCCATGGGAAAGGCTCTTACCGTTGGTAGAATTCTCCTACAACAACAACCACCAGGCTAGTATCGGCATGGATCCTCATGAAGCTCTTTATGGAAGGTGTAGAACCCTTTTGTCTTGGGTGCAAGATGAAGACCCGAAGGCTTTAGGTGTTGAATATATTGATGATACCGATGCGGCGGTTAGATTGATACGGGATCGCATATTGGAGGCTCAAAGTCGGCAGGCGAAGTATTATAATGCAAGGCACATGATGGTGGAGTTTCAAGTGGGTGATAAAGTGTTCCTAAAAATTCGACTGATCATGGAGTGTCACGTGTGCGTGGTGTGAAAAAGCTCAGCCCAAGGTATGTTGGGCCTTATACTATATTGGAAAGGATTGGCCCGTTGGCCTATCGGTTGGAGTTACCGTCCGAGCTCGAGAACCTCCACGACGTGTTCCATGTATCGTCGCTTCGGAAGGCGTTGTTGCGGCCCGATCAATACACCCCCACAACTGTTGGTGTTGTGGCGTCTGATAGGTCTGTGCGACTAGAGCCGGTGCGGATCATAGATAACGAGACAAGAATGTTGCACCGCAAAAGTGTTCCCTTGGTGAAGGTGTTATGGTCTAATCATGGGAAGGAGGAATATACATGGGAGCCGATGGATTTGATGCAAAAACACTGCCCGGAGTTGTTTGCTCAAGGTAATTTTATTTAAAAGCATATTATATTTTCTGTTATACTTTTCTCCTCATAGCCTAAGCCTGATTTCGGGGACGAAATCTTTTATTTTGTTTATAGGATTTGTAACGTCCTGAATCGCACTAGGCCCCTCATGCGTGTTTTTGAGTCAGGAGAGCTAACTTGGGTTCACGGGGAGTGCTGACAACTGGGCAGCACATGTGAAAAGGAGGAGAAATCAGTAAAGCATAGGACACGGGTAGAGACACGGGCGTGTCCCAACCCGTGTGAGAGTGTCCAGCTCTCGAGTCGATGACTCGAGTATGTCCAGAGAAGGACACGGGTAGTGACACGTGTGTGTCACTACCCGTGTGAAGTGACACGGGTAACGACACGGGTGTGTCCCTACCCGCGTGCATGTGTGTCGAGTTGAACTCGACTGAAAGTGCAGGTAAGATCTGAAATACTCTAGAGGGGGGGTGAATAGAGTATTGTGCTCTCTTAAAAACTTTTTACAACTATTGTTGTAATCCTAGGTGAACAAGTTAGCAAATAAAGAAATACACACAACAACCTAAACAATCACAGAACATAGCCAAAACAAAAGAAAAGGGGCAACCAGACGACACAAGAAATTTATAGTGGTTCCCCAACCTGGGTACATCCACTCTTCTACCACCCTGGTAGGAATCCACTCAGGTTTTTGATCAGATGTCTGACACCAATGAGCTTTTGTTCAGGTGCTCAAAAACCAAAATCTCAAGTCTTTTGGTAGGAGACTTGCAACCAGGAATAATTTTGAAGGGAATTAAAACCCTGTACAGAGGATGTAAAAAGGAGGTGATGGTGTCTTCTCTTTCTCAATAACAACTGAGAAGACTGTGGATTGATTTCAGCAGATTGCTCCCCCTGAGATCTTGAATGGATCAGGAAAACTAGAGCACTGCTTCAGGGTGACGGGTCTTGAAAAACTTGAATGCCTGGACCAGAGATTGCTTCAGGAACTTCTTTGACAGATAGAGATTGTTGTCCTTCTGAAGTTGTCCTGTAGGATTGAAGGAAGAAGACTCTTGATGTAGATTAAATGTTCTTCTTCTTCTTGATGTTGTTCTCTGGTCTAGGCTGATTTCAGTAAAACTTTAGATTTATGTAAGACTGTTCTTGAATGTTCTGTGTCTGTATGTTACTGCTTGTGTTGTAGTACTGGTTGATGTTTTCTTTTCTGACTTAAGACTGACTAAAGAACATTCGAAATTTGAATGTTTGAGCAGTAAATGCAGTCGGCCTGGGAAGGAAGCGACAATCAATGATTTCCCTAACTATCCCATGGAAAAATGGCATGTAATAATCCATGATCAATGCTCGTTCTAACAGTAACATTCCGAGAGAATTGAGCATTAATTACTCAGGAATCATTGCCAAGAAAAGGGACGGAAAACTGGAGAAGACCTAGTCTGGAATCGTCGAACGAAGAACAGGAATCGTCGAGCTGAGTTCACAGTTCGTCGAGCTAAGCTGATGAGTTCGTCGACCAGATAATAGCAATTAGTATTCAAGGGAAACTTATCAATTCTGCTACAATCTTCGTCGAACTGACAATCTTCATTCGTCGAACAGACAGTCTTCATTCGTCGAGCTGAGATCCAAGATTCGTCGACCGAAGAATGATTGTGGACTTAGAATCTGAGAAGTCTCTGACTGAGAAGAATACAGATCGTCGACCAGAATTCGTCGAGTAGAGTACTGAATTCATCGACCTGAAAAGTTGACTTCGTCGACCTGAGAAGTTATGAACTTGAGGTCCAAGTTCGTCGAGCTCAGAATCCTGTTCGTCGACCAAAGCCTGAAGTTGGACTTAGAAAAATCTGGAGTTATTCTGACTTTAGCTTGTTGAAGTATCTCAGTCTTCGTCGAACAGAGAACAAAGATCATCGAGCTCAGCACAGAGAAATATCTCAAGATCGTCGAGCTCAGAACCCCTTTCGTCAAGCTGAGTTCGACGAACGTCGAACTCTTTTTACGTAGTCTTGAAATCTTCTAAGTCTTGAGATCTCTAATGGCCTTGTTGATAGCTGGTCCATCTGAAGTTGAACCTAAGGACTTGTCCTAGACTTTAAGACATAAATTTGACCCTGGCTATACATGTTGGGTCACATCCTAAGCTAGTGAACCTAACCCAAATCAACTAAGGATCCAACAATCTCCCCTATTTGGGTGAGGTCACTAAGAGACTCAAAACAGATAAACAAACAAATAAACAATGCAAGAAAAGAAATATATCTGACAGAGAATTACTAACACAGGCATCAGATATATATATACAGGATTTGTTTAAAACAAATAACATAGTTTGAAAATAAATACAGAAAGAAATTGAAACAAAATAAAGATTACTTCTTCTTTTTCTGCATAGACTTGTCTTCTATTGTCTTCTCTCCTGGCTTTTTGAAGATAATTTCTCTGTTTGGATCTAGAGCCTGTGCCTGAGTCATTGTCATGTCAGCTGCTCCAATGATCTTCAGTGATGTAGCTCTGGGGACAACTGCTTCAAGATGGAGCTTCATAAAATCATCAACATTGAAGAGTTTGTTGCCTTTGTCAAATCTTTTCAGTTCTTCTTTTCTATACTTAGACATGGTTGAGTATCCTGAAATGTCTTTACCTTCAGCTTTGGCTTTATTAATCAATGACAGACCAATAAGCTCCTGAAATCTGGCCATTTTAGCAGTATTGGCTGTTTCAGGATCCTCAAATGGAATAGGAGGAGAGTAAGGTCTTTTAGGACTTTCAGCTTTCTGACCTTCAGATATATGTTGTTGTTGCTGCTGTTGCTGTTGTTGATGTTGATGTTGTTGATTTCCTGAAGAATGATGACTTTGCTGGCTGCTTCCAGAGGATCTCCCTAGATGTCTCTGATAGGTTTGCATGGGGGCAGATCTCTAAGAGCTAGAGTCAGTGGCACCAGCTGCTAGAGGAGGTGGATCTTTTCTGTATCTGTGGACTGGTGGAGGAGAATATCTCCTACTTCTTTTCCTTTCCTTTTGCTGTTCTTAGATAACCACATCCATGCAAGCATTCCCTTATAAGGAGTAACATTATGCAAGATGTAGTAGGGAGTGTCAGCATTGGAAAAGACTTAGGAGCAGGAGGAGGCTTCCTTTTCTTTGACAGCATTTTCTTCTTTTCTTTGAAGCTTCTTCATCAGAATTATCATCATCATCATCTTCACTCCAGAACCCTGACGGTTATCATATAAAGCATCTAATGCTTTTCAAAGCTTTATCATCAATAACAGCTTTTTCTGTAACAGGGGCAGAAGTTGAAGTTTCAACAACTGGAGTTTCAGCAATAGTGGAAGAAGAAACTATACAGAAATCAGAAGTAATTGGACAGAGCTTTCAGCTGCTGCCTTATTTTTCCTCTTCAATATCAGCCAAAATTAACTCATCCAGATCAGCATAGGAGAATCATCCATAACAAAAGTTGGTGCTGAGATGGCTTCTGGAGTAACTGTAGATGTTGGAGAAACAACAGGAATTGCAAAACTGCCACAGAGTTGCTTAGCAACTACTGGACTAGCAGGAGATGTATAAGGGACAATAGCCAACTGTGGCTTAGTAGATGGTAACTGTACATAAAGTGTATCAAAATTTCTCAACAAAACAGTCAAATTAACCTGTGGGATTTAAATGGAAATCACCAACAGTTTTGATCTGCTCTGGTACTGACTCATCTAAGTCAATGTCAGTATCCATAAAATGAATCAATTCATTCAACTCAGAATCAAATTTTGGCAAAATTTCTGCATCTGCATCGAAACTGCTGTAGAAGGAACTGCTGTTGTGTCTGCTGCTGTACCTACTGCTGCTGCTTCTGCATCTGCTGCTGCTTCATCACTGAGCATCTCCCCCTGCCTAGGTTCAGGAGAACTTGGCGCCAAGCCCCTGAATGAAGAGGGGGCAGTAGATAGAAGAGACACTTGGGCAGATAAAGAATTGATAGAATTCACAAGAGGTGTAATGGCCTCTGTGATTAGGGATTTGATGAGGGGAGTGAGTAGGGATATGATGGTAGATACAGTGGAGGTTCCAAGGATGGAGAGGTAGTTGGTGAAGGTAGAGAAGTAGATGAAGGGAGGGAACAGATGGAGGGGATAGAGGTGGAATTGCATCTGGTATGACAGTGTCTGAGGGTAGGGTGTAAGATGGAATGGAGGATAAATGTGGGGAAGTGAGACTGTGTGGTGTAGGAATAGATGTGTCATGAGGTGAAGCAGAGGGTGTTGGAATGTTAGTGATATCAAGTGGTGGAATGGAGGTGAGTTGACACTGAAGTATGCTGTGGAGATTGAAGGGTTAAGAATGAATGGGAGAGGAAGGGACGCTTACTTTGCTCAACATGCTGGAAGAGATTTGGAGATGGAATTGCCTCTTTTTGCAGGGTGGGAGTGGCCCATTTAGCGTCATTGCGTCATTTCATCATTTGGGAGATCCATAGTGGTGGGCTAGGTGGACATTTTGGGCGGGATAAAACGATTTCACTCGTGGAAGATAAATTTTATTGGCCGGGGTTGAAGAAACTAGTTGGCAAGATAGTTAGTAGTTGTCGGACTTGCCAACTTGCTAAGGGAAATAAAACCAATGTTGGGTTATACACACCGCTCCCCATTCCTTCCGTCCCATGAGAAGATGTGAGCATAAATTTTATTTTAGGCCTTCCCCCTTCCATTCGCCGGCATGACTCCATATTAGTGGTTGTAGACCGTTTTTCTAAAATGACCTATTTTATTGCTTGTGTGGAAAGACGCATGACGCCTCCCACATCGCCAAACTTTATTTCAAAGAAGTTGTTAGTCACCGTGGAGTTCCTAAAATATTGTTACGGATCGCGACGTAAAATTCACTAGTTATTTTTGGAAAACTCTATGGAAATTAATGGGCACAAAATTATTGTTTTCCGCCGCCTATCACCCGCAAACTGATGGGCAGACGAAAGTAGTTAATAGAAGCTTAAGGAACTTATTGCAGTGTCTTGTGGGTGATCACAAAGTCACTTGGGACTTGCTTCTTTCCCATGCTCAACTTGCCTATAACAATTCTAAGAATCGGTATACCGGCCTTTCATCGAATGAGATTGTGCATGGTTATAAGGCTCCCGTGCCACTTGACTTGGTCTCACTTCCGCCTACCTATAAGTCAAGTCAATTTGCACAAGACTTCGCTTAACACATTCATGATCTCCATAAACGCATTCAAGACAAATTAGCCACTCAATATGCTTCTTATCAATTGCATGCTAATTTACATATGAGAGCATCTACTTTTAACATTGATGATTTGGTTTTGGTCCGATTAATCCAGGAACGGCTCCCTTCGGGCACTGTCAAGAAATTGGCCAATAGGAGAGCTGACCCCTTCAAGATCATTAAAAAATTGGGAGACAACGCTTTTGTTTTGGATTTGCTCAATGAGTGGGGTATTTCCCCTATCTTCAACGTATCGGATTTAACGCCTTATGTTTCTCCACCTCCAGAATTACTTCCCTCTCCGCTCTCTTCTAGTGAGGCTTCTTCTTCTTTGGTTAGGGGTGCACTTGATCCAGTCTCTCTCTTACCTACGGCTTCTACTGAGGTTACATTGTTTGGTGATACTAATGCTAATATTTCTACTCATATTAATGCTTTCCCGAGGTTTACCAAAACCTTCCTTGTGCCTGACAGGATTATTGATGACGACGTGGTCGCCTCCGCCGATGGTGGCCTCCACCGCTATCTTGTTCGTTGGCGTGACCGCCCTGCTTCAGATGACTCATGGATTACCGAGGCTGAGTTGGAGCGCTTGGATGTTGCCCTCCTCCAACAGTATCGCCGAGACCACTCGCCGGTGATGAATGCTTTTGACCGGGGGAGGATTGATGGCGCCGACGGCTCCGACCCGCCAATGTTTGAAGATCTTCGCCGCCCCTGCCACCAACATATCGACGACTCTATTGACGATGGTCGCCGCAATTATCGCCGCTACAACCTCCGCTCGCGACCCCATACGTCTACCTGACGTTACGATGCGTTTCGACACATTTAACGTCATGTTTAAATTTTATTTATGCAGTTTTGTTTGTCTAAATCTGCATTTCCTGCTTTAGCTCCAAACATTTATATGTTTTGTTTAATTTCAATGGCCTGGATGAAGCCACGTGATTGTATGGTTGAGATAATGTAATAGGACTTATATATATAGGTCTATTTTTCTAATGCAAGAAAGATTTTGGACAACCCTAAAAAAAAATTGTCGTTGCTCCTCTTTGCCGAACCGAGCCCGACGCCCCATTCCCCGATCTCGTCGATCGCGACCCTAGTGGCGGACGGCCGCTCCTCCGCCGGGAAGCTTCTCCGGTGCGACTCCGTAGGAGTTTTGGTGTGCGTATCTTCCTCTTGGTGTGACTCCGGTAGAACCGTGGTAGAAAGATTCTCTACAACTTGTATTAAGTTCTTTGTGGGTAACGATTTCTTCCTCCTCTCCTTGTGTGTTCTTTTCATTTCGGATTTTTGGTGGATGAGGCCGAGCGTTACCTCCGAAATCCTTGTGAACTCTTGGGTTTTAATTTCAAAGCTTTAGTTGTTGTGTTTTCTTGAGATTTTTCTGATCTAAAGGATCAGAAAGGAGTTGAGTGAACCGTCGCCTACAAGCATCACGGTCGCGTCGACACATAGGCCTACATCAGGGGAGCGGTTAGGCCTTGGTGAGGACATCAAAAATTTACTCGACAACGGGTACATGTTGGTTCAAGTTTGCGAAGTTGAACCTTTTTCGGGATGAAATGACAGTTGACTTTGATATGTTTGGTAGGTTCATGAAAAACAAGATTTTTGACGATATGGATGACAGCTTGACTATTGCAGTAGAGGACATCCGGAGAGGGGAGCGTTACACCAAGATCAATAAGAAGACTTTCCAACTACGCATGTTTAGAAACAACAAACACCGCTGAACGATACTCAACCTTCGCAGAGGAGTGTCTACTTCTTGCTTCTCTAATTGACTAGGTGTCCTCAAAAATATGTGTAGTAGCCACTCATAGACAACGATCTTTGAGGGAGACATCATAATCAGTATAATAATAAACAATTATTGATAGAGAAGAGGAGGGCTTATACACAAGCCTTTGTCCCGGAGCATTCTTCAGATATCGAAGGATTCACTCGACAACTTGGGGGTGGGATATCCGAGGAGCATGCATGAAGCGGTTGAATACACCAACAACAAATAAGATATCATTCGGTGTGATAGTCAAGTAGATAAGGTTACCAACAATGCGACAATTGTATTCCGGATTACAAAGAAGCAAATCAGAGTCGATGCGTCAGCGTAGAGCTTGTGGTTGATATCCATTAGCGTGTCATTGTGTTAGCTGGCTTGCATCTTGAGTAGCTTTCATTGTGAAGAAGATATAGACATTACTTCCCGTGAGACAAAATCAATCCATCGGGTCGATGTGCAAACCTCAATACCCAAGAAATATTGGAGGTTTTTATAAAAGACTAAATCTTTGGTTTGAAAGTGAGGCCAAGTGCTTCTTGATTTAGATTTACTTTTTAAATCATCGCCTGCGATGAAAATATTATCAACATATAAAAGAAGTATCACCTTACCTGTTGAGTGGCGACGAATAAATAGGGAGAAGTCTGTCGAGCTCCGACTGAATCCAAAATCCCAAATGATTTGATTGAACTTGTCAAACCAATTTCGAGGGGACTACTTAATGCCATAAATAAATTTCTTGAGGTACCAGACAAGTGAATTCCTTGTGGTTTCATAACCAGGAGATTGCTACATGTAGATAATCTCTGCTAGATCACCATTAGTGAATGCATTCTTAATATCAAGTTGATGCAACTGTCAATGACGTTGGACGACCAATAAGATCTAGACCCGTACTATATTCAACTGAACGACTGGAGATAACTTATTTTCATAGTTGAGGTCATACTGCTGAGTGAAACCACGAGCCACAAGATGAGCTTTGAGACACTTAACTATCCCATCATGACGGCTTCACAGTAAAGACCTATTTACAACACACGAAAATGGCCAGGAGGAAGGGAGACAAGTTTTTAGGTCTGATTGGCCCAACGGGCAGTCATTTCTTCATACATAGATAAGCTTATGAAGACACACCTGTGAAGTTCATGAGATAAGCAGTGAAAGGAGACAGAGAGAGGGTGAGCGGTATAAGGGACTGCATCCTGGGAGGGGGGAACCGTTGTCAGATAAACTGGCCATGAATCGTCATCAGTAGGGGGCAACTATCTCAAGACATAAGATTGAGGACAACGACGAGTGTATACACATGGAGATGAGGAGGTGGTGGTGTTGGGAGCACGTGAGGTGGTGTTGGGAGTAGGGGAGGTGTTATGTTGTTGATAGGGAAGTTAGAGCATGGGAAGACAGTGGAAAGTTATCATGAGGAGTCAAGAAGTAGAAGGGTTGATCCTCGTTGAAGGTGGCATCAGCGGATGTAGCTATTTTCTGATCAGTGGGAGAGTAACACATAGCCCTTATGTGTGCGAGAGTGCCCAACATACATATATTTGGTAGCACATTGGGCCAATTTGTCCATCACATGGCCAAGAAAATTGACAAAATAAACACTTCGGAAGACATGGGGTGCCAAGGGGAAGAGAGTTGTTAAAGGAAAGAGGATAGAGAATGATGTCGCAAGGGTGAGAGTGAACATGGGCATGTGTTTAATTAAATATCTTGTGGTGGAGACTGTGAAGTGTCAATAGATCTTGGGACCCTTATTTAAAACATAAGGGAGCGGGCAATCTCGAAGAGGTGGCGATTCTTCTACTCGGTCACACCATTTTTTGATTGTGTATAGACATATGATGTTTGGTGGATAGTACCCGACATATTTCATGTTTCCTGGAATTTGCGACTTGTATATTCACCCGCATTATTGGTTCAAATTATTTTAATTGAGTTCTAAAATTGAGTACGTATCTTAGTGATGAAGGAGCGAAAGACACGTAATTACAAATATAATCATATCATACGAGAATGATCATCAATAAGGTCCCCAAATGTCCAGATAAATTAGCAGTTTTATAAGGGTCCCGAATGTTAGAATGAACTAAATCAAAAGGTGTGGTGCTCTTAGTACAATGAGAGGAGAAGTGAGTGATGTTGTTTCCTGTATATACGTTATTCACATGTAAATTCAGAAAAAGAAAAATCAGGAAGAGCTTTCTGTAGGATAGGAAAAGGAGCATGACCAAGATGCTTGTGCTAATCAACAAAAGTGGCTGAGGAGAGAACCGTGGTGGAGAGAACCGTGGTGGGAAAGTCCAAAGTGTAGAGCCTATTTGACAGTCATCCTCTATTAATGATATTCCACGTTCATCGATCCTGTACCGTATAGAAAGAAGATGAAAGTTGATGAAGCAGTGAGTAAGGCGTCTAACAGTGAAGAGATTAAATTGAGATTCAGGAATATGTAGTACAGAGCAAGAGAGATAGACAAAGTTATATACACATCTCCAGATCCACATATTGGGTTGTTTCTCTATTGGCAACAACGATAAATCGGGATAGGCAGAGTCCATGCACCGAGAAGGTTTCTGCGAAGTAATGTGATTTGTGGCCCGAAGTCCATTATCAAGGAGGGATTATGAGAAAAACATGATATATCTTCGTTGGAGATAAAGGTGATAGAGTCGGAAGTTCGAGTAACCATCCCTCATAGATGTTGGAGTTACTCCCTCAAGGTGTCAATGTCAAAGCAATATGTGGTAGGAACATCCACTGCTAAAGAAACATGGTGCTGAGAGTTGAAAGGCTGCTGCAGGAACTATGTTTCCCATAATAGGTGGGCTTGGTATGATTTATCTGACCACAATGTGTATAGTGATGAGTGTTTGGCCCCTTGGTGTAATTTCGGCCATCGTGAGACATCTATGGGCAAAATCACCTTCAAAATCATGGAACACACATCTGAGAGATATGAAATAGTGGGAGAGGATAAGATGTTGGCACAGACACTTCATACATTAGGTGGTAGACGTGCCATCATTAATGCTATGTCGACAACCTCCTTCTGAGCCTGCAGGGTAAGGAAATCCAACGTCGGAGGCTAGTGCTGACTTCAAACCTCAACAAAGTTTTGTATTGGGCTACGAAGAAGGATGTCAGGTCATCGTCCAAACCCGGTTCGACGGGATGGAGTTGCCTAAAGAGAACATATGTTGAAGATTGCAGTCCTAGAGTAGAGGGACTTCAGTTCATCCCACATGGCCCTTGCAGTCTCGTGGCGCATAACCTTGCACCTTGCAATGTGGATCACTGTCCATGGAATTCAAGAGTCGGTTCTGAACTCTGCTATCATCACTGAGTCATTTCTCGGTAGTCTCAACAGGTGGGTCGCGGGTTAGATGATGAAGAAGACCCTTGTTTTGAAATGCATGACATACTGAGTGGACCAACTCAACAAAAATTTTCTTCCCAGTGAGGGAGATAATGGTAATCCAAAGTTGTCACAAACATCGTATATGGGAGCCGACACGAGGGTGGCCAGAACGATGAACAAGGAGGAAGCAACATTTGTCCCTTTCGAGTCAGTAATGTATGGTATAAGGGTTAGCGAGTTCAAGGAGTGAAGGAGCCTGAGAGCTCTGGGGGGTGGTTGGTTAACTTGGGAATTTTCTTTCAAACTTGGGAAGAAAGGGTTTCAGTGAGTTCGTGAAGGAAGGGTTCAACATGCTTGGGAGACACAAGACTGTGGAAGCAGGGAGCCGTTATGAGCACTGGAATGGGGTAGCATTGAGCTCTAGATGCAGGAAGTAGCGACCTCTGAAGCAGGGTCCAGTGCGACCTCTTGATGCAGCGACTTTAGAAGCAAGGAGTTGGCTGCGAGCTCAAGTGGTAGAACCCAAGCCGCGGGGGCGACGAGTACTAGAAATGGAAAGCTATGAGAAAGAGGAAGCAGAGATCATATTATGAGTACCCATGAGTAAGGAGTCACTATGTCTGCAAAATTTGGGTGACAGAAGTCGTTATTCCTAAACGGGAGAGGAGGATGCGAGTCTGTAGGAAAGGGAAGCATAGAGTACTTAGGCAGACATCTAGCTTACGAGCCAGTGGGGGTTGGCGAGTATGAGAAGATGGATCGATGAGTACACCAACTGTCGGCTGGCCTATACGAGAGTTGCAATCCGTGCGGCAGTTTGTGGCTGTAACAACCCATTTTGTAACATATATAATAATAATTATATTAATATAAACCTAATCTATTCCCCCCCTCTTATTTAACCTAACCGACCAGCTCCCCTCCCCCGATAAAAAACAAAATCCCGCTTCTATTTTTCTCCCGCACAGCCGCAAACCCGCAAACAATCCCGTCTCCCGTATTCGCCGCAGCTCCCGCACGCGCCGATCCCGTCTCCAGCCAGCCGCATGCAGGTCGCCTCCTCCTCCTGCTCCAGGCGCCGACTCCTCCGGCTTCTCCTCCTCTTGCTTTGGTCGACAGCTCCCCCCCTCCGATGCTAGGGCTGGCGGCCTCCTGCTCCTCCAGAGGCCGACAGCTCCCTTCCCTCTTTCTCCTAGGGCCGGCAAGGCCTCCTCTTCGTCGATCTGCGAAGGCAACCGCCTCCCCTTCCCTCGGCAGCCCTCTTCCTCTCCGATTGGGCCGATTTTGCAAGAAAAGCGCCTAGGGCTTTCTTCCCTCTCTTCTTTGGGCCCGGTTTTGATTCCTATTGGTAAGATTCCCCTCTTGTTCATCTCTATTCAGATTTCCATGAGTTTTCTTGTAAAGTTTGTGCTCCGATTTCATATATTTTGTGATCCATGATTTTTGCTCCTATCGTAGTCGTCTAACCCTTGTGTATGTGTGTTTTCCAGTGCCCCTCCTCGTTAATATTGGTGGAATCTCTCCAAATCTCTCTCCGAATTAAGGTTTTCCCAAGCCTAAGCGCCGCTAAGTCTTTGTTTTCGCGTGGGAATCTTTTCGCCCCTCACCTTTGAGGGAGGTAAAATTCTTAGTCCCTCTCTTATTTTAATCTTGCGATAATTTATTTCTCGTGCTAACGTTAGGGTTTTTGATAACTCATTGTCGTATATGGTGGCGCAGCAGGTCTGATATCAAGTTTTCCGATTTCGCTTGTGCCGCAATTTGGTTTCCGTCAGCTTCAGCTTCTTTGAGGCAAGTAGAGATCACTTCTCTCTTGCAAATATTGAACTTAATTGTTTTGTCTGATCTCATGTTTATATGAATCAACCTTTGATGGCTTGTTTTGTCAGTTAAATTAGACATTGAATCATTTATTAGACTTGTTGCTAGTTTGAGGTTCACGCGATAAAATTAGCACGAGTCGTGAATGTAAATAATGATATTTGAGTAATTGGGAGACGAGATAGTGAATGATAGTTAATTGGATATTCAATTTGAGAATTTGCATTTTGTTTGATGAATAAATTGAGGACAATAAGCTTGAGTACGAGCATTAATAGATTTGAATGATCATTATTAAGGCTCCTTGTTAGGGATTTAAAGATGGTTGAGTTATGTCACGCTCGTATCGTACACACTTTTGAATTGGAAAATCACACTTATAACGAATTATGGATAACAAATATATGTTTGGTGATTCGATATCATGCTCGGTAGTGAACGCATGTTTTTCTTGGAAGATAACTGTGCCCTAGAAATCGTTAACCTAGGCGAATTCTTGACATCTCCGATCCAATACACTTCAACTTACCTTTGCTTTTTACTCGAAGAATTTTCCGGTTTCTGATGTCTGTCTGGTTTCTGATGTATGTCTGGTTTCTGATGTCTGTTTTGTTTCTGATGTCTGTCTGATTGTAAGACCCGAGTAAAACTTATTTCCAATCTGATCTTTCTCGTTGACGTGAATCTGTTTCACGATCTGAAGTTTCCTCCCATAATATTGTCATAAAATAATATGATAAATAATCTCGTATGAAACTCGAAAACAAATCTGTGGTTGTAAGCAGAACCTTGAACTGTAGAGTCTAACTGGGCATCTATCTGTTGTCATGGTCACGACAAGCAGAATTACTTTTCCGATAAGACTTGCACTCAGATCTGATCGTGAGCCATGTGCGTCCGCTATAACACCTACTCACTTCATCGATCTCGACTTACAATATTTTACATAAATAATTTTAGGCTATTCTCCGGAGTATTCTAATAAACTAACTTGTTTTGTTTAACTCTGTTATTTGCTTGTCTTGAATAGTTTTTGCTTCATGAGATACTGATACACTCATGCTTTTCTGTTTCTGTTACTGTTCTATACTTCACTTTGCTCATTCTGTTTATTTCAATGTTCTGAGGCTTTTCCTTTCTGTTTTGGAATTGCCTTAGCTTTCATGTCAGCGCCGCCAGGTTCCTGAGCCCGATCTGCATCAAGTTTCTGCTTTCCGATGATTGATCTTCTAGCCGTGTCAGGTTTGATGTTTTTGATTCACTTCTTTTACTGTCAGTGATTTTCTTTATGTGATAATTATGAACAGTAATACATGGACAACTGCTAGGCTATATAAATATTTATGTACTAGAATCTGAATATAACACATGTGCACTCTCTGTTGCATCATAACTGCATGATAACTATAGTAGTAGTCTGTAAAACATGAATTTATAAAGTACATGTGCATGAAAACTCTTTTCACTGATGAATTTAAAAACTTCCGCATAAAAGTCAAGTTATTTTACTCAATAGTAACTATTTTCAGTGTTCTCTGCATCCGCCTTAGCAGACATGACTTTCTTTCTGCCCATGCCTGTGGCATCACGACTCGTCTCAAAGCGCACAATGACTTCTGTCGAGTCGGGTCGTGACAGTGGCCAACTGTCTGATGTGTCAGAAGGCGTTATTCCCCAATCATCTGGAAGGGGGGTGCGAACTTGGATCTCTCTGCAAATCTCGTATCATGGAGGCGTAATGGGGATCCCCACGCACCTTTGACTACAAGGCATCAACATCCCGCCAACGAGCCTGGAAGATCGCTGCCAAGGTTCCCACGTGCTCTCGTCGGGACAAAGCATCAACGACGGTGTCTGTCCTCTCTGTCTTATACTCGATGGAGAATTGGTATCCTAGAAGTTTGGTAATCCAAAGCTGTTGTGTGGGTGTCATGACCTTCTAACTCAACAAGTGGCGCAAGCTGTGGTGATCCGTGTGCACCACGAAGGTCCGCCCAAGAAGATTGGGGCGCTAGTGCTGAATGGATAAAACAAGTGCCCAAAGCTCTCTGTCATAAGCGGACGCCACATCCTGCCAACTAGAGAAGGCCTTGCTGAAATAAGCGATGGGCCCACCCCCCTGCATGAGGACTGCTCTCACCCCTTCTCAGAAGTGTGAGACAAGTCTGGCGTGCCCAGGACTGGGGCTGATGCAAGTGCGTGTTGTAGGCCTCGGAAGACTTTTTGGGTCGCCTGGCTCCAAGAGAATGGTGCCCCCTTCTTGAGGAGGTCGGTCAGCGGGTGCACCAACGCCCTGTAGTTTTGGATGAATCAACGGTCATATCCAGTAAGACCCAAGAACTTGCGCACCGCTCTGATGCTCGTCGGAGTTGCCCATTGTAGGATCGCGTCCACCTTAGCTGGATCCATAGCCAAACCGGCAGTTGAGATGATGTGCCCCAAATATTCGATCTGTGTTTGTCCGAATAAGCACTTCTTGTGGTGGGCCACGAACTGGTGCTCCATGATGATTTTGGTGGAGCTGCCAAGAAGAGTTATAAACCAATATGTCATTACAAAATACCAAGAAGAACTTACGTAGATATGACCGGAAGACGTCATTCATTGTGGATTAGAATGTGGTCGGGGCATTAGTCAGGCCGATGGGCATGACTAGAAACTCATAGTGGCCATCATGGGTGTGGAATGTCGTCTTGGGCACATCCTCGGCTCTGACCCGAATCTGGTGATAGCCCGAACGAAGATCCAACTTGGAGAAATTTGTCGCCTCTTGTAGTTCATCCAACAGCTCCTGGATGAGGGGAATCAGGTACCTGTCCGGGACGGTGAGCTTGTTCAGCTCCCAATAGTCCACACAAAATCTCCACCTACCATCTTTCTTTCTTACCAGGAGAACCGGGCTGGTGTAGGGGATCATACTCAGCTGGATGATGCCCATCGTAAGCATCTCGGCGACCTTGACCTCCATAGCGGTTTTCTGATCATGGCCATAATGATACGGGCGACGGAGACGACAAATATCACTAGTTGTAGGACAATGGCGTGATCGGCGACTCGTTTTGGGGGAAGCCTTTGCAGTGTTGAAAAAAGGGAACCATGCATGTCCAAGAGTCGTATGTCGGTTTGCCGAGCGTGTAGTGCTTGGGTAGCTGTCACTTCCATGTGCCATAGGAGGACGTTGAAGTCCGGGTCGCTCGTCCGCGGGATGGAGCATAGGGCAGCGGTAGAACGGGCCAAGGACAAGTCTCCTTGCAGTAGGTGAGTGACGCCCGATGCCTCGAAGACCATGGTGAGGGGATCCCAGTTGTGCTGAATGTCACCTAACGTACGCAGCCAGGCCACACCAAGAATGGCATCAAGGCCGCCAAGTCTGAAAACATAAAATTCTACAGTGCCCAAATAGGATCCGATCGTGAGGGGCAACCCAAGGTAGCAGCCCGCCATTGGAGCCTGACGGCCGTCGCCGAGGCACACATGAACTGATGAAATCCCAGAGCAAGGGTCACTGGAAGCTACAACTCCGTCACGAGGGCTTGGGAGATGAAATTGTGGCTTGCCCTGCTGTCAATCATGAGAATTACTGAACGGTCGCGATGGAAGGCCTCCAGCTTCATGGTACGCGGGTCGATCATGCCTCGAACTGAGTAACAGGAGACCTCGAGACGATGGAGAAGTGCTGGTGGGGTCAGGTCGAGGTCGTCCTCATCCAGCTCCAAGGCCTCAAAGTTGGCCATGTCGTTGTCGTCATCTTATCCCCCAAGGAGCATTTTGAAGTCTTTATTCGGGCATATATGAGTAGGGGAGTAAGGACCTTTGCAACGAAAGCAAAGACTGTTAAGCACGAATTAGGGAAGAAGAAGAAGAACTAGAGGAAGAAGATAGAGATTAGGGTTGAAATAAGAGAGAAGGGAAATACCTTGGATAATACTTGCATGCCTCCAAAAGAGAGGGGTCCGGGTATATATAACCCGGGACCCAAGACCGGCCAACCGAGGGGCCGGCCGGCCCCCATGGGGCTGAACCAAATGTGGTTCAGCCCCCCTGAGCCGATCTTTTAAGAAGAGGGGGCTGAACCCATTGGTTCAGCCCCGTTGTTGCCTTGCACGCGCCGTTGCCGCCGCTGGTAATGTTGCCCAAATAGCCTAGCCTCGTCTGGAGGCTTAACATTCCCTTCCCCATCAAAAGCCAGCTTGTCCTCAAGTGGGTAATCGGGGTAAAGCTCCCGGAACTCCAGCAAGTCCACCCAAGTATTGTGCTCCGCGGAGAGAGCCTTCCATTTAATTAACAGCTCTGGACAGTACACCGTGACCCGACGTTTTCACTTGATCAACAGTACACCTGCCGGAATGGGGCGAAGCTCGCCTCCAGAAGTAGCCTCTGGCAGCACGGGAAATACCGGAACAGCCGCACCCAGCTTACGCTTCAACAAGGAGACATGAAAGGTAGGATGAATCCGTGAGCCCTCGGGCAATGCCAAGGTATACGCAACTGGCCCGACCCGTCGCGTGATCCAAAATGGTCCATAGTAGCGGGGTGCCAGCTTCTGATTTGTCCTCTGCGCCACAGACAACTGCCGGTAAGGGCGAAGTTTGAGGAAAACCTCATCCCCCACCTAGAACTCCATTTCCGTCCGATGTTGATCTGCCTGTGCTTTCATACGATCCTGCGCCGCCCGAAGATTCTCGCGCAAGGTGGCGAGGGTCCGATCACGATCACGGAGGGCCCGATCAACTGCTGTCACTGCGGTACTGCCTGACTCATAACTGCTTAAGGAGGGAGGTGACCGACCATAGACGACCTCAAAGGGGGTGAGTTTGCTAGCGGAGTGATACGAAGTGTTGAAGCAGTACTCCGCCCAATGTAACCAACTGGCCCATGTCCTTGGCTCATCCATGATAAAGCAACGAAGGTAAGTTTCCACGCCCCGATTCAAGACTTCCGTCTGTCCATCGGTCTGGGGATAGTGAGCCGTGCTGAAACGTAATGAAGTCCCCTGCAAGCGAAAGAGTTCCGTCCAAAATCTGCCAACAAAAGTAGGGTCCCGATTGGAAATGATCGCCCGGGGAATCCCATGCAATCGAACAATCTCCCGAACAAATAAAGCCGCCACAGACTCCCCTGTGTAAGGGTGGCTCAGAGCAAGGAAGTGCCCATACTTGGACAACTTGTCCACCACCACTAAGATAACTGTTTTACCCTTCGACTTGGGCAGCCCATCAATGAAGTCCATAGAAACCGTATCCCAGATTTGATGCGGAATCTCTAGGGGGGTGAGTAGCCCGGCTGGAGAAGTAGTCTCATATTTCTGCCTTTGGCAGACATCACATTTCTGAACAAACTCCTGAATGTCACGGCGCATCCCCTTCCAAAATACATTTGCCCGAGCCCGCTGGAGAGTGCGAAGAATACCCGCGTGACCGCCCGTCGGCGACGAATGGAACTCATGCATCATCACCGTCCTCCAAGCTGACTGCCCAGGAATGACCACTCGTCCCTGATAATATAGCCGGTCATTTTGTAAGTGATAACCTGGGGTTACCTCACGAGCCTGCCGCAGGTTCTCCACAATAACCCGTAACTCGGGATCTCGCTGCACCTCCTCCTGAATCTCATCCATCGACTCCAACTGTGGCATAGAAATGTGCGCCAAGGCCCCCTCTGGTAAGCGCGATAGGGCGTCAGCCACCCGATTGTCCTTCCCCGGCCGATACTCGATCTCATAATCATATCCCAACAACTTGGTGACCCACTTCTGTTGAAGAGGGGAAGAAATCCGCTGCTCGAGAAAGTGCTTCAAGCTCTGATGATCTGTCCGTATTTTAAAACGATGTCCCAGCAGGTATGGCCGCCATAGGGCCACCGCATGAATAACCGCTAGCATCTCCTTTTCATACACCGATAGTCTCAGAGTCCGTGGAGCCAAGGCCTTACTGTAGAAGGCGATCGACCGTCCCTCCTGCATCAAGACCACTCCCATTCCCACGCCGGAAGCATCCGTCTCCACCACAAACTCCTTAGTGAAATCTGGAAGTGTCAGCACCGGAGTCGTCGTCATCGCCCTCTTCAACTCCTGAAAGGCGGTCTCGGCCTCATCCTTCCACGAGAAAGCATCCTTCTGTAGCAGTTGCGTAAGTGACCGAGCAATCTTCCCATAATCCCGTACAAAACGCCGGTAGTACCCAGTGAGGCCCAAGAACCCCCTCAGCGCCCGAATGGTCAGAGGCCGTGGCCAAGAAATCATACTCTCGATCTTCCGTGGGTCGGCTTTCACCCCATCCGCTGAAACTAGATGCCCCAAGTACTCCACCTCCTGTTGTCCAAAAGAACACTTGGACCTCTTAGCATAGAGCTTATGTTGCCGAAGAGTAGAGAAGACCTGAGCCACATGACGTAAATGATCCTCCCAAGTAGCGCTGTAGATCAGAATGTCATCAAAGAAGATCAAGACGAAGTGTCGCAGGAATGGGCGAAAAATCTCGTTCATATTGGCCTGAAAAGTAGACGGTCCCCCCGTCAATCCATTCGCCATCACTAAGAACTCATAGTGGCCGTCATGAGTCCTGAAAGCCGTCTTATGCACGTCCTCCTCCTTCATAAGAATCTGATAATAGCCGGATCGCAAATCCAGCTTCGTGAATCTAGTCGCCCCACTCAACTCATCCAACAGCTCCTCAATCACGGGAATCAGAAACTTGTCCTTCACGGTAACACTGTTTAAGGCACGGTAATCTACGTAGAAACGCCAAGATCCGTCCTTCTTTTTAACCAGAATAATCGGTGCTGAGAAGGAACTGGTACTAGGCCGTATAATGTCGGCAACAAGCATTTCCTTCACACTACGCTCGATCTTTGCCTTCTGCATGTGGGGATACCTGTAAGGACGAGTGTTGGGCGGCTCCGCCCCAGTCTGTAGCACAATCTGGTGATCACGGAACCGTGACGGTGGAAGCGTCCCCGGCTCCTGGAAAATGTCATCATACTCCTCCACTAATGCCCGCATCTGGTCAGGAACCTCCGTCGGTCTATCCTCGTCAGACCTCACCCCCAACAGGACCGTCATCAGACTATTGGACTCCTTAAGCTGCTGTAGGCTGCGAATGGAGATCTCTTTGACCGGAGAAGATCTGAGCCCCTTCAAACAGAACTGGCGCTCCCCTTGCGAGAACTCCATCGTCATCTGGTCCCAATCAAAAGTCACCCTCCTCAACTGCTGCAGCCACTGCACTCCAAGCACCATATCTGAGCCTCGGATCGGTAAGAGATAGACATTCGTGCACCCCACATAACCCTGCATCCAAAGCTCCATCGCCTTCAACACTCCCTGGCACTGTAGTTTGCTGCCGTCTGCAACCATAACGTGGAACGCCACTCCTACGTCAATCACGTGCCCCACCTTTTGTGCCACATCTGGATGAATAAAATTATGAGTACTCCCACTGTCCATCATAATGGTCACCCTCTCCTGCCGAATCCTCCCCACCAGCCGCATAGTAAGCGGAGGTGGATTGCACCCTTCCATGGCATGTAGGGACACACCCAACTCCGTCAAGGCGAAGTCCCCCCCAGACTCCAACTCCTCCTCTGGAAACTCGTCCTCCTCAAGCTGCTCCTCCTGATGCAACATAGAGACCTGGACCTTCTGGCACTTGTGTCCTGGCGTAAATTTCTCATCACAATTAAAGCAAAGGTCTTTCTCCTTCCGTGCTTGTAACTCGTTCCATGACAACCGTGTCACCGTCGGTCGGTCGGCCACTGGAGTCTCTCTCCTGGCCGCGGGCGGTGTAGTAGTATGCCTTGCCATACTGCGGGCTCGTTGCCTATTTAACTTTTCCTCTTGGATGCGCGCCAAGCTGATCGCGTGGTTCAGACTATGGGGCATGTAGGCATGAACCTCATCGCGTAAGTGATCCTTCAGTCCTGATACAAAACAACTGAGGAGTGTCTTTTCTTCCCACTGAACCCTGTTGACCAACTTCTCAAACTCCGTCTTGTACTCCATCACTGTACCCTTCTGCCGTAGCTTCTGTAAAAGCGCCTCAAAGTCTTCAAACTCCAAAGGCCCAAACCGAGCCGTGAAGCCTTCCACAAATTCCTCCCACGGAACATACTCCCGTCCCCGCAAGAACCACTGTGTCCACTGGAACGCGTCATCCTCCAGATGGAAGGACGCTAGCTGCACCCACTGAGCCTCTGGCACCTCCTGATAGCTGAAAAACAACTCAGCTTTTTGTACCCACTCCAAAGCGTCGCCCCCACTGTACCGAGGGAAATTCATCCGAGTCAACTTGGGAGCCATGTACGGCCTTTGGCCGCGTTCCCCCGCCATTGGGGCCCCATGACGGAAAGGCCCCCCTTCTCCCCACTGCCCCCTCTTCCAAAGCCTGGTGGTTGCCCTCTTCCTGCCGGTGGGGGTAACAACCCATCCTGACCTTGCCTCCAAGGAGCGTGCTCGGTAAAAGTCCCAGTCCTTCCGTCAACACCAGTTGCGAAGCCGCCACCCCTGCCGGCCATTTCCAGGCCTGCCGGCACAAATCCGGCCCTCCCCGTGCTTGCCACGGGGGGTCCAGCCACTCCAAAGCCACCCCAGCCATGCCGAAGCCACTCGGCCCAAAACCGCCGCCCTGATGGCTCGCCGGCCCCGATCCAAGCCCCACAGGAGCCGCTGATGCCCAGCCGACCCCGCTGGAGCCGCCTGCGACGTTTCCCGCCGCTCCGTAGCCCGCCGGGACAAACCCGACCCCCTGCGTGCTCGCCACCCCCGATCCAGCCCAGCCACCGCCAACAACCGCCGATCCGGGCCCCTGCGTGTGCGCTGAAGCCGATCCCGACCAGCCGACGCCGCCCCAGGCCGATCCGGCCCCTCCGTGGTTCGCCGCACCAGATCCAGCCCCCGCCTGGCTCGCAGCAGCAGGTCTGAAGCCAGCCGCCCCCGATCCGGCGCTTCCCGCACCCGATCCACCAAGTCCGGGCATTTCCGGCCTATTCCCTGTAGATCCGCCTGGTTCCTCCTCCGCCACCGCCTTGCCCTTCAAGTTTTGCGCTAATAGCGTCATGATATCGTTCAAGCGGTCGTCGATTCGCTCTTCCAACCTTTGAGTGGACGTTTTGACATTTTCTTCGATGGCGGCTACCGAATCTGTAAGCCCCATCAAATTCTCCTCTTGGGTTTCCAAGCGGCCATTCTCCTCTTGCGAACATCTAGTCACCATGATGGAGGAAGGAATCCTCTGATACCAAATGTTAAGCACGAACTAGGGAAGAAGAAGAAGAACTATAGGAAGAAGATAGAGATTAGGGTTGAAATAAGAGAGAAGAGAAATACCTTGGATAATACTTGCATGCCTCCAAAAGAGAGGGGTCCGGGTATATATAACCCGGGACCCAAGGCCGGCCAACCGAGGGGCCGGCCGGCCCCCATGGGGCTGAACCAAATGTGGTTCAGCCCCCCTGAGACGATCTTTTAAGAAGAGGGGGCTGAACCCATTGGTTCAGCCCCGTTGTTGCCTTGCACGCGCCGTTGCCGCCGCTGGTAATGTTGCCCAAATAGCCTTGCCTCGTCTGGAGGCTTAACAAAGACCCTTGTAGGTCCAAATATTCAGCCTGAGAGGTCCTACGGGCCGATATCTTGCCTTGGGGAGGTGCTGTAGGACGTCGTGGTGGAGGCCGGTTCGGGGCAGGAGAGGGCTCAAGAGGAAGGCAAAGCGGAGGTACTGGTGGCCTGAATGAGCCGATGCAAGTAGAAGAGGAGGCGCTCGCGGAGTGAAGTGCCGGGTTGGAGGGCAAGGTGGCAAAATCCTCTTTGACATAGCGAGCCTGTTCCATAGCGCAAGTAAGTGTAGTCGGATCATGCACCCGTAGACGGGCTCAGATGTGGTACATAGGCCGTCCAGGAAGGTGCCTAAGTAGTGATTTGCCAACAAACAGAGAGCATGTGTGGTGGCCTCAATGAAGGTATCAATGTAGGCATCAACATTGCTTAGGCGCTCAAAGAGGTTTCCGGAATGACGCGTGTCGTAACGATGAAGTAGCTCGTTCTTGAGGGCCGCCCTGGAGAGAGTAGGTGTGGACTGGCGAAGCCAACACACCCAATAAAGGGTTGAGCCCTTCATGTAGATCGTCTCCATGGACACTTTTTGGGCTTCCGGGTTGCCCTGGAGGTCAAAGTATTACTCTATGCGGGCCAACCGACCCATGAGATCAGTCTCATTGAACACTGGAAAGTCGAGTCGGCGGAGGTGGAAAGCCAACGGGTCGCCGAAGGGCGCAGGAACTTGAATAGGTCGACGGCGCTGCCAGAAGATTGGATAGAGGGGGATGTCGGGGCCTGTGGCAATGGTGGTGTGGCTGGTCATGTAGAAAGGAGCGACTGAATCTTCTGGACTGAGACTTGGAGGTCAGAGAGAGTTGTGTCGACTTTTTCCATGCAGTCGGAAAGTCCTTCCACCGAGGGAGGGTTGTTCCTGTCATGAGCAGCCATTCCGCGCGTCACAGGCATGTGCGTAGTTGAGGGAGAGGCGGAATAGGCGAAACTGACGGCGTAGGGGCGCGGTAGCAGGCGAGTGAGAGGAAATGGAAAAAAAATGGCCCAAAAGAGCGTCTGTGGAAGGAGCGTCGTAGAAGAGGCGTTGTAGACGGACGCTGGCGGAACGATCGTAGCAGTCTATGTTGAATCATTGCGGAACAATCGCAGTCGCGGAAGATGCGTTGCGGAAGGTTTGTCACGGCTGGATCGTCGCGGACGGACGCGGACGTAGCAGTCGATGCGGAAGGATCGTCGCGGCTGGTGTTTTGAGCAATCGCGCATAGCAGTCGACGAAGAGTGCGATTGGGAAATCAGGCAGCGTTGGGAGACGGAGTCGCGGAGGTACGCGCAACGAAAAGTGTTCGGCGCGTGAGAACGACAGTCAGGCCAAATTGTTATAATGAAAAATGCAAGATAGGGTTACGTCGGTTCGTACCCCTCCAATTACTCAATTCTCAAGATAGAAATTGCCTACTACAATAGTTTTCCTCCCCTATGTATATAGGAAGACATTTACATAGTAATAATGCTAAAAAGAAATATAAGATAAAAGGAAATACAAGATAAAGGAAATGCAAGATAACATAAATAAAATTCCAGATCCAATCTGGCGCATCCTCAAATCGCGCCCGATCCCCGTGCTCGCCTCGTGTAAACCCTTGCATATCACTTGTCGAGGATGGGGTCTTCCGCTCTCATATCAGAGACACTTTAGAAAAGAAGGGTTTTAAGTTGAGCAGGGCAAAAGATGGAGTATATGGAGCTTAATTTTAGCAGTACAAGGAAAAATGACTTGGTTGATCAAGATATTTCCCATGGTGAGTGTTTAAATATTTTGGATCGATAATTTTAAAAGATGGAGGTGTTGATAAAGATGTGGTACATAAAATCCAAGCAGGTTGGTTGAACTGGAGATGTGCGTCAGAGATCTTATGTGATTGTAAAGTACCATTAAAACTTCAAGTTAAGTTTTACCATACTGTAATTAGATTAGTGACGCTCTATGGTTCTGAGTGTTGGGCAACAAATTGTGTACATGAGCATCGTTGATCTAATTGTAGTACGGTAAACTTTCTTTTAAGTTTTAATGGTACTTTACGACCGCATAAGATCCCTAACACACCTCTCCACTTCAACCAATCTGCGTGGATTCTATGTAACACATTAGTCAGAGTAGGAGAGCGAGCATGGCCTCTGCGACCACAAAAATCACAAGTAGGAGTAGATGAGCCAGGAATGGGCGTATGACCGCAACTAACACCAATCAGAGTAGAGCGATCAGGAGGAGAAATAACACTGAGGTACTTCCAACGATATTCATCACCAAGGACCATGCTGAATGCCTCCCGAAGAGACGAAAGAAGAGAGCGGTGGAGGATATATGTCCGCACCATATCGAACTCCAAGTTCAGACCCATCAAGAAGACATGAAGACGATAGCGGACCTCCCGTTGTTCTAACTGAACGACATCCACAGTACAGGCTGGAGTGAAATGCGCAAAATAGTCCAACTCCTTATATAGACACTCGAACTCCGAAAAAAGGGCGACACCGCCAGGGAGCCTTGTCCCAACTCCAAAATATGGCGGGTAAGTTCATAAACCTGTGTAGAACTAGCAATTTGAGAGTATGTCTCATAGGCGTGGGTCCATATTTTGTAAGCGGAATCTATCAATATCTAACTCTGAATGACCTTCAGAGACATCGAGTGAAGGAGTCAGGAAACAACCAGAGAGTTTTTAGAGTCCCAACGCTTTCAGGAGAGATCACTTTCGGGGGCTCCTTAACTATTCCATTAATATAACCAAACATTTGATGTCTGTGAATGACATGTTGAGCAGCCCTGAACCATTCGAGGTAATTTGTGTCATCTAATGGTACTGTGGTAATCTTCAGGGAGCCAGAGTGGCCATGGGACCGCCGAGGGTCACTCATTTGAGTCTGAATCACACTCGACGACGAGGCTGAAGAGCCACTCATATGGGCTGGAAGTAGAGTCAACCAAGCAGGCTGTGGCAAGTGCATTAGAGGCGGAAGAATCATTAGAGGCAGGAGTATTAGAGGCTGCAAAAGTTAGGTCGACTAAAGGAGGCAGCAGCTGGGTCGACATAAAGCTGTATCGGCATTATACGATGCCGAGAAACAAGGATGGCGACTTGATCCTCCCGGGACACAAAGAACTCACGGAGAACACAACGTTGTTCAACGTCGATGATAGAGGCAGAAGTAATCAGAGATCTGGCGGCAACATCAGAGGATGCGGCGTCGACCTCTTCAACTGTTAGCGGCGCCATCCAATCCTCCTGAAGACCGCATCGGGGGAGGGGTGGAGAAGCACGATCATAAACTGCAGCCGATCGAAAAACGAGCGGCTGTGCGAACGAAAGCTGAGAAGAACAGAGCGAGGAAGAGCAAGAGCGCGAGCGGATAGGGTTACGGAACTCTGATACCAAGTTGAACCGTAAAAGACAATTGAATTAGAAAAATGAGATCTCTTGCACATACAAATACTTGACCTAGAAATACCGAAAAGACCAAACTATCCTCAGTTGGAGAATAACACAAAAGATACTACTTACAAATAATAATAGACTCGCAACTATTGATTGATCACTGGTTTTCCATTTGCGGGCTTTAGAATAAAAAACACACTTATTTATAAACTATAAAATTAAATCGGATCATTCAGGGCCTGCTCTTTAGGTACGTGGTAAAACGCATTTTTAAAATAGCAGGCTCTGAATCATCCCATTTAATTTTCTGTTTTAGAAAAAGAAGCTTTTTGTGTACACGCTCTAGTACCAAGCCATTAATAAAAAAAATTGGCAGAATGCATTACTAGAGAGTTATGCATGTTTGATGAGAACGGTAATGCATTTTTTTACATAAAGAAACATATTCCTAAAATTTCAGTTGTCCGAATTCAAAAAATCTAAAACATGTTTTTTTATCAAACCTGTAGGTGTTCCCAATTTAATAAAACTTTTTACGGAATATAAATATTTCTTTTTTTGTTAATTTGCAATTGTAGTTAAATCTACATAGGCGCCACGTGTCATCGCACCATAGCTGATTCCGTTAAACATGAGGATGGAAAGTTAAATGGGACCAATTTCAAAAAAAAAAGATGGAAATGTGTACGGACTTATTTCAAACAATCGAAACTTTAAGACCAATTTCAATTCTATCCTAAATATTGGAGACTGATTTAGCTATTTTGCGTATTATTTTTTGGGTTGCTAAGATGATGTAGAAGAATGATTAATCTGATATCTGATTGATGGAGCATCATTTAACATAAAGGAATGTTGAAAGGAAATGAGTTATGTTTTTATTAATCCATATATGATATATTTAAAGGATTACAAGAGACTCTTAAAGATGAACAGACAGTGTAAGACTAAACACCTCATGAAAATATTAATATAATAATACTAATAATCTAATCTCAACATCCCCCCTCAAGTTGGGTGTCTGATGTCAATCATGCCCAACTTGCCAACAAACTCTCTAAAGATACTTGTACAAAATCCATTTGTGAGGATGTCTGCTAATTGTTGTTTAAATGACACAAACAGAGTAACCACAATTCCTCTGTCTATATTTTCTTTGATAAAGTGTCTGTCGATCTCAATGTATTTTGTATAGTCGTGTTGCACTTGGTTGTGAGCAATGCTAATGGAAGGCTTGTTATCACAGTACAATTTGATAGACTCTTGTTTTAAGACCAAGATCTTTCAAGATGGTTAAGATCCATAACCCTTCACAGATCTCATGAGCCATAGCCCTGAACTCTGCCTCAGCGCTAGATCGGGTTACCCCATGCTGTTTTTTTCTCCTTCAGGTAACTAAATTTTCACCAATCATAGTGCAATATCCTGACATGGGTTGTCGATCCTCAATCATCATTTGGTGAAAAAAGAATGCCCCTCCTAGGTGAGGCCTTTGGGGAGTGCATATATTTGTTGAGCACTCCCACAACATAGGAGATATTTCGGCGAGTATGCGACAAGAAGACCAGTTTTCCTACTAGTCTCTGAAAGCTGGGGATGTCATCAATCGTTTCACCATCATCTCTTTGAAGTCTGTGGTTAGCTTAAATTTGGATGTAAACCGGCCTACACTCACTCATTCCCGAGGATTTAAGGAGGTGATGCATATATTTTCTCTGTGATATGAAAATCCCACATTTGGACCTCGCAACCTTAATACCTAAAAAATACTTGAGGTACTCCAAGTCATTCACTTCAGAATCTCTCTCTCCAGTCTCTCTTTCAGTGCCTAAATCTAATCCTGATCGTCTCTTATTATAATGATGTGATGTATCATGCGACGCATCGTAGCTTTTCTTACCATGCATTTATTATTTTGTTTCATGTATTCCTTTCCGCGCACTCGTATTTATTGCCGCCTCATCGGGTTGACCGTCCAATGAGATCCTGAGTAAAAGGCCCGGTAATTTTAGGTAATTAAGACGTAAAAAGGCAAGCTTAAATTATTTAAAGACGCATAAATTTAAGTAAACCGGATTTAAATTTAAATAGGGAAAAAGTTAATATTCAAAAAATTGCCACGTTTTTCTTTTCTAAGAGATATATATAATTATAGTAGACAGCTTTATATTTGGCAAAAAATAAAGGGAATTGTTATGTGCAATGCACTTTTGGCTATGTGCATCACATTTTTAGAAAATAATAGTATTTTTTCCAGTTTTATTTTTTTCCTACGTGCACCGCAGACGCGGGTTTGAAAGTACGAATGGCGTCCGTCTCTCTCGACGTTGCTTCCTCTGCCGACCTAGTCGCCGCCGCCGACCACGCCGCCGCCGACCACGCCGCCGCCGACCACGCCGCCGCCGACCACGCCGTCGCCGCCTCTATAACCCCCCCCCCCCCCCCCAAAAAAAAAAAAAAAAAAAACTTTGCACGGACGTGAAAGTTATATCCTCCTCCATCTATTTGTTTCTTCTTCACTCTTGTGCAGAATTGGGGGATTTGTAAGATTTGATCTACGTTAGGGGAGTTTGTAACCAGAGTTCTAGTGTGAGTTGATTGCCCTTTTGATTTCGTGAGATGTTTGATTTTACTGGTTTTAACATGGAATTAGACGGTTTTGTGTTCATTAAAAGCAAAATTGATCTAAATTTTCTTGTGGTTGGGTACTTGGACATGCGTATCCGCCATTTAAGTGCTTCAAGCTCATGGAGAAGAGCAAGATTGATGTGCAACGGCTCTTGCTTTGGTGGGAATACTGGTAATGTCATCTTCTTCCTTAAGATTCATGAATAGGAAGAATTTGGAAGTATTCTTCGATATTGGATTTGAAGTATTTCTTCAATCATTTCTTTGATTTAATTTTTTTTTCTTGTTTATTGTAAGTGCTGGCTAATTTGATGGTTATCTCCTTTGCTATCAAGTGGTGTCGCGTTTTGGATGAAATGATACAACGGTGAAATGGTATGTTTGATACTGAGAATGATTTGTTGTTAAAAGTATTTGCGGTGCATCTAACAGTTTTGTGTGCACTTAGCATGGTCCGGTGCTTCTAACAAAAAATGCACATAGCCAAAAATATAGTGCACATAACAATTCCCAAAATAAACAGGTAGGAATCAAGTAATAAAGGGAAAATAATATTTGGGTATTTTTGAAAGTAATAATCGGACATCAAACAGACCCCTATTAATATGTCCATGGAGAAAGGGAACATCAGACCGGGTATACAGGAGAACTAAATCTTGCTCTCCCAGTAGTACAAACAACGCCTCCATTCTGCTCTGCCCTAGCCTTCTCCCCCATCGGACGACACAACGGGCTGTTGTATTTCTCTCGACGACGCATCAGATGACGGGAGCGACGACGCCAAGCCATCTCCGCCCTCTTCCTCGCCAGCACTTCGCGTTCGGGCCGCTGTCGACAGCGCCGCACCTTCCGGCGTCGAGCCCACTGCGTGCGTAAGGTGTGCTGTCGACTATGGATCCCTATTCTGGCACCCTCTGGCAAGACCTTTACTGAAGATTGACGACTACCAGTTCCTGAGCAACTCCTGTTCTCTCCTCTGCCGGCCGGATTTGGACTAGATTAACTCTCCTCTGTGGTATCTACTCAAATATTTGCACCAATTGATTTAGCTTAGCTTTATGCGCTCCATTAAATAATCAAAGGTTTACCCCAAACGTTTGAATTGCTTATTTTTGTCCTTAATTATAAATTATTGATTGTGTTTTGCCTGTGGAAGATCAGATTTCGCTTCGGTTCAATTCATCAGACACCAAAGAATGTTTTCTGGTTAACGATTAACGGTTTTGCAAAGTTCAAATGATTGAGAGTAATTAGCGCACCTAATCCGAATTGACCCGTTCGGCCTCTTTTAAAATTAACATTCAACTTTTCTTCAAAACCTAATTTTAGCCAACATCAGTTTGGTATCAGAGTCAGGTTGATTCGCTCCCATCGTAAGTCAACGATCCGAGTTTTCAAAAAAAATGTCTATTTCAAAAAAAAAATTACCTATTTTTTTAAAAAATAAAAATTTATTTTTGCTTAAAATTAAAAAAAAAGAAAAAACAACAAAATTTTTTTACCCACTCGGGTCTTCTCTTATTTTAAATAAAACTTAAAAAAAGATTTTTGAATTATTATTATTAATTTTTTTCAAATTATTATTATATTATTTTAAAAAATTCAACTGAACTTTTTGAGCAAAATTAAAATCAAATTATTTTAAATAGACAAGAGAGTAGATCACTTAGAGACGAGCATAAAAGATTCGACCCAAGGAATGAGCGATTTGATAAAAGCGGTCGAAACTCTCATCACCAATATGGGATGTGTCACATACGTTATGAACAGATTGTTCGCATCTGTTAATAATATCGAAGCCACCATGCACATGAACCGAGCTTATCCTCGTTGGGATCCTTAGTCGACAACCCCAGACCACCTGGACCTGAACTACGTAATCAACCTCGTTGGGATGTACAAGTCAAATTAGACATTGGTGATTTTGAGGGACACTTAGAATCTGAGGGTTGTTTAGACTGGTGTGATCGAATGTACTGCTTCTCGGCTTGGAAGCAATTGCCCCAAGCTTGTCAAGTTGATTATGCTACACTTAGATTGAAAGGGTCCGCCCGAAATTGGTGGAGACAACTAGAGCGTTCTAGATTTAATTTAGCCATGCCCCCCATTACCTCATGGGAATAATTTAAAATACAACTTCGGAAACGGTACGTTCCTCCTGATTATTTGCAGACCCTTTATCGTAGGTTCCACAACCTACGACAAGACAAATTATCGTTGAATGAGTACACAAACGAGTTCTTAGTATTGCAGTCTCGCCATAACCTCCGAGAGGATGATGACATGACTTTGTCCTGTTATCTGAACGTGTTACGCTATTCCATTAGAGATCAGCTAGAGTTTTTTTATTATAAGGACTTAAGAGAGATTTCAAGTCGCGCACAAAGAATAGAGTCCTTACAAAAGCAGACTTCCAGAGCTAGGTCTACTGAGAGATCCACATCGAGTGTCACCACTACCACCACTGCTAGGATCTTGGATTCTCCACACTTTCCCATCACTATCGGGACTCTGACCCCCACCCACCATCCATTCTAAAGGTAAGAAGATTATTGGGGCTAAGTCCAACGCTGGAGTATTCCGATGCTTCAAGTGTATGGAGTCGTGACACAAATCATCTGAGTGCCCACAATGTCAATTTGTCACTGTTATTGATTCTACTGATGGACGAGAGATTGAGTATGGAATTTACATTAATGAATCTCACCCTGAGCCTGAGTCTGAGCACGAGTCTGAGCACGAGTCTGAGGATGTCATAGAAGTGGAAGTAGAACATGCTGAACACTTAATCTGCGTCTTACGTCATAGTCTGATCACGCCTAGTGAGTCTACTGAGGATGACCATATGAGGCACAATATTTTCCGCACTACTACACGCATCCAGGGACAACTTTATTCCATTATCATCGATAGTGGTAGTATGGAGAATTTCGTTTCTCAACACATGGTCGACACATTAGGGCTTGGGACACATCCGCTAGAATAACCCTACAACTTATCCTGAGTCAATAGTGATGTAGGGGTAGGCTAGTGGTGCTCAGGAGCTAAGACTCTAAGTGCGGGTGCGGGGAACACGCTAATGCAGCTCTAAATGCAATGTGACTGTCGGGTAACGACAACAATTATTATAAGCAATGAAATTAGAATTACCACACAGATAATTAAAATAAAGAGATAAATAATTATTTCAGCAATTTGGGAATGACTTCCTCCGCTCGGAGGGTCTAAGCAAGCGCACGACGAATAAATTCACAAACAATTAATAACATAAAAGGAAAGAACTACCACACAACCGTAATCGCAGCACAATATAGAAAAACAACAAAATGAAAATGTCAAGTCACAGAACACAATACCATAAATGCTCACAACGTATAGGGCTGAACCGAGGCACTGAAGGATTTGAGGGCCGGATGTAAAGGCGGGCGATCAGAGGTGGAACCGGTGGCGAGGCGACGGTGACGGTGGCTGCCCTCGGTGGAAAGTGGTGGTAACGGAAGGTAAAACGGCGGATCCGGCCACGAATGAGTACATCCGGGCCGGGGGTGAGTAGATCCGATATTTGGGGGAGGATCCGGGCAAAAATGGAAGGTTTGTGTGGTGAAAATAACGGATCGGAGGGTGGTAGCACTAGATCAAAATAGATCTAGGGTTTTCGGGGCGGTGGGAAGTGGATCCACGAAGGGGGGGTGAGAGGAGTGTCCGGCTAGGGTTAGAAAACCCTTGGGGTGGCTGGTTTTGGGAAGGGAAAGGGGCGGTGGGGCTGGGGCTTTGGCTGCAGGCCGATGACCTGTCTAAGGAGGAGAGGGGGGGGGGGGCGAGATTAGGGCCGGTGGATGGGGGATTGCTAGGCGGCGGTCCAGCAACAGTTCAACGGGATTGGGTGGGGATTTGGGGGGTTTCCGACGGTGGAGAAAAGAGGAAGAAGGTGGAAAATGATGGAGGGGGGTATGGTTTACCTTGGGGGGAAGTTTGGCGGCCTAGGAGTCGTCACCTAGAGTTCCACGGCGTCGGCACCGAGGAGGGATCGCTGGAATCCGGGAAAGCCTTTCTCCAAATCCAACAATGACTGAATTCAGCCCCTCTACATCCTATTTATAATAAAAGAGAAGCTAGGGCATCCCCCATCAACGACTATGATTGGCCGGTGGGTTCGCCCATAAAATACATCAGAATAAAACTGAAAAAATAAAGTAATGTAGTTTTTTGACTCGCGGCGACGTCCCGGACGCAACCGCGGAGTCCGATCGGCGATCCGATCAAGTCTTCCTACGCAAATACATGTATGTGGGTCCCGCCTTGCGGCGAACCCCTCCAGGTGCATCTGATGGTTCCCCATCAAATAGTCATTTGACTATGCCCGTCACTGACTACTGTCTAGTTGGGTTTTTTATTGGGAGCACATATTCGAACATAGTGTTATGTCATGTCGCCGCCATGGATGTCTGTCATTAGGGAGATCTTGGCAATACTATCGACATTTCATGCACGACGACACTAGGAACTCGCACTCCTTCGAGCACAATGAACACAAGATTGTTCTTCTTCCCCAGAAGAACTGCCTTATTCTAAGGGCCCACGAGAGGACATCTACACATTTTAGTTCACTTTTCATTGACTCCATATTACTGCTTACTGCACTCCTTCCTGAACCCCCACCCCATGAAATAACTCGTGGCTCAGATGTGTCGCTCACCCCACATTTATGAATTCCCGACGTGGCACCTGATATTTCTCTGTTTTATTATCCTATATCTGTTGAACATTCACTCTGCACAGATCACTCTGTTGATTTCATATTTAGAGACTGCGAGTTATTTCACCTCACTATCATTTGGATATAGACTGATTTTTGGAGTTATATCAATATATTAAAATTTTTCTATCGTATTTTTGGAACACCTTATGGGGTCAAGAGAACATCAAACTCGAATTTAGTAGCTCGTCATTCTCTGATCGATAGATAGACCAAGGTCATTAATTGGAGTTGGGGTACATTCTTAGGCCCTTAAATGAGGCGAATCTGACGCATTGAGATCTTGTTCCATCTACGAGCCAAATCCACAATTAATGTTTCTAAAAATCGCTCTCTTAATATATCTCCTTTTGAGATTATCTGTGTTACTTCACCTACCAAAACATCTTCATCTCTCATTCCATGAACGTATTTCATTCGATCCACAAACTCATATTAATTTCTTAAATGAGTTGCACAAATTTTTTACTAACAAATTGGGAGCAGCCTTTGAAAATTATAAATTCATGATCGGTTCATTTCAAGTTTAGAGGAGTATCAAACCACTTTTCAAGGGCCCAGACAAACCACCCGATTCAACACCAGTGATGACATCAAATCCCCCATCACCAGTCTTTGCGAGTTCTTGACGGTGTCAAGCTTTGTCAACCCCAGAGGAATTGATGCATCCTGCGATGCATCTTAGCTTTTCTTACTATGCATTTATTATTTTGTTTCATGTATTTCTTTCCCGCGCACTCATATTTACTGTTGGCTCATTGGGTTGACTGTCCAATGAGACCATAAATAAAATGTCAGGTAATTTTAGATAATTAGGACATAAAAGGGCAAGCTTTAACTATTTAATGACGCATATATTTAAGTGGACCGGATTTAAATTTAAATAGGACAAAAGTTAATATTCAAAATGTTGCCGCGTTTTTCTTTCCTAAGATATACATATTTGGCAAGAAATAAATAAGTAGGAATCAAGTAATAAAGGGAAAATAATATTTGGGTATTTTGGAAAGTAATAATCAGACATCAAAGAGACCCCTATTAATATCACCATGGAGAAAGGGAACATCAGGCTAGGTATATATGAGAACTGAATTATGTTCTCCTTGTAGTACCGACAACTCCTCAAATCTACTCTGCCCTAGCCTTCCCCCCCATCGGACGACACAACCGACTGCTGTATTTCTCTCGACGACGCATCAGATGACGGGAGCGACGACACCAGGCCATCTCCTCCCTCATCCTCGCCAGCACTCCGCGTTCGGGTCGCCTTTGACAGCGCCGCACCTTTCGGCGCCAGAGCCCACTGCGTGCGCAAGATGTGCCTTCGACCAAGGATCCCTATTCCGACACACTCCTGCAAGAGCTTTACTGAAGATTGACGGCTACCAGTTCTCGAGCAACTCCTGGTCTCTCCTCTCCTGGTCGGATTAGGACTGGATTTGCTCTCCTTCGTAGTATCTACTCTTATTTTTGCACCAATTGATTTAGCTTAACTTTGTGCTCCATTAAATAGTTAAAGCTTGCCTCGAACGTTCAAATTGCTTATTTTTATTGTTAATCATAAATTATTGATTGTGTTTTGCTTGTGAAAGCTTGGATTCCGCTTTGGTTCAATTCATTAGACCCCGATGAACGTTTCTTGATAACGATTAATAGTTTGCAAAGTTCAAAAAATTGAGAGTAATTAGCGCGTCTAAATCCAAATTGTCCCACTTGAGCTCTTTCAAAATTAAAAATTAACTTTTCTTCAAAACCTAATTTTATCCTGCATCATGATGTCATCCATATTAACTTTTAGAGTTGTTAACTTCTCTTTCTTATTTTTGATGAAAAGGGTATGATCTGCATTACTCTAGAAGTACCCGAAGCATTTCATGACCTTGTGGAATTTTCCAAATCAGGATTTAGGAGATTGTTTCAGGCCATATAAAGCCTTCTTCAGCTTGTACACTTTACCTTCAAATCCTCTAGGAGAAAGGCAAGGAGGTAAAGCCATATATTCCTCTTTTTCCAGATCACCATTAAGGAACACATTTTTCACATCAAGTTGCCTGAGATTCCATCCCTTACAGGCAGCACACAACTGGAGAATCCTTATAAAATTCATCTTAGCCACTGGAGCAAAGGTTTCCTGGTTATTAATTTTTGTCGTCTGAGACACCCTCTTGCGACCAAACTTACCTTGTATCTCTCAACGACACCCAGTGTGTTCTGTTTGACAGAAAACACCCATTTGCATCCCATGGCAGTCTTCCCTTTTTTGCAACTGAACCAGATCCCATGTGTGATTTTTTTCAAGGGCATGCATTTCTTCAAGCATAGCCGTCTTCCACCTGTCATCAGAAAAGGTATCCTGCCACGATGTAGGGATCAATGTAGTAGACAAAGAGGAGACAAAAACCCTATGAGAATCCGTTAGAGACAAACTGAGATAACGGGTGTTGTGTAGAGGTACCTTCCCTTATAGTAATAGACCCTTTTGATGGATCAGATGTCTTGTCTAGAATTCTGATAGGGGGTCGTGTGTTTGTTCCCTTAGAAGGACGAGAGTAAACCTGTTGGGGTTTTGCCATAGGAGCACAAACAGTTGGCACATGAGCGATAAGAGACAAATTCGAGGGAGATTGAAAAATGGAGGAATGAGTAACAGAGTGACAGACAAAGAATCAATGTTAGGTAAGGGGCTCACTTCCAACATAGGAGAAGTCCACCCTGAAGCGCGGGTTTGTAATTGCTCTCGGATTCAAGGAACGTGTCCATGGTCACAAATGCCTTCTTGTGAACAGGGTCAAAATATTTATAACCCTTGTGAGTAGGAGAATAACTTATGAAGGCACATTTGGCGTGCGAGCATCAAGTTTAGTATTTTGATGAATATGGACAGAACAAACACATTTGAATACACGAGGGTGCAAATTGGTAGGGGACATCCGAAGAGTGTGAAGGAGAGTGTTATACCCGAGGACACAGGAGGCCATACAATTAATATGGTTGGCGGCAGTGAGAAGAACATCCCCCTATAATACTTGGGATGGTGCATGTGAAGAAGAAGACACCAGGCAACTTTCAAAAGGTGATGATTTTTGTGTTCAGCCACCCCATTTTGAGCTGGGAATAAACACAAAGTGTTTGGTGGAGAATGTCATGATTAGCAAAGTAGTGTTCAAATTGAGAGTCAATGCACTCACGACCATTGTTAAGCCGAAGAATTTTTATAGAGGTATAAAATTGCTTAGAAACTATTTTGTGAATACGCTAAAATAAGGAAAAAAGTTCATTTTTAGTGTTCATGAGGTATACCCATATTGTGCAGGAGAAACAGTCAATGAAAGTTACAAACCAATGATAACAAAAAATAGAAGCAACAGGGCAAGTCCCCCAAACATCGGTGTATAATATGAAATGGTGCAGAACTAGGAATGAAACATGATGAAAAGAAGCACGATGATGTTTACCAAGTTCACAAGCATCACAATGAAAACTATCAACTAGTACATAAGGTAGAGTGGTAAATAAACGTTTCATAGACATAATAGAAGGATGTCACAGGCAACAATGTCAGGACTCTGAAGTGGCCGCCTTATCAACATGAAGAGCCAGGGGAGGAGAAGCAGGAGTGGAAGAGTCAAACACGTAGAACCCATCCACCAGACTACTAGAGCCAATTACCGTTCCCGTCTTCAAGTCTTGAAAAGCACAAGATGAGGGGAAAAATGTCGCAAAACAGTTCATAAAGTTGGTCAAATGACTAATGAAGAGAAGGTTGCGAGTAAACTTGGGTACATGAAGAACAAAAGAAAGTGTGGGAGAAGGAAGAGATGGATCCTTTCTCAGCAATCAGAGGGAAGGAACCATCCGCAATGCTCACCTTGTTCCTACCAGTCATAGGAAGGTAAGACACAAAACCTGTAGCAGAGCCGGTCATATGATCCATTCCTCCAAAATTAATAATCCAATGGGTAAAAGGATGAGAAGACGCAACATGGACACCTGAGGGTCCTTAATGACCATATGAAGACGAAGACATAAAAAGCTCCGTAGACTATCCCTGGATCAGGCGGCGGAAGGCAAGAATCTCATCGACAGACAGAGCCAGAGGAGGCGCATGATGGAGAGTGAGAGGCTGAGTCTCCTCAGAGGTATCAGACAGATGGGCAGAGTGGGTCTGAGTAGAGAGACCTTAAGAATGACGGTAACCTTGACCTCCACGCTAGGCAAAACCTCCACGGGTTGTGGGGAAGCCATGGAGACTAAAACAGGTGTCCTGAGTATGATGAGACTTCCCGCAGTAATCACAGAGCAAATGATCTTTGTCAAAATACTTAGGCCTGAAATCATGAGAAGCTCTTCTGCCAAATTGAACAGCCAGAGCAGAACTTTTTGGAGTAGTGTCAGGGGTCCATGTCTGTCCTCTATCAAATTCTTGTTAAACAAGACTGATAACCTCTGGAAGAGAGGGCAGAGAAGAGCGCCCAAGGATTTGAAAACTGATCTGATCGAAGTCCTGATGCAGACCATGAAGAAACTCAAAAATTATGTTCCTGGCTTCCCGAGCTCGGGCAGGGATCTCATCCCCAAGAGATACAATGGTGAGGGAGTCAAAGTGATCATACTCTTGATAAAGCTGAGTGAACTTCCGGTAGTAGACAGACGGAGGGCGATCACCCTGACAAAGGATAAGATCTTCCATCGCAGCTGGAAAATCTGGGCAACATTGCCCCGGCAGGAGTAAGTGGCATCGGCTCTCTTCCAAATATTCATTGTGGTATCCAAAAACAAAAACAGATAATTCCAAGCAATAGAGTCTACCATGGAGTTAGTCGGTCAAGACATAATGAGGGAATTCTCAGACTCTCACTGCAGTTGTTAACCCAGAAATCGGCGATCCTCTCCAAGGTGGCTAGCTCGCAAGTCGCGGACTGCTCCAACTCAATCCGAGAGTTCGCGGCCAACCTCTTAGCTACCAGCGCGGATATACATTTCTGTTCGCGCGGTTAGACAATACTGTCCGAACGGTACGCGCCAGTTCTGCAGGCTCGGATTGCTTCTCAGTCCGCACCCGCAGGTGGCGCGGCTAGCCGAGATGATAACGTTTTCTCCAGCTCGCCGCTAGTTGGCGGACCCTTCTCCAGCTCGCCACTAGTGGGCGAACTCTCCTCCAGGTCGCCGCGAGTAGGCACCTGCCTAGACCAACCAAGGCTCCTGCAGTTCGCCCAGAAGGAGGCGACCTGCCTCATGCAGTCCGCCCAGAAGGAGGCGACCTGCCTCATCCAGTCCGCCCAGCATAGGCGACCTACTCTCTCTGTCCGCTCAACTGAAGCTATCTCATTCGCAGTCCACCCAAACCAACAAAGGTGACATGATCAAGCCCAGTTCTGGAAGTTTCCCCCTCGAGCCTATAAATAGGCCCCCATACCTTTCATTGGAGAGGAGGATCAGGGGAGCAACCATGTCATCCAACCCTACAGATACAGTTTCCTAACCGCCAACAACACTCGCGGACTGACCACCAAGTTTGCCCGGGCGGACTCCGCGGATAACCTTGGCGGCCCGGCAGTCTGCGCGACCTCCCAACCTAAAGCGGCTATCTGCGCGACCTGGCGGCCTAAAACAGCAAGTTGCGGGGTTAGACAACCCAGGCAACCTGGTCGCCTGGTGCATCAAACCGGCTGCCTGGCGACCTGAGGGATCAACCCGTGCGGCCTCGACGACCTCCACTCTCTATCTGCCAGCTTCCATCGTACTTTTTATTTACTTTTCCATGTAAAGGAACTTGACCTAAGCTGTAATACAGGTTTATAATTAAGGGAATGCCCGACATAAGAGAGTCATTTGCCGTGGCGGGCGAAGTCCGGTCTCGCCGCATGCAAGCGGCCATCTCTCTTCTTCATCTTTCCCCCTTCTTCACTCGCGACTCAAAGTAACCAGCTGCTCAGCAGCCTTCACCTCCTTTACCCTCGCATCCAGCTCGAACGTGGTCACTCAAGCGCGCATTTCTGGCATCAACAGCAGCCAGTCAGAAGAATCCAGGGCAAGTGTCAGAGTAGTACCCAGAACATAACCGAACAAACACCGACTCTTCATGATAAGAGTAATAGCCCGAGACCACATGAGAAATTTGGAGCTGTCTAGAAGTTTTGTCATGATTTGAGGGGTATTGTGGTCATGACTGGTCCGAGTGGACCCACTAGACATCAATGTAGCTGAGGAAACTCCAGCATCGAAAGAGATCGTGGGAGAGTCGTCAGTCCCCTGAATGATGATCCAAGAATAAAAATCAAGGCGCCAAGGGAGGGACACCACAAACACCTAGATAGAAAGCAGAGTTGTCTCATAGAAAGAGAAATGATACCATGGTCATGTAGGTGCCTCTAATAAAGAGCGACACCGGAAATGTCATCAGTTTAGAGTTGCAATTCTGGTGCCAAAGAATGGAGCGACAACAAAAAACTGTCGGAGAAGTCGCTAGAGAGCCGAATGCGGCGGAGGGCTACTGGCGGGGGATAAAGCGAACTCGGCGACTGCTGGAGACGGGCGCTGCGATTGCAGACAGAGCAAGCGACTGCTGGCGATGGGCGCTGCGATTGCGGGTGACGGGATGCGCATGAGGAAGCGGATGCACAAGAGGAAGCGGATGCGGCGGGCGACTGTCACAAGACGAGACGAGCGGAGGAGAAAAAGAAAGCTCGAGACTTGAGATTAAGCCCTTAGACTCAAATACCACGTTGAAAGGAAATGTGTGATGTTTTTTTCATCCATATAGGGTATATTTAAAGGATTACAAGGGACTCTTAAAGACGTACATACAATGTGGGATTAAACTACCTCACATGAAAACATTAATATAATAATACTAATAATCTAATATCAAAAGAGAAGGTTGATTTTGCTATCAATTTGATGATGTGACCTTGATGTAGATGACCTATATTTTCTACTTTCTTTTCTTTATTAGCTCTTGATTTACTTGATTTCTCTTTCAACTCAACTCTTAACTGGGAGAAGGTTGATTAGTGGCTTAATCGAATATTAGGTGAAACTGAGAGTAGTTTAGTCCACGGACTTTCAAGAGGAAGAATTAGTACGGCAGTTTGAGGTAGGTTGGAAGGCAAGGAGAGAAAAATAGTATAAAGGAGAGGAATCTCCATTATTCATTGTCAAGATCATTTCTCCAACCTGAATTTAAAATAATTTGAATTCAAAATATTGATAACTCCTAAGGTCTTATTTCAAAATATTTTTTTTGTAAAATAAATATGTTTAAAACTGAAATAAAATGTTAAAACGATTAAAAACCAGAATAGTGTAGACATTATATTGAATTATATTTAAAGCACGTCTTCTCCTGCATCAGAAGGCCTTTGTAAATTTCGTAGTTTCAGTTCCAAGTATCATCATAAAACCATGGAGATGATCGGTTGTCTTAATTTGAAAAAAAAGTATTCGTCGTTGTTGTCATGTCCACTGTGTCGATTGGTTTTTTGTATTTCTTGGAACATAAAGAAAGTTTAACCATTCCCAAGATTACATCCTTTGATTGAAATCTACTTGATATAGGTGATTGCTTCTGGCAAAGACAAGGATAGAATTCCTGGAATCGATATAGCTCTTGATGATGGAGATACATGGATGTTTGCAGGTCATCAGGTACTTGTAATGGAAACTCCTGGCCACACAAAAGGTAGGGTTCCTGTTGTTAATTTTCAAATAGCAATTTACTCCTTTCCCACTTCATGCATAACTTCAGCGTCCAACTTATTGTATGTGTGTCTATATCTCTATCATATATAAAGAAATATTGTGGTTTACAAATAACATGAGCTCGAAATTCCAGCAAATAATATACGCCGTTGGATCTATCTCAATAATCCAGCAGTCATCGGATCTACCTCAATAAATCAGTCTCTCTCTCTCTCCACATTTGCATAGGTATTCTAAACCTAGAATCAGGGTGACCTAAATCTATAAATTTAATAGGGCTACTACCCTACAGTAGGAAATTATCATTTTACTCTTTGAGGTTTTGAAAAATAATCCATTCAAATGAGGCTGAAGCAAATACCCGTTAGAATATACCAGAACGGTCAAGCCAAGCGTGCAACATAATATAAGCTAGCACAACGCTCTACAAGGCCCACCAACTAAATAGCCCGCCAACACTATTGCTAACACTTCGACAAAACACTGCCTGAAAACTAATATATACAGGATATTTCTGAAAAATCCGACCATATGGGACTATTATGGAGCGTCCATTATATGCCGCTTTTCTTTTTACTAATCTATCCAATTAGCTGATGGGCCCCACTCTGTTGTATTAATTACGTTCCCACTGTCCCACATTATCCCTCCTCACATAATTATTATAATTATTATTAACTTCTTATTATTATATTTAAGTTTTAAACTTTTTAACGGGGGTTAATTTTAACTTTTTATGTTTTTTAAAATTTTTTTTACATAAATTTATTTTTAAAAATATTACTTAAAAATATTATTCATAAAAAATATGTAAAAGATATTATTCATAAAAAAAATTTAAAACCGTTGGGGGCGGGCAGAGCCCTCCGCTGCGTACGGGGGTGGGCCGTTTCGGGCCAGGTACTGTCGCACTGTGCACAGGGCCAAAGGCCCATGCCTGTCACTTGTGTGTGTGCGTGCGCCTGTGTGTGTGTGCGTGTGGTGCTCGTGTGTGCATAATTCCCTAATTACTAGGGAATCAATCAATATTAGAATAAATCCTTAATTACTAGGGAATCAATCAATATTAGAATTTTCATCATTATTGCATGTTGATGGCACACAAAGGAGATTAACTATTCAGGTATCTTTAGTTCAATTTAAAAAACAATGCATATATGTTTACCTAACTTTCATCGTCATCAATAACCTTATTCTAACTATTTATATATTTTGATTCATCATTGTTCATTCATTTTTGTAGAGTTGTGCATGTCATAAACATAGACCTACACAACAACACTCAAGCCTTTATCCCACCATAGTGGGTCGGCTATATGGATCCTTTGTCGTCATTGTGCCCTATCTTTTGTCATAATCTCACCAATGCCTAAGTACATCATATCCTTCCTTACAATTTCATTCCAAGTCTTTGTTGGTCTACCCCTCCCTCGTTTAACATGCCTAGTGACTAGACTCTCACAATGCCTAACAGGTGCCTCTAATGCTCTCTTTTGTACGTGTCTAAACCATCTTAAACTAGCTTCTCGCATCTTCTCTGCAATTGGTGCTACTCCTGTCTTATCCCCGATACTTTCATTCCTAATTTTATCCAATCTCGTGTCCACACATTCACCGAAGCATTCTCATCTCCGCAACTCCCATTTTTTGCTCATGTATACAATTCATTGCCCAACACTCAGAACCATAGAGCATCACAGGTCAAATTGCAGTACGGTAAAACTTGCCCTTAAGTTTTAGTGGTACTTTACGATCACATATGATCCTTGATGCCCCTCTCCACTTCAACCAACCCGCTTGGATTCTGTGTCACATATTTATCAATACCTCCGTCTTTTTGAACTATCGATCCAAGATATTTGAAACACTCACTACAAGGAATTATTTTGATCACCCAACTTAATAATGAAGTCATCTGTCCTTCTTGTACTGCTTGATTTATAACAATTTTCAAAAACACAAGATATATTTCTTTTGTTGCTTTGGTTCTTGCTTTCCTCAGACCTGACCCCACGCCTCTATTGTTAATTGTGTATGGGTCACTGTTTCATGCATTGTACTACTTTTAAATGGAGGATCATTCTCATTTTATATATGACTTCCCTTGCTACTAGATATAACCATCTATCCTATGTAGAGAAGAGTGGTCTATATTAATGCATGCGCGCTTCTTTTTTTTCCTTAAAGTCTATTAAAGCCCAATTGTAAAATTTCATAAAATTCTCATTGTAGATTCTTCATCTCTCTTGTGTTTAGTTTCACATCTTCTATTGGAGATTGTTCTTCATCCTCTACACTATATAAAGATGAGAGCTTCAATGTAATCATTCGATTGAAATAACACATTTTATATTTCAAGTTCCCACATGGTATCAAAACGTGGAAAAATAGTTATACGCTAGTCTCTCTCTCACTCTTGCGTTAATTCTCCTTATCATGTTTGAACACTTCTGGTCTTGCGTAAACGCTCCCGGTCTCGTACGAGTATCATGAACTCCATCTCTTGTGCTTGCTTGCGCATACATTGGTGAACTTTTGAACGACTTTGCTCACCCGAGCTCCTATTCTTGCCCATTGATCTTGTCCTGTCATCAGGCTCATGAGAATGAGAATTTGGCTCATCAATCTTTCTCATCCTTCATCTTCTCCTTGAACTAGCGATATCTGATCCCTGCTTTCGACGTATTTTGCTTCTTGCAACGACTTCTTCGCTCAGCGCCGACTTCTCTCATATGCGAGTTCAGCCCTTGCGAGTTTAGCCTGAAACTTCAATCTGCGCAACTTCAACTCTCGACGAGTTCTCCATTTCAAGTTCCGCCTGCGACTTCTTCCTCTTCATTCCGTGCAACTCCCCCTCTTATATGTTGAAGATACTGTATATGGTAGATATAGCTTAAATTCTCGGATCCCAATCGCTCGCCAATCCGTCGCGGTTTCCCGTTATCGTTGCTTCTTGTCCATCCGTCGCTTCTTCCCGTTGTCATTTCTCGTTGATCCCGTCACTGGATAGTTTCTCACGTCGATGCTTCCCATGGCTTCCCGCCACTGATTCGCGCATCCCTGGATCTTCTCCAGTCGAAATCCATAATCACGTCACCTCGACTACTGTTTCCATTGGAGCTTCTCTCGTCGCAGCTCTGGTCTTGCCCCGGTCTGGTGTCGACATCGACAACTTCTGCCGGAGTCTTAACCGTGGCCTTGTTCTCCTCCTTTGACTGATCCTGTAGCCCTGACCTCCTCGGCTAGTCTTCTTCTCCAACCACCTCCGTCCTTCATTGATTCGATGACATCGTCTCCCTTCTCATCTGCTTTCCTCCATAAGGTTGATGTCATCCTCGACCAGCGGAACTACAAGGTTGTTTCTCGTCCTCCTCCGACACCTTCTGCAGCTCAGTCCGGTGTTCCTGGTCGCCCACTTGTCTGTTGTCACTACTGTCAGTGTCTTGGTCGCCCACTTGTCTGCTGTCACAAACTTTAGAGGGCTCAACAATCTGGTCAGCAACGTGTTCCCGGTGCACCTTCTGCTCACCTTTTTGGTCTGACGAAGTCTCTCTCTGTATTTAAGCTTGCCCAGTTGATTGCCCAACATCTTTCCCAGGGTTCATTGCCTCGCTCCTCTGCCTCCATACTTCCATTGGATGCTTCTGACACATTTGCCTCTCAGCCGGATGCCTCTGCTCCTGGAGGTATCTCTGCTTCCGACTGGTTTCTTGACTCTGGAGCCTCCTTTCTCATGACCTATGATGACACCCACCTCTTATCTTGTCAGCCCGTCTCCTCTGACCTTACTATCATGGTAGTAGATGACATCATTCTCCTCATCACCAGTCGTGGCCTCCATATCAGCCATTTTTATGTTCCCGATGTTGTGTTGAATTGACGTGATTACAACGATTGGGGAGCGAAAATTAGCGTAATAAAAATTTGATCAAACTGAAAATAGGAGTGAGGCGGAGTTCCTTACCCAAAGAGACCAGATTGGGCTCAGTAATCCACGAAAAGGGGGTTTCGAGCGAAACCCTAGGAGTCCCTCACGAAAACCACCGGCCGAAATGAGTAGGAGCTAGGGTTGCCGGCGTAGAAACGTCGTCTTTGCCCTCACTGGCCGGAGGAGGAGAAGAAGAGGGGGAAGAAGGGGTGATTGTCCTCCTTGGAAGAAGCCGGCGATGAGAATGGTTGCTGCGGGAGTTACCGGCCAAGGGAAGCGTCGGAGACGGCGGAGAAGCAAGAGGAAGGGGTGCCGGGCCTGGAGGAGGGACTTGCCGGCGACTGGAGGCGGAGGAGAAGGCCGCCGGGTGCTCGAGAGACGGAGGCGGGGCCGACGGAGCGGGATCGGGGGAAATCGTGCGGGATGCGGGTTGCGGGAATCCGTCGGCTCGGGTTCGCTTTTAAAAGAGGGGGGGGGAGGTTTAGGTTTATAATTTTATTATTATTATTATTATTATTATGGGGGGGGTAGGTATTAAGTGAGGTTGTTACATTCTCCCCCACTTAGTAAGTTTCGTCCCGAAACTTTCCAGAGAATTCTCTGAATGATACTAAACAACGAAGTTTCAGATGACATATACTTCAGAAGTTTGCGGATAAAACGCATGAATGCTAACTATGAAAGATACTGAAATAACAAGTAAGTCAGACTAAGAGACGTACCAAGATCAAGAGAAGAGTTGTGGATACTTGTTGCGCATATCAAATTCAAGTTCCCAAGTGTACTTCTCGGACTTGCCATGCAGCCAAAGTACCTTCACCATCGGAATGGTTCTCTTGCGAAACTTGCGTTCTTGAAATTTGACGATCTTCGAAGGCTCGATCGGATAAGACAGATTGGCTTCAGGGATCACTGGAACTTCTTCAAGAACACGATTTGGATCGTGGATATATTTCCGAAGCTGGCTAACATGAAAGACGTCATGGACACCGGCCAACGAAGTAAGTAGCTCCAGACGATAGGCAGATCCTCCAACACGCTCTGAAATGGAGTACGGTCCCACGAACCTTGGGCTGAGCTTATGATGGCGACCGAACCGTTTCACCCCAGGAGTAGGAGAAACCTTCAGGAACACCTGATCGCCCACAGCAAACTCTAACGGACGGCGGCGCTGATTTGCATACTTTCTCTGCCTCTCAATGGCACGACTGAGCTGAAGACGAGTCTTCTTAGTGGCTTATTCCATTTCCTGAAGTAACTCTCGACCCAATACCACCTTCTCGCCAACCTCTGACCAGTAAAGCGGGGTCCTACAGCGACGCCCGTACAGTGCTTCGAAGGGAGCCATCTTGAGACTCTCTTGATAGCTGTTGTTGTAGGCGAATCCAACCAAGGGTAGATGATCATCCCAAGCTCCCTTGTAGTCCAAAATATAACACCGTAGCATATCTTCGAGAATCTGATTAACTCTCTCAGTGTGACCATCGGTCGTCGGATGATACGCGGTACTCAGGTTGAGATCAGTGTCCAAAGCTTGCTGAAATCCCTTCCAGAAGTGTGATACAAATCTCGAGTCACGATCAGAAACAATGCGCAGAGGAATCCCATGGAGCCTAACGATCTCAGAAACATAAATCCGGGCCATCTTCTCGGTGGAATGACCCTCCTTATACGGGATGAAATGGGCCACTTTAGTCAGGCGGTCTACTATGACCCAAATCGCATCATGTCCTCTCGGAGTGCGGGGCAAACCCGTTATGAAGTCCATAGAGATATCTTCCCACTTCCATTCAGGGATAGACAGAGGCTGCAAAAGTCCACCAGGACGCTGACGCTGAGCTTTCACCTTCTGGCATGTCAGACATCGAGAGATGAAGCGTGCAATATAATTCTTCATACCAGGCCACCACACGATCTGCTTCAGGTCATGATACATCTTGTTGTTGCCAGGATGGCCAGATGTCCGGGACTCGTGAGCTTCTCGGCAAATACTATCCAGTAACTCAGGGATATTGGGAATACATAAGCGACCTCGGAAACGTAGAACATCGTCAGAGATAGAGAAATCCGGAAAAGTACCAAGTTCAACCTGTCGGCGAATGCGCTGGAGTGCGGGGTCAGATGGTTGCAGATCCTTCACATGTTCTACCCATAATGGACCAGAGACTTCTTCTTGGCCTCCAGGTGAGAAGGATATGTCCATCCGCTCGAGGTCATCAATCAGGGCCGCGAGAGAAGCTGACATGGGTGCACAGGTGGAAACTGAAGCTTGACAACTCAAAGCATCCGCCACTGAATTGGCTTTCCCAGGCACATAAGTGAGTTGCAGGTCATAATCTACCATGAATTCTAGCCATCGCCTCTGACGAAGATTGAGATCTTTCTGAACGAAAATATACTTCAAACTCTGATGGTCAGTGAAGAAGTGACACTTCACGCCATAGAGGTAGTGACGCCAAAGTTTCAAGGCAAACACCACAGCAGCGAACTCCAGATCATGAGTGGGGTATTTGCGTTCATGGGTCTTCAACTGTCTCGACCCATAAGCAATAACACGATCTTCTTGCATCAGGACACAACCCAAGCCCACTCCGGAAGCATCGGTATAAACTGAAAAGTCCAACCCCTCTGAAGGAAGAGCTAAAATTGGCGCTTAACACAAACGTTGCTTCAATTCAGAAAATGCCTGCTCACATTGATCTGACCACTCGAATCGGGCATGTTTTTGGGTCAATTGTGTCAGGGGAGCAGCAAGAGAGGAGAAGTCCTTGACGAAACGCCGGTAATAGCCCGCCAAACCAAGGAAACTGCGAATCTCAGTAGGGGTAGAAGGCTGCTTCCAGTCCATAACAGCGGAGACCTTGGCAGGATCAACGGAAAGTCCATCGCCTGAAATGACATGCCCCAGAAATGCAACACGATCCAACCAGAACTCACATTTCGCCAATTTGGCATAGAGCTGGTGTTGACGAAGAGTGGAGAGAGTGAGTTTAAGATGTGTTGCATGCTCCTCGCGAGTCTTTGAGTAGACCAAGATATCATCAATGAAAACAATGATGAACTTATCCAGGTAGTCGCGGAAGACACGGTTCATCATATCCATGAAAGCAGAAGGGGCGTTAGTCAACCCAAAAGGCATCACCAAAAATTCAAAGTGTCCGTACCGAGTCCGGAAGGCTGTCCTGGGGATGTCGGATTCCTTGATCTTCAACTGATGGTAACCCGACCTGAGATCTATTTTGGAGAAGACGGTACTGCCTTTGAGCTGATCAAATAGGTCATCCACGCGCGGGAGGGGGTACTTATTCTTGATGGTTACTTTGTTCAGATCCCGATAGTCGATGCACAGTCTCATGAATCCGTCTTTCTTTTTAACGAAGAGAACGGGAGCTCCCCAAGGAGAAGAGCTGGGACGAATGTACCCACGCTCAAGCAACTCATCCAATTGCAACCTAAGCTCATCCAGTTCTCGCGGTGCCATGCGGTATGGAGCTTTAGATATGGGGCGCGTTCCAGGCTCTACATCGATGGAGAACTCTACTTCACGAACAGGAGGCATTCCAGGCAACTCGGCGGGGAACACGTCGGGGAATTCGGAAGCAATAGGGATAGACCCAAGTTGCGGTATGACAGCATCTGATTGTGAAGCATAGACAAAGCAAGCAAAACATCCCTGACTAAGTCGAGAGGCGCGCACAGCAGAAATTACCTTCAGGTGGCTACAGGTGGTCTGAACATGTACGCTGAAGTCCTTCCCATCGATACTGAGATTGACCCTCTTTGTCACACAGTCCAGCTTTGCTCGATACGCGACCAGCCAGTTCATACCCAATATTACGTCAAATTCTGTCATATACAGGACTATGAGGTCGGCGAAGACTTGCAATTCGCCAAGCAGGATTGGACAATTGCAAATACCCCTGCTAGAAAGGTGCACATGACCGACCACAGAGATCTCGAAAGGGACTTAAAGTGGCGAAGTAGGCCAACTATGGAGATCCACGATATGACGTGCTATAAAAGAGTGAGATGCCCCAGAATCGAATAGGATCTGCATCCACTTGTTCTTGACCCTAAAACTCCCTAGAAATGAACATTACGGGCACATTCAAGATCATTTGACACTAAGGCAGCAAATGAAAAAAAAATGCAGGAAATTAACAAAATAACTTTACATAAAACATACCAGAGATGACAGAGGTAGATGCGAGCGCCTCGCCCTGAGTGGTGACGTTCAGCACAGCTTTGCCCTTATCTTGGGCACCAGAAATAGCCTGCAAAGGCTGAGCGGGGATCAGACTTTCCTTCACGGGACAATCTTTAATCTGATGTCCAAACTGCCCACATATGAAGCAGGTATTCATCTTGCGGCGACAATCTCCCACCATGTGACCCGACTTCTTGCAGTAAGTACAGACAGAGGAGGCAGAGGAAAGCGTAACTCGGGGTTGTTGTGCAGGCACAGTCATCTTCTGCTTCTTCAGGAGGGAGCGACAGACTAGAATGGTATGGCCAACTTTATGGCAGTAGACGCACACCTCCTGTGACTTGGGACCTTGCTCCTGAGGTGGAGCACTCTTACGCTTGTGGTCAGGTGCAGCGGCATTGCCCGTACCATGCTGAACTTTCTTGGTAGTGCGGTCCAACTCAATAGCCTCAACCTTCAAGGCGGCCCCAACAGTCTCGGCGTAGGTGGTGGCGCCGTGGGCTACCACATGCTGACGGAAGTCATGTCGGAGGCCCTTCACGAATCGACTGATCTTCTTAGACTCATCGGGCACGAACTCTGCGGCAAGGAGAGATAGACGAGAGAACTCTATCTCATATTCAGTCACGGTCCTGCCGGGCTGCTGAAGGGACAGGAACCTCTCAGCCAACTTGTCTCGCTCCACGGACTAAAGAAACTTTTCCATGAGCGCATTCTTGAACTGTTCCCTGGTCATAGCGAAAGAATTGGGGAGACTGCGGCGCTGAAGCCACCAGGTGTATGCATCCTCGGTCAGCTGGTAGGCCGCAAGATGAACCTTTTGTGCCTCAGGGACACCGGCATACTCGAAGTGCTTTTCCATCTGGGAGAGCCACTCTGAAATGACGAAGAAATCACGACTACCATTGAAGGACGGCAGATTCAGCCTCATGAACATCAGCGTATCTGCCATCGCTACGGGAGGGGCAACTAGACCTGGCACGAGCGGGACCACCAGGGTGTCAGTACGCAAGCCCGTTCCTGAACCAGGTGCAAGAGGGGTGGTTCTAAGAGCGGCGGTAGCAGTGACTCCAGCTGTCCTTGCACTGCCAGAATCAGGAGCTGTGTCAGGAGTTTGACGATCTTCCTCTAAGAGAGTGAGACGCTCGAGAATCTGCCTCAACAGCTGGGCAGTGGCGTCTCCAGGAGCTGCCCCGGCGGGAGGGGTAGCCTTCTTGCGCTGAGATCTCTTAGGGGCCATCTAATCTGGAACACAAAGAAATCGATTAAGAGAAACAGTTACGTTAATCATAGAAGATTACAGAACAACAGGTTCTAGCATTTTGATACTGTCGAATACATAAATCATATATTAGTTACAACATTTTCATTGGACAACTCTAGGTAATGCTCATGTTAAAATGACAAGGAATCACATGCAATGTCAAACAATTGTTTTAAATTCATGTGTGTACAATCATCATCTGTTGTTCTTGGCTTAACATTTGTGTAATGAGTTATGTTATGCATGCAATGCAATTATGTCTAAAATGCATTCCTACGAATATTCATGAATGGATACACATGTCATGTTAAGCGCCCATATCACTTAACATGACATGCATATTATGATTCTAATGTCATCGCACTTGAAAATATTAAACCGCCCATACAATTTAATATTCGCACGCGGTGTATAGACTAGTGGAAATTCATATGCACAAAAATGTTAAGTTTGCCCATAACCCCTTAACATTCGTGTGCATACTACTTATGATTATGCGTGAGTGTGTGCAATGTTTCAGTCGCGAACAACAAATAATGACAGGGTGAGTGAGATATGATGTATGTTCATGTATGTACATAATAACATTCAAAATACTTGATAATTTCAAAATACTTCGTTTTTTTAGAGCAAACCTGGCTCTGATACCAACTGTCACGACCCGTCTTGACGAAAGTCAGAGTGCGCTTCAGGCGGGCCGTGATGCCACAGGCATGGGCGAAAAGAAACCATGCCTGCTAAGGCGGATACAGAGAAAATCTGAAATTTAATTAGCTATTTTGTTGAAAAAGGTTATGGTTTTTTTCTAAAAAAAATATATATGCGGAAGCGCTCAAGATTTTAAAATAATGAAAATTAATGCACATGTATTTTCTTGAAAAAAAAACTTTAATGCTACACTCAGGGGTGAATTAGAAGTACATGTAATAAAACGATTTTGTACATTAGAAACATCCTAGGAGCTGTCCAAGATTCAAAAGAAAATGTCTTACCATAACTAGTACATGATAAACGAATAGACAGTAAATGATTTAAATACATAGAACCTGATACAAACAACTACAAAGGATAAACCTCCAAGCAAAGCTGCAGCTGAACGGGAAGTAGCTCAGGGGGCAGGAGGCGCAGTCACGAAATTTAAGGCAAATTCAAGACAGAAGGAAAATGCCTTAGAACTTAAGATTTAAACCTGAGCAAGTTAATTAATTAGAATGTGAACAAAAACAAACAGATATATTCAAGTACTGGTTTATCTTGTACAAAGCTACCAAACATACCAAAAACCAGGTCAAACAGACATTTCTGAAAGATTAGTCTACTCCGGAGTATAGCCTAATGTAAAAATGTTGTAAGTCGTGATCGATGAAGTGTAGGTGCTATAGCGGGCGCACATGGCTCACATTCAGATCTAGGTGCAAGTCTTATTAGAAAAGTAATCCTGCTTGTCGTGACCATGCCAGCAGACAGATACCCTGTTAGACGCTACAATTCAAAGATTTGCTTACAACTACGGATTTGTCTTTATGTTTCATGCTTAGGTGGTTACTTATCATATTTTGTTATGTCAACATCATGAGAGTCAGAATTTTGTAGAAAAAGCATTGTAAAAGGACAGATATCCAGATTAAATCTAAAGTTTTGCAAGTGAGAGGGGGTTCTCTACTTGCCTTAAGCTGACGTCGAAACCGCTAGCGACAACTAAATGGTGCAAGCGAGGTTAACGACTCTAGCTAAACCTGTTCAAAGATCAAAATTATACTTTGAGGCAATAATAAGGTTCCTACACTTGCACACACATTTGGTGACAACGCTACACAATATGAAAGGAGTTAGGAATTTACCTCCCTCGAGAGTGAGGGGAAAAGAAGCTACCGCGAGGGATCGGGGATTTTGGCGGCGTTTGGATGCGAAAAGCCCTAATTCGGAGAGGTCTTGGAGCGATTCCACCACCTAAATCCGAGGAGATGCACCGGAAAACACAAATAAATCTGGATTAGTCGAATAAACGATGAACAGACGTTGAATTGACGTGATTACAACGATTGGTGAGCAAAAATTAGCGTAATAAAAATTTGAGCAAACTGAAAATGGGAGTGAGGCGGAATTCCTTACCCAAGGAGACCAGATTGGACTCAGTAATCCACGAAAAGGGGTTTCGAGCGAAACCCTAGGAGTCCCTCACGAAAACCACCGGCCGAAACGAGTAGGAGCTAGGGTTGTCCGGCGTAGAAACGTCGTCTTTGCCCTCACTGGCCGGAGGAGGAGAAGAAGAGGGGGAAAAAGGGGTGATTGTCCTCCTTGGAAGAAGCCGGCGACGAGAATGGTTGCTGCGGGAGTTACCGGCCAAGGGAAGCGTCGGAGACGGCGGGGAAGCAAGAGGAAGGGGCGCCGGGCCTGGAGGAGGGACTTGCCGGCCACTGGAGGCGGAGGAGAAGACCGCCGGGTGCTCGGGGGACGGAGGCGGGGCCGACGGAGCGGGATCGGGGGAAATCGTGCGGGATGCGGGTTGCGGGAATCCGTCGGCTCGGGTTCGCTTTTAAAAGAGGGGGGGGGGTAGGTTTAGGTTTATAATTTTATTATTATTATTATTATGGGGGGGTAGGTATTAAGTGAGGTTGTTACACCTTCTTGAGAACTAATAAGGAATTCTCGAGAAGAGACTATGGATTTCTCGAGAAGGGCTTCTGGACATCTCGAGAACAACGAATTGATTTCTCGAGAACAAAAGAGGATTTCTCGAGAACTGCAGGACTTCTCGAGAACAAAAGGGGGCACTTCTCGAGAGCTTCAAGACCTCTCGGGAACTAGAGGAGGGATTTCTCGAGAAGAAACAGGCTTCCCGGGAACAAAACATCATTTCTCGAGAAGGAATATATAATTCTCGGGAACAGCTCCCGGATTCTCGAGAAATGAGGCTGATCATCACGAGTACAAAGCAGGGTTTTCTGAGAACTAAGCAGGAAAATATCAGAAATTTCATATTTGACTAATATTCCGGGAGAATCGTTGACTCTACGAATTTAGCAGCGAAGACAACACTAGAATCTGACGCATCATCCTTGAGACACTAACATCCAATGTTTACTATAAGCATACATGTCACAAAATTTAATTCTTCCAACAAGAAATCATTCAATCTCAACAAAACTCCAAAATCTGGTCAAACAGACCCAGCGGACGCGAAAACGCACAAACGGTGCAGCGCCGTCAACAAGACGTAAAAGGTAACGTCCTGACGTCATAATTATGACGATACCAAATCAAATAATATAATCGAAAAATCGGGGGCGTTACAACCATCACCATCTTCATCAATCCTGTGATTTTCCTCCATAGGGGTGTTCGCAAGAACACAACCAAGCATACCAGTTTCCTTTAGGAGATACAATATGTACTTTCGTTGGGATATAAAGATACCCCGCACCGATCTAATCACTCTGATGCCCAGGAAGTATCACAATCGTGCTAAGTCCTTCACTTCAAATTCAGTCGATAGGAGGGTCTTGAGATTGACGATCTCCGCTGTATCATTTCCAGTAATCACGATGTCATCCACGTAGACAATGAGAACCACAACACGTTCATGTCTCCGGATGAACATGGTATGATCTGATTGGTCTTGCTTGTACCCAAACTTGAGCATTGCTGTGAGAACTCTTCCAAACCAGGCCCTTGGAGATTGTTTCAGGCCATATAATGATTTCCTTAGGCGGCAGACGAGCCATTCAGATCCTTTCTTCACAAAACCAGGAGGGAATTTCATGTACACCTCCTCCTCAAACTCACCGTGGAGAAACGCATTTTTCACGTCCAATTGATGAAGTTCCCAATCCAAATAGGCTCCACATGATAACAAGACCCAAATATAGTTCATTTTGCTACAGGAGCAAAAGTCTCCTGGTAATCAACTCCTTGAGTCTGGGTGTATCCTTGAGCCACAAGACACGCTTTGTACCGTTCCACCTTGCCATATTGGTTCTGCTTAACCGAGAAGACCCGCCTGGAACCTATAGCTTTCTTTTCTGAAGGGAGAGGAGAGATGTCTCAAATATGATTTTGGTCCAAAGCGGACATCTCATCACGCATAGCCTGTGTCTAAGTCGGTATAGCCAATGCTTCCTGCCATGTCTTGGGAATAACAACTAGAGAGAGATGAGACAAATGTCTGATGAATCGGAGGAAGATGACTTTAAGCCACATGATTAGAAATCGGATGTTGCGTGGAAGTAGTTTTACCCTTTTTCAGCAAGACAAGAGGCATATGCAGGTCGGCATCATCAGAATCTGAGTCCGAAGTCGGCACTGGTAGGGGCAGAGTGGCGGTGACCTGTGTTCTTGAACGACGATGGTATACATGGGGAAATGGAGAGATCATAGTAGAGGAGTCTGGTCTTGGGATAGGAGGAGCTTTGGGAACATCCGTAGAAGGAGGTGAAGGAATAGAGGAGAAAGATGGGAGAAGAGGCAGAGGGACAGTTGTCACATCATTCGTAGTAGATGTACTCTCCCCCTGACGAAGAGCATGAGTCGAGGATGGAAAGGACTCTCCCTCACGAAAAGTAACATCCATGGTGCAGAACATACGCCGGGAAGGAGGGTGATAACAACGATACCCTTTGGTCGTGGAGAAATAGCCAAGGAAGACGCAACGTTGAGCACGAGGGTCAAGTTTGTCACGTTGAGGTTGGGGCACCTGCACCTAACATACGCACCCAAAAACACGGGGTGGAAAATGGGAAGTATGAACCACGCCAGAGGTAGTGAGACGGGCAAAAGGAGTAGTAAAGGAGAAAACACGAGAAGGAAGACGATTAATAAGATGTGCAACAGTAAGCACCGCATCTCCCCAATATGGTTTAGGAAGATGCATCGTCAAGAGGAGACAACGGGCAACCTCGAGTAGATGCCGATTTTTCCGTTCGAGCACACCGTTCTGAGTAGATGTGTAAGCACAAGTTTTCTGGTTGATGATACCGTGAGAGGTGAGATACGCGCCAAATGAACCATGATTGTCATACTCCCCCCATTATCACTTCGAAGAACACAGATAGTGACATTAAATTGCTTTTTCACCATGTTATGAAAGTCTTGAAAACATGAAAAAACTTCACTTTTTTTAATAGATAAACTCATGTAGTACGCGAGAAACAATCAATAAAAGTGACGAACCATCGAAAATCAGTCAGCGATACAACGGGGGACGACCCTTAAACATCAGAATGTATAACATCAAAAGGGGTGCTACTAGGAAAAGAAAGATGTGAATAGGTCTGTCGCACATGTTTAGACCGATCACAAATATCACAAGAAAAATACTGAAGAAAAGGTGAAAAAACAGGAAATAATTTTTGCAGGTAGACGACAGACGAGTGTCCCAAACGCAGATGTCAATGGTGAACATCCTCTGCAGTAGCAGTAGAACTGGAAAGAGCCTGAGAACGAGAAGTGTCCAGGAAGTACAAGTCGCCACTGCACCTACCACTGTCAATGTTCCGCTTCGTACCCAGTTCCTGAAAAACACAAGAATCAAGAAAGAATGTTACAAAGCAGTTAAGAGATTTCGTAAGATTGTTGATGGAAAGTAAATTGCGAGGAAAAGGGGGAACATGAAGAACAGAGGTAAGAGAAATGGACGGTGAACAAGAAATGTTGTCCTTGCCCGCAATAGAGGACAACGAGCCATTAGCTGAAATAACTTGCTCCTTACCAGACAAAGGAGTATAAGAGAGAAAACCTGAGTAGCAATCAGTCATATGGTGAGTGGCACCAGAGTTGAGCACCCATTCAGAAGGAGGTGTTGGCCGCATGAGCACTAGGCATAGCAACGATGGCAAGAGAAGTCGAGCTTCCAGTGACCGGATCAGACTGAGAGTGAAGCAAACGTCGAAAGACATCCAACTCATGAGCAGTAAGAGAGGAGGAAGTCGAAGACTGGGACTCGTCATAGACATCAGTAGTGTAAGCAGCGTCATGAGAACGGTAGCCACTGTGCCTATGGCCCCTACGACCAGGTCCACGGCCCCGACCACGACCGCGACCAGGAGGAGCCAAATGCGGATGAAGTTTGAAGCATGCGTCCCGAGAGTGTCCCCGTCGACCACAGTAATCGCAGATAGGCACTAAAGATGCAGGAGTAGGGATGATGCCACGACCAACACTCGTCAAGGAGGAATGATTTGGAGGTGTCATAACACTGAGAGACTTGCGGCGGTATTCATCACCCAGGATCATGTTGAACGCCTCACGGAGGAAGGGAAGAGGAGAACGATGTAGAACATGTGTCCGGACCACATCAAATTTCATATTCAACCCCATTAAGAAGACATGAAGACGGAAATGGTACTCCCGTTGCTTCAACAGGACGGCATCCGTTGTACACGCTGTAGTGAAATGAGCAAAGTAGTCAAGTTCTTGATACAAGTGCTCAAACTCCGAGAAGAATGATGAGACAGTTATCGACCCTTGACGCAGCTCCAAAATGCGGCGAATGAGCTCATAAATTTGGGTGGAGCTATCAATCTGAGAGTAAGTTTCACGAGCACGAGTCCAGATCTCGAACGCAGAGTCCATCAACATATAGCTCCGATAGACCTTGGGTGACATCGAATGTAGGAGTCAAGACACAACCGGAGAGTTGTCAGAATCCCAGCGCTTCCGGGAGGGATCAGACATAGCAGGCTCCATAATCGACCCATCGATATAGCCGAACATCTGTTGACTACGGATAATATGCTGAGCAGCACGAGACCATTCCAGGTAATTCGTGTCATCCAGAGAAACCGTGGTGATCTTCAAGGAGCTAGAGTGTCCATGGGGACGCTGAGGCTCAACCATCAGAGGCTGGATCACAAGCGGAGAAGAGACAGATTACTCGGGTTCGCCCATACGGACTGAAGAGACACAATAAATCAACAGCCCCTAATTCAAGAAGCAGTGGACAACAGCACAGGATCCAGCCACAGGAACTCAAGAAGCACAGGGATCAGAAGCAGCACAGGGATCCAACCGCAAGAATTCAAGAAGCACAAGGATCAGAAACAACACAAGATCCAGTAGCACGGGGATCCAGCAGCATCAGAAATGCAAAAGTAGCAGTACAAGATCAGAAATGTAGTGATCAGCAGTGGAGAAACGCAGCATCAGAAACGCAGTGGAGAAACGCAGCACCAAGGGATCAGCAACCAGGATCGGCAGCAGGCAGAGAGTCGACGCAGAACACGAGCGCCCTTTCTTGTATCGCTCGAAGACAAAAAATCTGTAGACCTTAGCCGCAGGAAGAGGAGGAAGAGGAAGAGGCGGCGGGCAGCTTCATGGAGGAACAGCGGCGGCGTTCCTCTCAGCAGCCGGCAGGAGTGCTTCCCGTCATGAGAGATCCGGACGACGAGCCGACGGGAGACGGGATTCGCCTCGACGGGAGACGAGCGACGGGAGAGATCGAGATCGACGGGAATAGGGCACAATTTTCCCTCTCACGCCTCTGATACCAAGTGGAATGCAAAAGTAATATCTTGTCATTAAGAGAGAGGTCCCTTACTCTTATATACTTGAGTAAGGGAAACCTAAACACAGTAAAATTACAACACTACCCTGCCTTGAACATAACATATTACAACTACATGTCCTTCTTGTACTGCTAAATTTAAGCTTCATATACTACGTCTTTGCCCTGCTCAACCTAAAACCCTTCTTTTCTAAAGTATCTCACCAAGATTCAAGTTTTGCGTTTACACTCTCGCGCGTCTTATTTACCAAAACGATATCATTAGCAAACAATAAACACCAAAGTATTGCTTGTTGGATATGTCTAGTGAGCTCATAAGATAAGGGTAAAGAGATAAGGGCTTAAAGCTGAACCTTGATGTAAGCCAACAGTGATAGAGAATTCCTGTGTTAATCCTTCAGATGTCCTCACCCTTGTCACTGAATTTGTATACATATCTTTGATTGTGTCAATATATGATATATTTACACCATTCTTTTCTAAAACTCTTCAGAAGATCTCTCTTGGAACTCTATCATAAGCCTTCTCAAGATCAATAAACAACATGCAAATCTTGTTTTCTTTCTCGATAGTTGTCAATGAGTCTACTCAAGAGATGTATAGCTTCCATGGTCGACCTCCCTGGCATGAATCCAAATTAATTCTTCGAGATATTAGTCTCTCGTCTTAATGATTCAAATAATTTCTACTGATTCACAAACCGTCTTGAAATATCAAAACATAAAATAAATAAAAATAAATACTATTGTGATAGTCTCATCTTACAGATTATAGCGCTACTAAAAATAATGTTCCAAAGTTCAAAATAATTGAAGCACACAAAACGGCCATAGGAAAGTACATAAATTAGAAAACAATAAAAGAAGTCTTCATCACAATGAACGATCTCCAACATGTCAACCACGTGCTCAATTCCCTCTATTAATGAAAGTAAATTATCGTGACCTAGCAACTTCTTCATCCTTCAAGGACAGTGTGTGTTCCTAAGGGATCCATCGAACACAGGCATGCAAATCAGCACTTCTAAACCATGACATATACAGGTAAGCTAATTACACCAAGTATAATTATGACAAATAGCGCTGAAAAAGTAAATGAAGAGAATAACATGAACTGGTATATAGTTTAATGATCGTTTATTACTCATTGTTTGGTGCATATCTCTATGTACGTGGAGTGAGACATTCCTCATCCCCCAAAGAATTACCTAGCAGTCAATTGTGCAGAGAACATGGTTTCCAAAGTTTGACAGGATAGGTTCAAGCTTTGCCGAGCTTGGCTGGATGAACTTATACTCTACCGGAGCTCAGCAGAAGATTGATAAACTCCGATCAACCGGCGGATGAGGAATGCCTTTCACACTGTTAGAAATGGACGGTTTGTCCTCTAGTCGGGCGGTTAGCAGTTCGGGCGGTCTGGCGGTTTGTCCAGGCGGTCTGGTTGTCTGGCGGGTTGGTGCAGCGGTCTGGGTGTGATCCCCTGCTGGAGGTCTGGGGATTATCCGCATCAGCGGTCTGGTGGCTATCTGCACTTGCGGACTGGAGGCTTGCCGCAGCAGCGGTCTGTTGATTAGCCGCAACTGCGGCCTGATGGCTTCTCGCAGTTGCGGTTAGAAACTGGCGGTTAGTCCCAGCGGTCTGGTTGTCTGGCGGGTTGGTGCAGCGGTCTGGTTGTCTGACAGCTTACCCAGCGGGCTTCCCTGGCGGACTGGCGGTTTCCCTTGGTATAGTTGGATGGTTTTTTATTCTTTTGTATAGTGTGCGGTTTGACATTGTCAAACCGCATAAGCCGCGCGGATTGTATTTAGTCTCACATCATTTGTTGTATTCTCTCATCTCCCCAAGTTTCTATAAATAAGAGGGCATACCTATGTAATTATGAACTTTTTGGAGCAATAAAATTTACTTTTATTTAACTCTTGGTCGTTTTTTCGCTCATTTCTCACATGGTATCAGAGAGAATCGATTCTTTGCTCCAATCCGTTTGCGGTTTGCTTATCTAACCGCGCCGGCCTCTTCCGCATCCCGCGCGGCTTCTTGCTGCTTTCTGTGCTTGCAGCTTGTTTGCTTCCGGGCTTTTTTGTTCGTCCCGCTTTCCTTGCTAACCGCGCTTCTTTTGCAACTTATTCTGTTCGCGCGATTTCTCTTCTTTGTTGCGAGTTCCGCCTTTTGGTCGCAGTTTCTTCCTTGTTGCTTGTGTATTGCCACCTTGATCGAGCGGACTCTTGCTCTTCTCTTTCTTCTTCTTTGCTCGGCTTCTTTTCTAATCATTTGTCTCTGCGGTTAGTTGTGTTCGCGCGGTTTGTTGTGCGGCTTCCTTTGCTCCTGTCGCATTTGTTTCTCGTTTTTTTCGTTGCGCCTTCTCCTGTTCGTGCAGCTTCTTGGCTGTTCGCGCTTTCTCTCTCTCCCCGCGGGTTGTCTTCATGTGGCTTGTTTCTTCTTTCTTGCTTCCACATTTTGGTCGCGACATGTTCCTTGCCGCTGGTGTTTGACACTGTGACCATGCGGTCTCTTCCTCCTCTTTCTTTTCTCACTCTTGTCGCTGCTAGTTGTCCTTTCCGGCTTGTTTCTAACCGTGCGGTTAGAAATCCTTCTCTCCTCTTGGAGATGGTTTCCCTTCTCTCCTCCACAGCTTGTGCTCTTGTCACCTCCTCTGACAAGTAGCTTATTGACTCTGGTTCCACGTGTCACATGACCGGCAACCCTCGTTTATTCTCTTCTTTTACTGCCCAGAACAAGCTACCTCCTGTTATTATTGCAGATGAGACTTCTGCTCTTGTTCATGGTAGTGGGACTGTACATCTTTCCTCGTCTTTGCTGCTTCAGGATACTCTCTATGTTCCAACTTTTTCGTGCAATTTAATTTTTGTTCATGCTCTCTATACTCAGTTGAATTGCATGGTTACTTTTACTGGCACCACTTGTTCTTTCTCTGATTTTGTCTCCAAAACTATGATTGCTACTGGGACTGCAAGTGGTGACCTCTTTTTTCTTGATCAAGACGCTGCCTCTTTCTCTCTTCAACAATGACATCGTCGTCTTGATCATCCTCCTCCTCGCCTCGTTCATCACTTTTCCAGAAATTCCTTCAGATGATTTTTCTTTGAACTGTGAAGCATGTGAGTTGGGAAAACATCATCGCTCTTCTTTCCTGGCTCGAACGGGACGTTCTTCTTCGCGTCTTTTTGAACTAGTTCACTCTGACATCTGGGGTCCTTCTCCTACTTCTACTGTTGGAAGCGAAAGTTTATACTTTATTACTTTTATTGATGATTTATCCGGATGCACTTGATTGTATCTCTTGAAGGAACATTCTGAGCTGTTCTCTGTGTTCACTGCATTTTACAATGAGATGTTCACACAGTTTCGTCTGCTCATTCAGGTTATTCATACTGATAATGTCAAGAAGTATCTCAGCCGTAAATTCTCTGATTTTTGTGCGAGTCATGGCTTGATTCATCAAACTACTTGTCTCTATACCTCTCAGCAGAATGACATTGTTGAACGCAAAAATCATCATCTCTTGGATGATGCTCGCAGTCTTTGCATACAAATGAAGGTTCCTCGGTCTTATTGGGGACATGCTGTTCTCCTCTCTTGCTTTCTCATCAACCGTATTCCCTCGTCCATTCTTCAGGGCAAGATTCCTTTTTCTATTTTATATCCTGAGGCTGAGCCGTTTCCTTTACCTCTGAAAATTTTTGGATGTATGGCGTTTGTCATGTACCTTCTCCTGGTCGTGACAAACTTTCTCCTTGTTCTGTTAAGTATATCTTCCTTAGTTATTGTCCAACGCAGAAGGGCTATCGCTGTTTTGATCCTCTTCTGCGCAAACAATATGTTTCAGGTGATGTTACATTCTTTGAAAATACACCATATTTCTCTCTTATTTTCTCTCTCTTTCCATCTAATACTTCTTCTTCCCTGCCTATTCTCTCGGCACCTCCGCCCGAGCCAGTTCTTTCTACATTTTCTCCTGTTCCTTCGTCTTTTTCTCTAGATCCTGATGTGTTCCCTTGGAGCCTTCTGTACCTGTTCCAGGGCCTCTTCTTTCTTCTGACAACACATTACCTTCTCTGATCAATAGTGACCTTGATCTTCCCATTGCCTTGTGGAAGGGTGTTCGACAATGTACTAAGCATCCTTTTGACGTTGTTGTCTCATATGCTCAGCTTTCCCCAAATGGTAAGCGTTTTGCTCTTGTTACCTCTTCTACTGTCATCCCAGCAACGTATCAAGAGGCTCTTGCTAGTCCTCAGTGGAAAGCTGCTATGAATGAAGAAATGGACACGTTAACGACGAGAGGGACTTGGACTCTTGTCCCCCCACCTTTGGGCATTGATGTGGTTGGTTGTAGGTGGGTCTTTGTGGTTAAATACCTTCCCGATGGCTCAGTTGATCGCTATAAGGCACGACTTGTTGCCAAAGGGTTTACTCAGACATATGGGGTGTACTTCTTTGATATTTTTTCTCCTGTTGCCCGCATCAGCACTATACGTGTTCTCTTCTCTTTCGCTGTTAATCGAGACTGTGAGGTGTCTCAATTAGATGTGAAAAATGCTTTCCTCTATGGAGATTTACATGAGGTGGTTTACATGGAGCAACCTTCAGGGTATGTTGCTCCGGGGAAGTCTCAGGTATGCAAGCTTCAAAAGGCAATTTATGGTTTAAAGCAGAGTCCACGAGCTTGGTTTGATAAGTTTAGTGCAGTTGTTTCTCTTATTGGATTCAGTCGGAGCTCTATTGATCATTCTTTGTTTATACGCAAGACTACTAAAGGCCTTGTGGTTCTTGCGGTCTATGTTGATGATATTCTTCTAACTGGGGATGACAAAGAAGACATTGATCTAGTCAAACGACATCTTTGACAACATTTTGTTACTAAGGATATGTGACCTCCGAAGTATTTTTTTGGGCATTGTTATTTCACGAAAGAGGAACTCGGTGGTTCTTTCACAGCGAAGTATGCACTAGATCTCTTAAAGGAGACCGGTCTTCTTGGCACGAAATCTGCTCATTGCCCGATGGCGGTTGGAGATAATATGGGGTGGACTGAAGATTCTCCTCTTCTTCCAGATTTCACTGTGTACAGACGACTTGTAGGAAAACTCATATATCTGACTGTTACTAGACCAGATATCTGTTATACGGTTGGAAAGGTCAGTCAGTTTATGCAGAATCCTAGAGAGTGTCATCTTCGATGTGCCATGAAGATTCTGGAGTATGTGAAAGGGTCTCCAGGAAAGGGCTTGTTGTTTCAGAAGAATGTTCACCTGAATATTGAAGCATACTCTGATGTCAGCTATGCGGATAAAAAGGAAGATAGAAAGTCTAAATTAGGTTTTTGCACATTTGTTGGAGGAAACCTTGTTAGCGGGAAAAGCAAGAAGCAGGCAGTGGTTTCAAGGTCAAGTGCTAAAGCAGAGTATAGGAGCGTGGTCTCAACTACCTGTGAGTTGAAATGACTATGGTCACTTATGCTTGACTTGGGAGAAGTCTACGATCATCCTCTTCCTATGTTCTGTGATAACAAAGCCGTCATTTATATATTAAAGAATCTTGTCTTTCATGAGAGGACAAAGCACATTGAGGTGGATTGTCATTTTATTAGGGAAGAGGTATCGAATAATCAGATCTGTACTCCCCTTCTGATATTGAAGAGATGCCTCCGCTGAAATTGGTTTTCCTAGTCCCAGTTCAGAGACCCAGCGGTCTTGAGTTGGGATTATCCGCATGCGGTCTGGAAGAAGCTTTGTTTCTTGTTTTCCCGCAAATGTCCAGCTCTCTCATTTTTTAGTTATTTTTATTTCTTCACAATTCTTTTTTTATGTATTAGTTGACTATGACAGGTTGGGCCTAGACCTGCATGCCCTATGTTTCTCATCGATGTGAGCATTGTTGTCTTTTTAAAAATTTCAACATCTGGATCGTTGGATCAAGATCCTATGATCCGGATCGCGATCCTGACAACCTTGTTCGGAGTTCTTAGAAGTTACTGCATGTAGTTAATATCCTGTCAAAGAAGGGCAGCCCGAAGTGCACAAATGCATCCTCCGCGAGCCCATGAGTTGCATGCGAAATGCCAGGTCTTCGTATTAGTTGACTATGACAGGTTGGGCCTAGACCTGCATGCCCTATTTTTCTCATATGTGAGCATTGTTGTCTTAATTTCAACTCATTGCAAATGTTTTCAGATGTAGTAATGTCAGGCAACAAAGCATCTGCAGCGAGGGTAAGGGTCCCACCACAAGGGTGAAATGTAGGCAAACCTTACTCTACATTTTTGCAAGACGGTGCTTCCAGGAAATAATTTTTGGCTAAGGGTAGCGTTCCCGGAGGAAGGAACGAGATTAGCCTGCTCGCCGTTGGATCAATCCTGTTCGCCGTTCGATCAAAGTGTTTACTCACCTTTTTTTAAATGTTTTTCTCGCCTTTATTGCTGATGGTTAGATCGGTCATCCAACGGCGAGCAGGCTACTCACTCTCAAAGCTAGAAACGCTACCCGTACGGAAAAAGTTTTCGCTTCCAGGAGTCGAACCCGTGACCTCAAGGTCACACGGCGACACCTTAACCGGTGCGCCAAGGCTCCCCTTCCTAATAATATCCTGTCAATGAAAATTAATTAGCCTAGCATATGTGATACCCATTTTGTGGCATACAGATACAGTATTCGTACAACACCAAGTGGGTCTCGGTTTACTTTCCACCCAAAACTTATAATAGGACTTGAGGAAGTGCTGCTGTCCCAATTGACAAAAGATGCAGACTATATATAGTCTATGCTCTTCCCCCGAATGGAATTTTCAGAATTAGGTTTTCATTTCTATTTCATCTGGATTCTATGTGAATCATGTTAATAGAAGGTCAGCTGACCTTATTTGACCTAAGCAGCTGCTTTTGAGTTAAGTATATTAAATATTCTTGCTATACCTATTCTACCGGAGTTCCAGTATCCATAGATGCGTATAAAGACTCAGAAGTTCAGGCATGTGAATAGTAAGATGCAGGGATCATAAGCTAGTCCTTCATGTTTCCATAGGTTCTTAAAACACAACTTTGTCGAGCAAATCTACTCAAGGTTAATTGACATTTTGAGAGATCAAATGAAACTCAACCAGCAAGATCTGTGAAATCTGATTCTCAACTTCAAGTTTCAACAGTCCTTTGAGATGCATAAAATTTCTTAAGAAGTCACAATTAACATAGACTTTAGAGAAGGATTTTGCCTTCAAAATTCTCTTTGGAGCCATTAAGTCACGGTGCCTTAATTTACTATTCTCTCGATAAATTTTTGTTTTTCTTATTACTATTATGTTCCTCATTGTTTTTTGTCATTCCTTAGAGTGCATTTATTAGCTTTACCAACCTTTTCAATGCTTTCAAAATTTTCTCTGAAAAGAAACTTCAAATCTTTTTCCTTATATAAACCCTTTTTTTGGATCTTCTTCCCTCCCTATTCATGGTTGCATAGTGGAAGTCATCTAATGATTGTATTTCGTATATTTCAGTTTCCTTGAGCAAAGGACCTAGATTGCTACTTATAGATATTTTTTTTCATAAATCCTCAAATCATTGTTTGATCAGTTTTGCATATTTTGAGCAGGTCATGTGAGCTTTTACTTTCCAGGATGTGGTGCGTTATTTACTGGTGACACCTTGTTTAGCTTGTCTTGTGGCAAACTCTTTGAAGGAAGCCCAGACCAGGTTGTTTTTATTTTTGCATTCAGTGCTTTCAAGAGCATGCATTCTAAAAAAGCAATTGGGGACGTACGCTATAAATCTTTTTATTATACTTTTGGTCTTTGAAATTCATATTTTACCTGGAAGTCAATTTATCTCTAGACTTGCTTTAACAAACATCAATTTTTGTTGTAATTTCTTTCATAGGTAAAAGTTAGTGTTTCTTCTCTTGATAATTTACGCATGACATTGTTTAATTGTTTTCTGTTTAGAATGGGGGAAAACAAATGCATATGGAACATTCATTGCATGCCCCAGGTTCTTTCCTTTTTGTTGAGAGAAATAAAATCTCAATTGATTAATAATGCGAAGACGCCTCCTATATATAAAGGAGTAATACAATTAATGCAAAATTGGAGTCAGTTAATACTATTTCTAATACCCCCCTCAAGTTGGGCATGCTATATTTCTCATACCCAGCTTATCAATAAAACTACAAAAATATTTGCCCTCACACTCTTAGTAAGAATATTAGCTAATTCCCTCTGAAGGAACAAATGAATTATAAATAATCTTTTTCTCAATATTTTCTTTGATGAATTTTTTGTTCACCTCAATATGTTGTGTGATCATGCTGAATGAGATTGTGGGCATTATTGATAACAACTTTGTTATCACAATACAACTTGATGAGACTAGTCTTGCTTAGTTACAGATCACACATGAGGGAGCGTAAGTACAACGCCTCGCGTGTGCTCTATGTCATAGCTCTAAATTTGGCTTCTGCACTAGACAATGAGACAATGAGTTGTTGTTTTTGCTTCTCCAAGTAACCAGGTTTCCACCAATGAACGAGAATACCCAGATGTACATCGTTTGTCTTCAACAGATTCAGCTTAATCCACATCAATATAAATTTCAATTTTCAACTCAGGACGAGGAATAAAGAGGATGCCTCTTCCAGGTGAGGTCTTCATATACCTTAGGATTCTATGACAACATCAAGATGCCTTGTCCTTGGGGAATGCATATACTAGATGACTCCCACAACATACACTATGTCAAGGCGGACATGGGCTGCGTAAATAACCCCCCCCCCCCCCCCCCCGACAAGACGTTGGTAACCAATAATATCTTCCCATCACCCCTTCCAAAACTATGGTTAGCCTGCATTGGAGTATCAACAAGTCTACACATTCGTATTATTCTAGTAATTCAAGGATATATTTCTTGTAAGAGATGAAAATACCATGTTTAGATCTAACAACTTCAATCCCTGGAAAAAACTTTTCCTAGATCTTTTACTTCAAACTCCTTTGCTTGATTCTCCGTTTAAATTTTTGCTTCTTCCACATCAGTGCATGTTATGGCAATGTCATCAACATAGAGGATGAGAGCAGTTAACATGTCCCCTAAGTTATCAAAGGCGCAAGGCGCACCGAGGCGCAAAGGGCCCCTGGAGCCTAGGCGCAGGCGCACGCCTGAGGCATGCGAGGCGCAAAATTGGGGGAAAAAGGAAATTGAGCGAATTGGGCGCCGAATTGGGCGCCCAATTCGCTGAAATTGAGCGAATTGGGCGCCCAATTCGCTCAGCGAATTGGGCGCCTAAGTGCTCCTAGGGGGTGCCTCAGGTGCGTCTAAGATCATGCTTTTGCCCATATAAATTTTTTTTAAAAAAAAATAGCAAAAAAATAGCTTGAAAGGCCCGTTTGGCGCGCCTGGGAGCCTGTAAGGCGCGCGCCTGGGCGCGCCTGAGGTGCGCCTGGGGCACATCGCCCGCCTCAGCTGTGCTGAGGCGCGGCGGGCTGCGCCTGGTGCGCCCGGCGCCTCAGGCTCGCCTAAGCGCGCGCCTTGACAACTATGCATGTCCCTCTGTTTGATAAGCAAAGTATGATCGACATGACTTTTTCTGTATCCAAAAGAGATCATGACGTTATGAAAACGGCCCAACCAAGCTCTCATAGATTGCTTCAAATCGTGGACAACATTATGTTTGCACACTTTCCCTTCAGAACTGAGGAGAAAAACCAGGGGATAGACATATATACATCTTCTTCTAAGTTTTCATGAATTAATGCATTCTTCATATTCAATTGGGTAAGATCTCATCCCTTGCACCCAACATAAGATAACAAGACTCTTATAGAATTTATTTTTGTTACATGAGCAAAAGTTTCTTGATAATCGATCACAAAAAATGTTCCACCATGCCTTCCACTTCATGATCAACTTGCAACTAATGGTCTTCTTTCCATGTGAGAGGTATCTTAAATCCTCATGCATGATTTTTTTTCAAAGAAAATAGTTCCTCAATCATTGTCTCTTTCCACTTTTGATACCCAAGAGCCTCCGACCATGAGGATGGAATTAAAATAGATATAAGAGAAGATGCAGAGGCTCTATGCAACATAATGGGATAATGAGTGTTGAGTGCAAAATTTGATGCCTTTATTGAGGGAAGTGAGAAGATCGGAGGAATTTGGTGGCGTATTTGGCACTTGAAGCATGAGATGAGTCTGTATGTTTGGACCTTTACACTGTCTAATGTACACATGTAATTCTTGTTCTTTATGAGGAAGCTTCCCTGGATTGGGAGTTTTGTTATGAGTCCGAGTTTGTGGAGGAATAGAGTATTATGGTGGAATCAGCAAGGGTAGAATAGCTCACTTCTTATGTATGTGTAGACTCCTGTTGAAGTGAGATTAGGCTCAGATTCACGAAAGGTAATATCCATTGTGCAGAACCTCTTTATAGGAGTGTGATAAAATTATACCCTTTTTGAGTAGGAAAGTAACCAACACATGCTTGAGAGCACAGAGTGATAAATTTAGACTAGATCAAGGAATGTATGTGAGCAAATCACACACAACCATATACTTTTGGTTGGGGAGTAGTTGGGGTTACCACTAAGGCAATAAGAGGGGGTTTGTGACCCAAGCCCTGAGAGGGAATTCAGTTGATAAGATAGACATGTGAAAACGACCCCACCCCAATACGATTTAGGAAGGCTCATAATGAATAGTAAACACCGAGCAATTTATAAGAGGCGACGGTTTTTCCGCTCAGCTATTTAGTTCTGAGAAGGAGAGTGAATGCATGATCGACAAGGTAGTGTTTAGTGGGGGAGTTAATATACTCCCTACCATTATTACTAGGGTTGTAAGTCGAAATCAACTGAACCGCCTAACCAAACCGAACCGCATGGTTCGGTTCGGTTTTAGTAGGATGAGGTGCGGTCATAAAACTAATTTTTGAAAAACCATGTGGTTTTGTTCGGTTCATGGTTTTGAATGTTAAATCCAACTGAGTCGAACCAAATCGAACTGTATTAGCACTTACATTAACATTAGTAATTTAGTATTATAATATATTTTATTTATCTGGGTGTCACGTTTGACACGATGAAAGTTTAATAAAAACTTAATTTGTATTGATGCGGGACAGGAGTCCACCTGCCCGCCACCTTGGCATCACCACCAAGGGGCCCACCTGGAGTCAGCACCAGGCGGCTTTATCAGGCCCGCGGGCCGTACACCCCAACCAGCTCTCCGCCATGGCATCACCACCATGCGGCAGGTTGTTGAGGCCGGGGCTCGATCCCCAACCTCCTAGATAAGAGGCCTTCACCAGCGCTTCTCACCAACTGATCTGACTTTTATGATGCGGGACAGGAGTCCACCTGCCCGCCACCTGGCATACCACCAAGGGGCCCACCTGGATCAGCACCAGGCGGCTTTTCAGGCCCGCGGGCCGTACACCCCAACCAGCTTCCGCCATGGCATCACCACCATGCGGCAGGTTGTTGAGGCCGGGGCTCGATCCCCAACCTCCTAATAAGAGGCCTTCACCAGCGCTCTCATCACCAACTGATCCGCGGCTCATTGGTGATGAGAGCGCTGGTGAAGGCCTTTATCTAGGAGGTCTGGGGACGAGCCCCGGCCTCACCCTGCCGCATGGTGGTGATGCCAAGAGCTGGTGGGGTGTACGGCCCGCGGGCCTGATAAAGCCGCCTGGTGCTGACTCCAGGTAGGCCCCTTGGTGGTGATGCCAATCAACTCCTGTCCCGCACAGTATTGCATTAAGTTATTAATTGGAGTCAAACATTGCTTCTTTGAACATCATGCATGTTATATTTTTTTTAAATTTTCTCTAAAATAATGCATTCATATTTTTTTAAACCACCAAAATTGAACCGAACCAAATCAAACCATTCGGTTTATATTTTTTGGTTATAATAGTTTTCACGGTTCAGTTTGGTTCAAATTTTTAAAACCACGGGGATAGTTTGGTTTGTGATTTTGCTTAGAAGCTGAACCAAATCGAACCGTTACCATCCTAATTATTACTACATAAAATTTTGATAGTACGGTCCTAATTAAGGTTCCGTTTGGGGGGACTTATTTTCACCGGTCAAGCGGTTACGACCGCATGAACCGAACCTTAATTAAGGTTCGGTTCATGCGGTCGTAACCGCTTGACCGCTGAAAATAAGTCCCCCCCAAACGGAGCCCAAGTGTCTTGGCAAGAGTATATACTGCTATAACTCCGGGACTTAGAGTGTAATGTTAAATATACAAGAGTACTCAGCGTATTGTCTGAATGCAGCGTCATAGCATGGACCGCTGTACCTCCAAATGGACTTGGGGTGTAATGTTAAATATGCAAGAGCCCTCACATATTAGGCATCAAAGTAGATCGTAGGATTTATTATCGACTTAGGTTTGGAAGTTGGATTATAAATATGCTAACGAAAAAGGTGATGGAAGTAGTGAATACGATGATTATGAGAAGGATAAATATGTTATGTCTGAAAGAGACTAAATGGTTGGGTGAGAAAGCTATATTTCTAGACAATTTAAGTTTTAAATAGTGACACACATGAAAAAAGTAAAATAAGCAATGAACTAGGTATTATTATGAATACTACTTTGAGCGATAAAGTTTTAAGAATAAGTAGAAAATGTGATAAAATCATAGCTCTTAAATTGGTTGCAAGAAAAAAAATTATTAATATGGTTAGTGCTTAAGCGTCATAAGTAGAATTAATTGAAGTTATTAAAGTACAATTTTGGAAAAACTTAGATGATCTGGTAAGAAAAATCCCACAGAGCAGGAGAATTTTCATGGGAAGAGACTTAAATTTACATATATGGAAGGAAAACACATTATATAGATGTTTATGGAGGATTTGCGTATGGAAAAAGAAATGAAAACGGATGAACTATTTTTAGACTGTCATAACTTATGAGCTAATTGTGAGAAATATGTTTTTCATAAAGAGAAAAGAACATTTAATTACGTTTAAGTGCAGACTAAATAAGTCACAAATTAACTTTTATGACTCGTAAAATGGATAGAAAGATTTATAAGAATTGCATAGTCATATCAAGAGAAAGTTTGACAACATAATACAGACTAATGGTATTGGATGTGCAAATTAAATATAGTAAATTCAAGAGTATGATTAAAATATTGCAAAAAATTTGGTGATGAAACTTGAATATGGAAAAACATATTTCTTTAAGCAGCTATTATGGAACAACTAGATTCTTATTTCATCTAGTACCACATGTGAAATTATCTTTATATTTAAGGATAAGTTGAAAGGATGTAATTGTTAGATGACATAGGAAAGATTGTTGTAAAGGCCAAATTATAAGCTCATTTCCTTCTTCTCCTTTAGGCTCCGTTTGGCGCGGCTTATCGCGACTTATTTGTTCCGGTGAGTTTGGACAAAAATGTCATTGTCATATCAAAATCTTATGCCCCAAACTTGTTTCTTTTTTGATAACGGTAGTAACATTTGTCATACCAAACATACAATGACGCTTTTGTCCCAACCTCACCGGAGCAAATAAGCAGCGATAAGCCCCGCCAAATGCAGCCTTAGTCTCACATCTCTTGTATAGGATTGTTCTCCTTCTCTTCTCCTATATATTTGTATTCTCTCTTGTATTTTACACATGAAGAAGTATATGCAAAGTTTGCCCATTCCTTTCTAAATGGTATCAGAGGGAATCAGTCTCTCCTTGCGGCTAGCGTTTTGCTAACTGTCCGGTCTTCCTCTACTTGTGCTAGGCGCGGTCTGTGTTTTCTAACCGGTCGACCTCCTCTTCACGCTCATGGCGCGGCCTTGGCGGCTAGGCTTTCCCTACCCGCTTCTCTTCCCCTTCATTCATGTGGCCTCCACCTCTCCTCTCTCTCCTTTTTATAGGATTCTCTCTGGCACGTGGGGACCACTCCCTCTTCCTCCCTATCCGCGCGGTCTCCTCTATACCCGCACGATTTAGTCTCTTCTCGCTGCGGGTTCCCCTCTTAAGCTTGCGATCTTCTCCCTTTTCTTCAGCCCACGACGACCTGGTCAACCCGGGACGGCCTCTCCTTCTCGCTGGCTCTCCTTGTCTTCCCGCGCGGTCTCTCTCTCACCGCTGCGACCTCTCTCTATTTCTGTTCGAGCCGACCTTTTCTTGTCTCTACTTATTTGGCCGCTAGTGTGCTCACTGTGATCGTGCGGTCTGTTTCTCCGCACTTGGGTCGCGGCCTCCCTATCTCTCTCTTGCTCTCTGCTGCTCTTGTCGCTTTGACTACCCACTATGACCTCTCGTGTAACCGCGCGGGCTTGTCGTGCAAGAGTGCTCTCCCGCAGCAACCTCTTCTACTCGTGGCGACCTCGTCAACCCGTGACGACTTCTTCTCTCCGCTGCGACCTTCTTCTCTACCCTCTCGCTACTTTTCTCCCTGTTCGCCGCGTATTCACCTAGTCTCCACGACTTCTCTTCGTCATCGCGACTTCTCTTCTCTTCTCGCCGCGGATTGTTCTTTAACCGCTGCGATCTCCGCATCTGGGTCGCGGCATCTTCCCTTTCCGCTGGTGTGATCACTGTGACCGTGCGGACTTCTCGCGCGGCTTCTTCTCTTGCTAGTCGTTGCGCCTTGTCTCATTGCGTGCGGCTTCTCCTCTTCTCCGCTTCGCCTTCTTCAGGTTGCAGTTTGTTCTCTTCCCAAGCGGCTTGTTCTCGCCACTGCGGCCTGTTCTTGCCGCTGTCTCTTTTCACGCTGATGCCTCTTCTCGCACGGCTTGTTCTTGACGCTGCGGCCTGTTCTCGCTGTTCTCAGTGTTTCCTCCGTTCTAGTCGCTGGCTCTGTCTGCCTAACCGCTGCCTTCTTGCCACCCGGTTTTCGTGCCTCGCTGCCGATCAGGTTTATGGCATCCGACTCGATCACTGCTGATGGGGTTGCTGCGTTGCGTACTCAACTACATCAGCTTCAAGGGGTGGTTAGTCGCTCCTCTGGCTCCGTCGCCTCGATCTTCAAACAAGGTATATCGTGTCTCTCACACAGTTCTCACTGGATTGTGGACTCAGGTGCTACACACCATCTCTCTTTGCAGCAGCCGCCCAAATATTTAGATAATGATTACCCCAAGCACATCACTGTGGCCAATGGTGACACGTTCCTGATTTCTGGCGCTGCTAATCTGTCTCTTACTCCTTTTTCCTTATCCTCAGTTTTTCATGTTCTGGGCTATCCTTTTAACTTTCTTTTTGTTAGCCGTCTTACGCAAGATCTTGATTGTTGTGTTACTTTCTCACGCTCTTCCTTTGTGGTGCAGGATCGACTGACGCAGACTATACTTGGTAGAGGGTGACTGTCTAATGGACTATATCTTCTCGACGTTCCTCCCACTGCTCTCACCTCTGTCTCCACCATTGATTGACATCGTCGTCTTGGGCATGCCCCTCTCCCAATTCTCAAGAAAGCTCTTCATGTTGTCTCTCTACAAGAGTTCTTTTGTGAATCTTGTATCTTCGGTAAACAATACCGTGTCTCCTTTTCTCCTTCATGTACTCAGAGCAATTTTCCTTTATCCCTAGTACATTCTGATATCTGGGGGCCCTATAAGGTCCCTAGTGCCTTGGGAAATCGGTACTTTGTTACCTTTATAGATGATTACTCGCGGGTTACCTGGTTGTATTTACTTCGTGATCGTACCGAACTCACAACTACGTTCCGTGCGTTTCTTACGGAAACGCGCACTCAGTTTTCTACTTGTGTCAAAACATTTCGTACGGACAATGCTCGAGAATATACTGGTCTTACCTTCTCCAACCTGTGTGCTGAGTTCGGTATTATATATCAGACTTCGTGTGCTTATACAGCTCAACAGAATGGCGTAGCGGAACGAAAAAATCGTCACCTCCTTGATGTGGCTGGATCTCTCATGATTCAAATGCAGGTTCCTCCCCTCTACTGGAACTTTGCTGTCTCTACTGTTTGTCATCTCATCAATCGCATGTCTTCGTCTATCCTCAACTTTGTGGCGCTCATTACTCTCCTTTACCCACCCATAACTCTCTTCTCTCTCTCACCTCGTGTGTTTGAGTGTTCCTGTTATGTCCACCACCTTGATCCTTCCAATGACAAGCTAGCCCCTCGTGCTACCAAAGCTATGTTTGTTGGGTACTCACGCACTCAGAAGGGGTGTGTCTGTTTTTCTCCTACCACTGGTAAGGTGGTTGTGTCTGCTGATGTCTCCTTTCATGAAGACCAACCATATCACACCAGTCCTTCTGATCCCTTTCTTCCTCCTCCGCTACCGCGGCCCATCATACCTGTGACGTCTCGACTTCCACCACTTCTCCCTACTCCTCTGCTTCTGATTCCCACACCACCACCAGTTCCTTCCAAACCTTCTATCATACAAGTTTACGCTCGTCGTCCTCCACGTCCAAATGCCCTACAGCAGCTTCCCCCTACTGGTGTGCTCTCGCGGCCTGTTGATCCGACAATCTCCTCAACAGCACATCCAATAGCCAATTATGTCTCTCTACATCGGCTCTCCACCCCTTCTTAACTTTGCTCTCTCTCTCTCTCCTCTATCTCTATACCTAACTCTGTGCAGGAAGCCCTCCAGCATCCATGGAGGCGTGCCGCCATGGACGAAGAAATGCATGCTTTATGGGGTAATCACACCTGGGATCTTGTATCTCTTCCTTCTGGTCACAGTTGTGTTAGCTGCAAGTAGATCTTTACTATCAAACATGCTGCGGATGGGACGGTGGATCGCTTAAAGGCTCGGCTGGTAGCTCGAGGCTTTACCCAACAGTATGGCCTTGATTATGAGGAAACATTTTCTCCAGTTGCAAAATTGAATTCCGTTCGGGTACTGCTCTCCTTAGTTGTTCACCGCCGATGGACTCTTCATCAGCTTGATGTCAAGAATGCTTTCTTGAATGACGATCTTCTTGAGATCGTTTACATGCATCAACCGCCCGAGTTTCAGACCATGAGGGAGTCTCGTATATGCTTACTTCACAAATCTATCTATGGTCTCAAACAGTCTCCCCGAGCATGATTTGGGAAATTCAGCAAGGCCGTTCGTGAGGTGGGCTTCAAACAGAGCTCTGCAGATTCCTCTTTCTTCACTCGTCACCAGTCAACTGGGACCATAATACTTCTGGTTTATGTAGAAGATATTCTGATCACTGGTGATGACTCAATTGAGATACAACATGTTAAGCAACATTTAAACTATCTTCCGAATCAAAGACCTGAGAAATTTTCGATACTTTCTTGGCGTGGAGGTAGCTCGACGACCTGATGTCCTAATCTTATCTCAGCGTAAGTATTGCGTTGACCTTCTGCAAGATGTCGGCCTCTCGGGGTGTAAACCTGTGGATACCTCGATGGAAGTCAACCACATGTTGTGTGCTCAGGGATCTGAGGACTCTCTACTTCCAAATTCAGAATACTATCGCCGTCTTGTGGGTAAATTGATCTACCTAACCGTCACAAGACCAGATATATCATTTGCGGTTGGTGTGGTAAGTCGGTTTATGCATACCCCACGGGTCTTTCACCTCCAGGCTGTGGAGCACATTCTCAGGTACCTGAAGACTTCTCCTGGGCAAGGACTTGTGTACAAGCCATCCTCTTCTCTTTCTCTTATTGCATACTCAGATGCGGATTACGCGGGCTCGTTGGATGATCGACGGTCTACAACTGGGTTCTGCACTTACTTTGGAGGAAATCTTATCACATGGCGGTGTAACAAGCAGACAGTTGTTGCTCGCTCGTTTGCTGAGTCTGGGTACCGTGCAATGGCGACTGTTACTTCTGAACTAACTTGACTTGGAAGTCTCCTAGGAGATTTGGGAGTTAAATTGCCCTCACCTCCAACTCTGTTTTGTGATAGTCAAGCTGCAATACGCGTTGCAAAGAATCCGGTGTTCCATGAGCGGACTAAACATATTGAGGTTGATTGTCACTTCGTTCGTGAGAAGGTCCAATCAAAGGAGCTGAAGCTTGAACATGTTCCTGCATCTGGGCAAGTTGCTGACGTCCTCACCAAGGCTTTACCTCGCAAGTTGTATTAACAGTTCTTGTCCAAGCTTGGTGCCTACGATTTGTACGCGGCAGCTTGCGGGAGAGCGTTAGATGACATAGGAAAGATTGTTGTAATGGCCCAATTATAGGCCCATTTCCTTCTCCTTTAGTCTCACATCTCTTGTATAGGATTGTTCTCCTTCTCTTCTCCTATATATTTGTATTCTCTCTTGTATTTTACACATGAAGAAGTATATGCAAGGTTTGCCCATTCCTTTCTACAGTAATTAGAAAGTCAAAAGGTTATGCGCCCCCACATAAAAAATCTTCGTGGTGAAAAGAGGAAGTATAAGATAAAGTGACGACACAGAGGACTAGCTATAAAGTACTCTATGATTGTATGAATGATGAAAATTTGGCCAAATATAAAGTCGTCAAGAAAGATGTTTAAAAAATTGTATGTAAAGCACGAAGTCAAGCTTGTGAAGAATTTTACAAGCGACCAGATACCAAAGATGGAGAGCTTGATATATATAAAATTACTCGTGCTGGAGAGAAGAATATAAGAGATTTAAGTCAAGTTAAATGCTTGAAAGATGAAACAAATATAGTTTTGACGGATTATGTGATTATTAATGAATGATGAAAAATATATTTTTATCAACTTTATAATGAAGAAAAAGACAATGAAGTGAGCTTGGAAGAGTTAAGAAAATCTGAGGAGCATACAAGTCTACTGAGTCTGATTGGACATCATTGGAATCAAACTCAAAGTCTGAGCCTTCCACCTATCTTTAATTTTCAGAAGTAGCCATCACTGAAGTAATTCCTTCAGTAGCCAACTTCATTTACAGGTTAGCTGCGGGGTTTCACAAGTGAAAAGCTGGGAAGAGCGGAAAGTTAGTCTAACTAGACTAATTACCGCGCTGACTCTTTGAAGCTTGAAAGAAAGTTTCCTACCTTCAAACTAAAGTGTCATGTCAGGACGACGATAAAGTAGGACTCTGCAATTTATCTCATTGTAAGAGTACTTGCCCAAAGAGTTAGAGCTAGCAGGAGAGGCATCCATAATCTATGTATTGTGTCAAGGATGAGTTTGTTAATTAAAAGAGAAAATAGATTGTTTACATTCTCCTTGGAAGACCGGGAACTTGTCAAAATCATTGGGCACTTTTTTAACTCGACTAATAGACCTAAATGAGGATTCACTCGAGTACCAAAAAATACTTTCCTGCAAGGAAGCCAGATCAGGAATGAAACTCGCGGCTAAGAGTATCCTATTAGAACTCGCTACGAATGACTCCTTTCCTTTTTTTCATAGCACGCATAAGCACTCTTTTCAAAGATCGCATGTAAGTTCATCCCAGACGATACCTTTTCATAGGTCGTACCAAGTGTCAACACGGCCTCTCCCCGTCTTGGGGTCCATTCTCAGTATATGCACCATTGTTGCCTTGTTGTAATATCTTTTCATGTCTTGGGGAAGAGTAGGTGTTTAAGTAGGGAAAAGGAGATTAGATAAGACCGGGGTCTTTCTTTCTGCACGAAGAGGTCGAGATGTGCAGCGCTAAATCATCTTTTGGGGGTCGACAATGTTGAACCAAGCAAAGCATGTGCATTGACTAATACCAATGAGTGTGTGCTTGCATAACCTAGCGGCTCTGACTCTTTACATCCTAAAAAAAAGAAAATGTTGAACAGAGGGAGTTCCATGATCCAACCATAATGTATATCGTCTTTTCTACGGGATATTCACTGTCTTTTAATAGCTTGCTTCGCTTTTTTGCTTTCGCCTATCTCAATATGAGCTTTAGGGTTGATACCGAGTCCATTTCGAGCGATTTAGGATTGACATGAAGACAAAAAAAATTGTCGAACTCGACTCAAAATCAATTTCAAGACGAAGCCGGCTTGACTTGAAATGGCTCGATTTCGAGCTGGCTCGAAATTGAGCATTTTTTCTCTTTTGTCCTAGTTAACTCGAAATTGAATTGGGCAATCTCTAAATTTAGCAATTGAAACACTTAAAAACTTTATTCTGTTTCTTTAGGTTTAAATTTTAGTGTTTTTAATTTTAAAATAATAATAATATATTAATAATTACATAATATTTTAATCAATTTGAGCTGATTCGAATCATATTTTGGGCAATTCAGGGCTGGCTCGAAGTCGACTCAAAATGTGATTTGAGCCTCTAGCAAAACGCTCAGAATATTGGGAAAGGTCTGAAAAACTTTATTAATCCTTTTCATATATTTAAATACAAGCATGTGTACACTTATATATAAGGAAAAAGAGAGAAAAATCCTCACTGAAGATGTGAGACGAAAACATGAGGAGGAAGAAGGCCTTGAGCCTTTACAAGATTTTCTTCTAACACTCCCCCGCATGCTTTAGCGTACAAGTCGTAAGCACCTAGCTTGGACAAGAACTGATGAATTGAACCCGAGGTAGGGCCTTCGTGAGGAGATCAACAACTTGGTCAGTAGCCGGAACATGTTTCAACTCTAGCTTCTTCATTTGAATTTTCTCCCGAATGAAGTGACATTCGACTTAATGTGTTTCGTTCGTTCATGGAAAACATGATTCTTAGTTATGTATAGCCGCTTGACTATCACAAAGTAAAGTAACTTGTGAGGAAAGTTTGACACTTAGATCACCTAGGAAACTTTCAAGCCATGTGAGCTCAGATACAGCAGAGGCCATTGAATGGTACTCGGCTTCGGCCGAAGGAGCAGCCACAAATTGTGTCTTCCTGTGTCAGGTAATAAGGTCACCTCCAAAGTAAGTACAAAATCCGTTGGTAGAACGTCGATCATCCAGGGAGCTAACATAATCAGTATCTGAATACTTAACCAATGTTGGAGTAGAGGAGGAAGAGGTTTTGTATACCAGCCCTTGATCTGGGGTTGTTTTCAAATATCTTAGGATGCGTTCGACAACCTTTAGGTGAGACATCCGAGGAGAATGCATAAATCGACTGACAACCGCAACAACAAAAAAGATGTCTGGTCTTGTAACTATAAGATAAATCAATTTTCCAACAAGACGTCGATAGTATTCGGGATTTGGAAGAAGAAGATCGGTGTCAGAGGCATGAACACAAAACTTGTGATTGACACTCATATAAGTATTAATCGGCTTGCATTTAGAGTAGCCAACATCCTGAAAAGGTTGAGACAGTACTTTCGTTGAGATAAGACATGGTCATTCGGACGTCTTGCGATCTCTAGGCGAAGGAGTATCGAAAATTCCCCAAATCTTTTGTTTGAAAAACAGAATTCAGGTGTTACTTAATCATTTTTATTCCCTCTGAATCATTTCCCGTGATCAGGATGTCATCGACATAAACTAAGAGGAGAACAATGCATATTGTTTGATGACGGGTAAATAGAGAGAAATCTGTCGAGCTCCGAGTAAATCCAACTTCACGGACAACCCTACTGAATTTGTCAAACCATGTCTGAAGAGATTGTTTGACACCATAAATTGGCTTCTTAAGGTGACAGACTCGGGACTTCCCCGTGGTCTCAAACCCGGGAGGTTGTTGCATGTAGATAGTTTCTTGTAGCCTGCCATTGAGAAAAATATTTTTGATATCCAGTGTATGTAAGGGTCATTGTCGATGTACAACCAAGGAGAGTAGGACACAAATCGTGTTGAGCTTGGCCACCGTTGAGAAAGTTTCCTCATAATTGAGGTCTTGTTGTTGAGTAAACCCACGTGCCACAAGACGGGCCTTGAGACGGTCAATCATCCCATCAAGAGCATGTTTGATCACGAAGACTTATTTACATCCAACACAACTCTGCCCTTGAGGAAGAGAAAGCAGATCCCATGTGTGATTAGCCTACAGGATAGTCATTTCTTCTTCCATGGCCGCTCGCCAACCCGAATGTTGGAGAGCCTTCTGCATAGAGTTAGGTACAGAGATGGAGGAAATGAAGTATCAAAGTGTTGAAGTGTTGAGGATAGACGATGTAAGCATACATAATTCGTCATAGGATGAGCCGTGGATGCAGGAGGCGGATCAACAGGCCGCACGGTGCCAGAGGTTGAAGGAGACTGTGGCGGGGTGGCGGAGGTAGGAGGACGGCGAATATAGACACGAATAAGAGGTGTCTTTTGCGGACCGGAAACCTGGTTTGGAAGGAGTGGCGGGAGAGGAGACGTAACTGGGATGACAAGTCGAGGTAATAACGGTGGTGAAAGAGGGGGGTTGTAGTAGAGCAATAAGGTTGTTCTTCCAGAAAAGTAACATCAGCAAAGACAATCACCTTGTGAGTGGTTGGAGAGTACCAAACATACCCTTTTGAGTACGAGAGTAACCAACGAACATGTGTTTGGTTGTCCAAGGAGCGAACTTGTCAGTGGAAGGGCCAAGCATATGGACATAATAGGTACAACCAAATATCCGAGGCGTGAGAGGGAATGGCCGTGCGGAGGGGAAGATAAGACTAAACGGAGTGACATAATTGAGGACGGAGGAGGGTAGACGGTTGATGAGATAAAATGTCGTGGAAACAACAAAGTGCCAATATGTTTTGGGAACCTGCATTTGAAACATGAGAGAGCGAGCAACTTCAAGAAATATCTATTTGTGCATCCAGACACATCATTCTGTTGGGGAGTATAAGCACACGAAGTCTGATGAATGATCACAAACTCAGAGCAGAGATTACCAAATGCATGGCTGGTGTATTCTCGAGCATTATCAGTTCGAAATGTTTTAAATGTACAGGAAACCTGTGTGCGTGTCTTAAGAATAAAAGTCTGGAACACACGTGTGAGCTCAGAGCGATCACGAAGTATAACCATGTCATACGAGAATAATCATCAATAAAAGTTATAAAATAGCGATAACCTGACAGAGTAGCCATTTTGTACGGACCCCAAATATCAGAATATGCTAAATCAAAAGGAGCAACGCTCCGAGTACAATTAGGAGGGAAAGATGAACGATGTTGTTTTTTCCAAAATACATGAATTACAACTAAATGCGGGAAGATGAATTTCAGGAAGAGCCTTCTTGAGGGCCTGAAGAGGAGCATGCACAAGACACCAATGTCAGTCTGCAGAGGAGACAGGGGAGAGAATGGTAGGAGAGACATCAAGAAGGTATAGCTTATTGTGCAGTCGGCCTTTACCAATGATACTTTGCTTCTCTCAATCCTGCATCATAAAAGAAAAAGAGATGAATGTGACAGAGCAATCAAGATCGGCAGTGAGGCGGCTAACAGAAAGTAAATTAAACGGAGAGTCCGGGACATGAAGGATCGAGCGAAGAGAAATAGAAGTGTTGAGTAGTATATCAGCAGAGCCGAAGAAAGGGGCAGTGTCACCATTGGCTACTGTGATAAACTTGGGATGCGGAGAGATCAAGTACTTAGGTGGTTTCAGCGAAGTGATATAGTGAGTAGCACCCAAGTCCACTCTCCAGCGTGGACTAGTGGAGATACAAACGATACCTTCATTAGAGATGGAGGCAACGGAGGCAGGCGGGCGGTTGAGTAACCCTTAAAGTTGCAGGAGCTGGAGGCGCACTTCATCGAGATCAACACGAGTGGCAGAAGATGTGTCAGCAGCAACAAAGGCAATAGGACGAGGAGGAAGACCATGTTTGCGGTAGCAAGTTGCCTCAAGATGTCCATCCTTACCACGGTAGGTACACTTAGGCCTTGGTCGGCTGCCACGAACCCGTCGGCGGGAGCTGGAGCGACCTGCTCGGGTAGAGGGAGGAGGGAGGGGGCAGCAGAGTGTTGGAGAAGAGCTGGTGAGGGAGGGTCGGGAGCGTCAGGAGGTGGTGTAAGTATGTAACTTTTAATAACATGGAGCAAACATAAGAGAATGAGGGAATCGTAGAGGAAGAGAGTATCTGAGCCCGAACACTGTGAAGATGAGGTGGAACGACGTCATCATTATGACAATACCAACAACTTCCTTTTAAGAGTAGCCAAATCAGCAGGAGGTTGATGCTGAATTCAAGCCTCAACCAAAGTCTTAGAGCGTGCAACAAAGGAGGTTGAGTCGGCAACACTGCCTAAGTCAAGGTTTTGAAGATCGATGATGATGTCAAACAAGTGTTGAAGACTGTCCTTGTCAGAGTAAAAAAATGGAGCTCATCATACATTGCCTTGGTCGTCTTATGATCCATCGCCATATGGTAGGGTTCGCGATCCAGAGAGTTGAGGAATCAAGTCTGAACACGACCATCATCACGAAGTCGGTCATCAGTGGGTGCATAAGGAATGTCCTTAGTCAAATGGTGCAGAAGACCTTTCGTCTGAAGAACCCGGCGGACAGAGTGCACCCACTCAATAAAATTCTTCTTCCCACTAAGAAAAATGGTGGTGATTCGCAACTCGTCACACAGACCTCAGGAAGGCATAGCCGCACGAGCTGGAAGAGAAGGCGCTTCAGTAGATGGCATCAAGCTCAAAGGCGGCAAGAGGGAGACACTTACGGTCAAACGACAAGCAAGACTAAGGCAGACTGAGGTGCGGACTGAGATAAGCTGTGGTGGCGGCCTAAGAAATGCGGCCAGAGAAAGAAACGACTGCGACCACAAAACCACGGTTAGGAGAAGAGTGCGGTGAGCAACTAAAACAAACTCAAACCCCCGACGAGCTGCTGAAAAACCACACCATACCGCATAGAGTAGTGCTGACGACAAGGAGAAGAGATCAGATAGGAGCTAAGAGCGGCTAGCGGCCAGGAGCAAATAGCATGCGAAGGTACTGCGGCCTGAGAAAGGGCGGAGACCTGAGGGAGCTGCGCCGACCTGAGGGAGCTGCGGCGGCCTGAGGAGAGAAGGCGAATTGAAAGGTTATGGCGACCTGAAGGAAGAGGCTTCCTGAGGAGCGACGGCCTGAGAGAGGGTTGCGGAAGCGAGAAGAGAGCCACGAGCTGAGGTGAGTCCAAAGATAGGTGTCTGCAGGTAGACGCGGACTGGAGAAGAAACAGACGCGGCCAGAGCAGCGGACAGTTCTCGCGAGAAGGAAGATAGAACACAGAACCGCAGCGAACAAAGCTTGTGGCAAAGAAGAGGCAGACCGCGGCAAATTGGAAACTGGTGGACCCCACGAATCAGAGGAGCAAGGCTATAAAAACAAGAAGCGGTTGGGTGAAGTTGGGGTGGAACCACGAAACCAGGAAGGTTGTGTGCTAAACTAGAAAGGCCGCAGGATGCAGAGAGCTATGATTAGAAGAAGGGTTGCAGATAGAGTATGAGAGGCCGCAGGAAGCAGGTCTAGGACAATCAGGCTCTGATACCATGTAGAAAAATGCTCAGAATATTGAGAAATATCTGAAAAACTTTATTTATCCTTTTCATATATTTAAATACAACCATGTGTACACTTATATAGAAGGAGAAAGAGAGAAAGATCATCGTTCAAGATGTGAGACTAAAACATAAGGAGGAGGAAGGCCTAATATGGGCCTTTCTTTGGGCTTTTACAAGATTTTCTTCTAACACTTCTAACAGAGCCAAATTGAATCGACTCATATTGAGTCGAATCAATTGTAATCGATTCTGATTCGGCTCAATATTTGAGCAACTTTCGAGTTTTGAATAATATGGTCAGCCCTAATGGGCTTTTCTCGCTTGTAAGGCAGGACAATCGTCATTAAGAAAGAGTATTGAACAAAAACCTACTTATGACCATGCTCCCCATCATTATATTGATGATAGTATGTCTGAGAGATAAAAGGAAAGATTTTCTTGTAGCTTTACCTGTAAGTAGTTCATGGACGTAGATTTACCTTTTCTCAGGAGAAAAGGGATTGTGTTTTTTTGTCGTCCATGGTCGTAGATTTACCTCATTTCCTGAGATACAACCAGATTGATGTTTGTTTTATTTTCCTGTGAAACTAGGTGCTTCTCAAATATTTTGAGACTAGCCACACCTCACTATACTCTGTTTTTTTGTGTGGCTTGAGGTCGATTAAGAATTTTGGGTTACCACTTCTACTCAGACTAGTTGATTACGAGCGAAAGATGGGGAAATTGGAATTGCAACACTCTCATTTATCTCTTTATAGTTTGAATGACCTAATGGCTCCTTTCGGGTTCTACAAGACCACTAGTCTTTATTGAGTGAGACTATGAAGCCAATTCTATGTTAGTCCAAAGCGGCTAACGTTGTGTTTAGGGATCACCCTATTCTACATGCTTAACATTCAGAAAATGAGTACATTGACATCGTCCTATAGTTTACTCCCCGTTATTAAGAGATGTGATTATGGGATTTGACTGTTTTCCTCTGTGAGCGAGTGAAAGTTGCAATTAACATGGCACCAACCAATGGAGAGACATCTCTGACATCCTATAACTTTCCACCAGTCTTTCTCTTATTATTGTTGAGTTTTTCGGATCTTAGAATGAGCAGGAGTTGTATCAACTAAAAGGTTAGATCACAGCCAGAGACACAAGAAGCAACAAGATTCTTTATTGATAACATCAGTCTTCTTACAAGGCGAGACATACATGGCGAGACATGATTCGCCAAAAACACCAAAGGGAAAGCAAAAACAAATACAAGGCAAATCAAACCGCGCGGACTGAACAAGTATCCGCCGGTTCTACTGCTGCACTACGGAGTCCGCACAAACCACTAGGTCGTCAGACCGCAAACCAAGCCGCGCGGACTGCCCGTTATTCCAATGCTGAGCTCTACCCGCCGATCTGCAAGCCTCCTAACTGTGAGGTCGCCTAGCCGCCAGACCGCACAAGTTGCTGATGTCGAACTGAACAGGTCGCCTGAAGCAGACGACTTATTGAATCGGGAAAATAGTTGCCAAAGAGAAGACCTCCTGGTCGTTGTCCGTGACCTGCTGTTTACCACCTGTTGCTAACCGCAGAGTTCGCACTGTCCCTGACCGCAGTCAGAACCAAGTCCTGGCTTTCCAGCGCTATCCGCACAACCTACACAGCACAAACTGGTCAGCTCCTTCAACTCGCGCGGATACCAAAATCCAGTCCGCAGCAACTATTCGCGAGTTCACTTACTGTTCATTCGCGCATACAATTGATGTGACAGGAGGTCCTATTTATAGACATGATGCAGAGTGTGGTCACCGTCCTAGCCGATAGGATCGTCGCCTCATCCCGCAGCAAGAACAAGTGAATCCGCAAGCCGTGGATACACATCCAGTCCGCCGCGACATGTGTAGGATAGCCAGACCGCCTAAGCATCACCACAGCCGGACAACGACCCAGTTCGCCTTGTCGTCAAGGCCAACCAGGACTTAGACAGCAACCCGCAGACTCTGAAGCAACACCATTTCCGCTTAACCGCGGACACAGCTCCAGTCCGCATACCCCGAGCCCGCAACCACGCCACCAAGACAGCTGTCGGACTCTGCGGACACGGCATCAGTCTGCACGCCTTGCAGACGCAATTCCAGTCTGCATTCCCCAAGCTCGCAACCAAGGCACATGACACTGCTGCAGAGCTCGGCGGACTGAGAAGCAGTCCGCGCTTAACTGCGCGATCTCCCCGGACTGAGCCAAACTTGGACTTGGTTCAGAACCAACCAAGTCCACTCCACCAGCCACAAGGGCCAGTCTGCACTTACTGGCGGACACTGGATCCAGTCCGCCAATCCCGACGAACTTCATCACCTGTCCATACTAACTGGCGACCTCCGCGACTTCTGCTTGCCCCGCCACGCCACCAAGGAACTGCCAAGCCGGTCTGTCGAGCTCCAGTCCTGTCCGCTTCTTGCCGGACTTCGCGGATATAGAATCCATCCGCCTGGTTACCTTATGGGATCCAACTGCCTGTTGAGCATAAGCCGGCCTGGCTGGCCGCCTCCTCTGTTCGCGTAGTCAGCGCGAACAGACCGCCCAGGCCGCCAAAGAACAAGCTGTCTGCAACAGCTCTGCCGACCTGGCTTTCCGCCAGTCCTGTCCGCATAGTCCGCGCGGACAGGTCGCCCAATCACCCACTTTCACTTCACCATTTTCAACACTCCCCCTTGAAGTGAGAAGTGGTGAACAACCCCAGCAGCTCCCGTAACCTTGCACCTGGTCCCTCTGATAGCGCCATCGAGAAGATGTTCGAGACATGGTCCTCGTCCCGCCTATCCTGGACCATAAGGGATCCCTCCAGCATCTCCCAAAAGGAGTCATGCTTCCCTCTGCCTTCTTCTTTAGCTTCGACCTCCACTTGTGCGTCACAGGAGTATCACCAACGATCTTCGGCACAAGGCCCCAAGCCTCGTTTCCTCTGAGGGTAGTCACATCCTCAACCTTGGCATCATCCACCTCCTTGACTCCAGTGGTGTCATCATAGCTAGAAGATACTCGCTCGACCTGAGGGCTTGTAAGGAAACATGAGACCAAGCTCACCGCGTTTCCTCCGCTATATCGAGCTGGTGGGTTGATGATCCTCTTCGACCTCTGAAGACCCTGATCACGGCTAACCACCTCCGCTGCTCTTTCTGAACCAGCTCCGTTCCCGGGCACAACCGGAACAATGCTCTCCTTCCTGAACAAGAAGCCATCGCACTGGAACCAGAAGCACCGGGAGCAATGCTCTCCCTGCTACCTGAACCAGAAGCCTCCGCTCTTGAACAAGAACTGCCTAGAACATCGCTCCCCTTGCTACCTGAACAAGAAGCACTTGGAGCAACGCTCCCCCTGCTTCCTGAACCAGAAACAACCGTCTTTGAGCCAGAAGCACCTGGAGCATCGCTCCCCCTGCTTCCTGAGCCAGACGCCTTTGCCCAGGATCTAAAACAAACTGGAGCTCCTGGTGACACATGCAACTCCATCTGAACCTTAGCAGCAGCTTCCTTCAGCCCACCATCTGACCTGCTCTCCTCTAGGTCCACACATGAGCTACCCCAATACGACGTCAGCTTATCGAAGACAACGTCTCTCGACACGATGAACCTCTTCGTCGCAGGATCCATACACCTCCATCTTCTTTTCTGCTCATCATACCCAATAAAGACTAGCTTCGTCTTTAGAGCATCTGGAGCGTGTACGTGGCAGGTAGAACCAAACACCCGTAGGTGCTTCACGCTGGGCTTCACCCCGAACATCAGCTCAACCGGAGTCTTCGCATTGATCAGACTAAGAGGCATCTAATTGATGACACGTGCCGCACAGGCCATCCATTCCGCCCAAAAGGCCTTAGAAATGTCTTTGCACTGAAGCCAACACTTGTAGGTCTCCGTCAACAGACGGATCATCCGAACTGCAACACCACCTTGCTGTGAAGTATGTCCACGAGAGAGCTCCCTTCGGATCTCATGCTTCCTGCAAAAGTTCAAGAACACGGTTGTGTCGAACTCACCTCCGTTGTCCGTCCTCAACTTCTTGATTCGCAGGCCAAGCTGGCCCTCCACAAGCTTCTTGAACTCCGCAAACAAGCGGAACATGTTCGACTTCTCCTTCATGAAGTATACCCAAGTATACCTCGTATAGTCATCAACCAAAATCAGCGTGTATCTGCTGCCTCCAAGACTAGCGGTGACGGTTGGTCCCACCAGATCACAATGAACAACCTCCAAAGGTGTTTTGCATCTGGACCGCGCCTTATCAACCGTAAAGCGATAAGCTTCACCGTGTTGACATCCCCCGCATGCTTGACCGTCGCTGTAGGATGACAATCTAGGCAAGCCTCTCACGAGTCTCCTTACCGCCATTTCATTCAGCTTGTCCATCCCCACATGCCCCAGTCTTTCATGTCAGATAGCTGCACTATCACTGACCTTCATCCAATCAGCATCATAACTTGTTTATGTCCCAACCAAGTTCTTCTCCTTACTCCTAGCATGAGCAACATTCGCCGAGTGCAAGACAACATTACACTCCTTCCTGAGGTGATCATGATGCTTGCATCTATAGCACATTGGTCTTTCCTTCCTCTTCCCATCACACCTAGGAGAAACACTCATCTCTTGCTGATATGAAGTAGAAGGACCAACCTCAGCAGCCACCTTCACCTCCTCCTTGAACAACCCAACAAGGGAAGTCCAAACCTCCGCAGCTGACCAACATCCGCAGATGTGGTCCAAGAGCTCCGATGAGATAACCTGCTTGAGAATATACTCCGCTCTCGCATTTGTCTCCTTCCAAGCTCTCATCGCTTCACATTGGCAGCAGTAACCTCTTGCCTTTTTGCTCCGCAAACCACCTCTCAAAGGTCCTCGCCAAGAAGATAGCTCTCCATACAAGACTTCCACCTCTTCAAATTAGTCTGTGTTAGGAGTTCAATACCAAGAGCTCTTGCATATCCCGCTTCTATAGCTCTAACACTGGTTCCCTCTTCACAAGAGCAACAATTTCTAGTTGATCACATGCTTATCCACTCCAACTTCCATCCTCTGATACCATGTTGAGTTTTTCGGATCTTGGAATGAGCAGGAGTTGTATCAACTAAAAGGTTAGATCACAGCAAGAGACACAAGCAACAACAAGAGTCTTTATTGGTAACAGCAGTTTTCTTACAAGACGAGACATACATGGCGAGACATGATTCGCCAAAAACACCAAAGGGAAAGCAGAAACAAATACAAGGCAAATCAAACCGCGCGGACTGAACAAGTAGCCGCCGGTTCTACTGCTGCACTACGGAGTCCGCACAAACCGTCAGGTCGCCAGACCGCAAACCAAGCCGCGCAGACTGCCCGTTATTCCAATGCTGAGCTCTAGCCGTCGATCTGCAAGCCGCCTAACCGCGAGGTCGCCTAGCCGCCAGACCGCACAAGCTACTGATGCCGAACTGAATAGGCCGCCTGAAGCAGACGACTTATTGAACCGGGAAAATAGTTGCCAAAGAGAAGACCGCCTGGTCGCTGTCCGCGACCTGCTGTTTACCGCATGTTGCTAATCGCAGAGTGCGCACTGTCCCTGACCGCAGTCATAACCAAGTACTGACTTTCCAGCGCTATCCGCACAACTTGCACAACACAAACCGGTCAACTCCTTCAACCCGCGCGGATACCAAAATCCAGTCTGCAGCAACTATTCGCGAGTTCACTTACTGTTCATTCGCGCAAACAATTGATGTGACGGGAGGTCCTATTTATAGGCACGATGAGAAGTGTGGTCACCGCCCTAGCCGATAGGATCACCGCCTCATCCTGCAGCAAGAACAAGTGAATCCGCAAGCCGCGGATACACATCTAGTCCGCCACGACCTGTGTAGGATAGCCAGACCGCCTAAGAATCACCAAGGCCAGACAACGACCCAGTCCGCCTTGTCGCCAAAGGCCAACCAGGGCTTAGACAGCAACCCGCAGACTCTGCAACAACACCTTGTCCGCTTAACCGCGAACACAGCTCCAGTATGCATACCCCGAGCCCGCAGCCACGCCACAAAGACAGCTGCCGGACTTGGCAGACACAACATCAGTCCACACGCCTTGCGGACGCAATTCCAGTCCGCATTCCCCAAGCTCGCAACCAAGGCACATGACACTGCTGTCGAGCTCGGCGTACTGAGAAGCAGTCCGCGCTTAACTGCGCGATCTCCCCGGACTGAGCCAAACCTGGACTTGGTTCAGAACCAACCAAGTCCACTCCACCAGCCACAAGGGCCAGTCCGCACTTACTGGCGGACACTGGATCCAGTCCGCCAATCCCGGCAAACTCCAGCACCTGTCCGTACTAACTGGCGACCTCTGCGGCTTCCGCTTGCCGCGCCACCAGAGCTAGACCAAGGCATCTGCCAAGCTGGTCTGCCGAGCTCCAGTCCAGTCCGCTTCTTGCCGGACTCCGCGGATAGAGAAGCCATCCGCCTGGTTACCTTCTGGGATCCAACTGCCTGCTGAGCATAAGCCGGCCTGGCTGGTCGTCGCCTCTGTTCGCATAGTCCGCGCGAACAGACCGTTCAGGCCGCCAAAGAACAAGCTGTCTGCAACAGCTCTGCTGACCAGGCTGTCCGCCAGTCCTGTCCGCATAGTCCACGCGGACAGGTCACCCAATCACCCATTTTCACTTCACCATTTTCAACAATTATCCCCTATGCAGGTTCGATACTCTCTGTCTCTCTGAGATTACTTCAATTTATCTTTTCCCAGATGAGTGAGATTGGGGAATTTTTCACTTATGATCCCCGCAAGGTTATTTATAGGTGAGTCGTGAGAGGGTTGAATGAAACAAAGTAGCTGATAATACATGCAAAGTGTATGATGATGTGACTCGCGTAGCGACGAATAGACCGAGCACGAAAGTGGGTGAGCCGATGAGGGTTTCGTTAGGAGGCGAGCCACGCAAAACCAGCACCTAAAATAAGCCGAAACACGGAAACTGGAAGTCTCATTAAAAGGTATTCATATTAGGGGCCTAGGAACACACTAGTTATTGTTTGTCCTTCACGCACTTCTCCAAAAGAAGGAATGGCTCTATATTCAAAGCAAGTAAAGTAGGTATATTGACTAGATAGGGATTAAGAGATCCGCGAGGAAGACATAGAACAATTTCGACAACACACATCTGGCCAAAAAGTTGACGACGTCAAAGGTTGGATTTCTATTGAGTGATTCTAATAAGTTCTTTATAATGTAAAAAGATCCATATGCTACTTTATTGGTAGTGCATGCACCCTTTGGCTCACCATGACACCCTTATTAAAAGCTTGATGCAGGGAAACAAAGTGATAGGCGTTGGTCCAACCATGAAAAACATGGGATGACTAAAAGCTTGGCAAAAGAAAATCATCTTGACATCTTTCTCGTTCTCGTTATCATCGTAGATAATGTGAATTCAAAGAGAAAGAAAAGAAAATTTAAATCTTCTGATCTCATATATAGAATGATTCTAAAATGAATCTGAGAGCTCTGGATTTACGTTGACTTCTTCTTGAGCAATATAACATCCATCCGACAATAGACTCATGGGGAATCGTTGTATCAAGGTATTTGCTATTGAAGATGTCACAGACAAATATTAGCAAAGAATCTTGAAACAATTTCATGCTTAGCACATTAAATGACTTCAATAAAATTGGATATTTTATAGGATTGGTTCTATAGGAACAATTGATGTTTTCTTCGATCGAGAAGGTAGCGCCCAATAGATGTTAGCGTGACTTTGTACCACCTGGAGTCTATCTTTTTCTCTTCCTTGTTCCTTTCTTTCTTTCCATCCCTCTCCCTATCGGTCTTTGCCCCCTTCGTCGCTATCACGACTCAGCGCTTTGCTTTTATGGGGTCCTCTCGCGTTGCAGCTTTGCACCTCTCATTTCTTTGACTGAGCCCCCTATCAGGTCCTCTCCTTATTGTTCGAGCTTCCTTCTTTGTCTCTTCGCCTCTTTATATAAGTTCAACCCCCCTTAAGGCCCTCTCCGTATTGATCAATCCCCTTGTTAGGGCTATACGTCATGGAGGGTTATAATTTAATTGATAGTGAACAAAGAAAGATCAAAGAGAAATCAATCGAGCGACAGATGGTTTGTTAGTCGATGAACTTATATAAAGAGGCGAAGGGTCAACACATTCTTACTAGTAGTCTGAATCTATTGCAACAACTGAAGTTTTGATGCCCAAACCAAACGCTCAACACGAGACTACGAAAGAGTTCTCTTTTGAGGGGGAAACTTATCTACATTGTAGAGAACTCGCTACATGAGCATGTGGTTCATATTACAATGCAACACACTGAAGATTACCATGCAGTTGTTCACTGTGATGCAAAGGTTGAACCTTTAAGAACTTCAGACCCTTCAACCCCTATTGGCACCTTCAACTCCATTAGAAATTCTCAATTCAGCTTGTTTGGGGTGTAGAAATCTGCATCACCTTTCTAGAGGATGGAGCGGGAAGTTGAAAATGTCTTCTTGAGTATATTACTGGTTTTGTAATGCGTCATAGATCATTACTAGCCTCGTTCTTTCACAACCTGGACCAGGCAGTTGTCTTTAGGGAAATAGTTCATTCATGGATGATTTACACAGAAACATGTTCCATTTAAGTCTGTATTAGTTCTCATAGGAGTCTATGATTGTACTGGCTACGGTAAGATTTCACTGGTTTGAGAGGAAGATTTCATAGGAGTTTCTTTGTTATCTCTATTCCAGAGGAATTATCTCCAATAAGAAAAATGTCATATACATAGTCAGCAAGAATAACCAGTTCGTCGTTGTTCTTCCATATTAAGAGAGCAATCAACATTATTTCTGAAAAAACAATGGTCGAGACGACCTGATTATATTTTCAGATCATGTTCGAGGGCTTTGCTTAAAACCATAAATGACCTTCTGAAACCTACACACGTGAAACTCCCTCTGAGCAATATAATCAGGAGATTGCTTCATGTAGACTTTTTTGTGTGGGTCACCATAGAGAAATTTTTTACATTAAGTTGAGAAATTTTTACATTCAGTATCAGAGGTAAAAAATGTTTTAAATAAGATGAAAATTGGAACGGCGGTTGAGTCAGACGATATACCTATCAAAGTATGCAAATGTCTAGGAAATGAACAAATTTTGCGGCCTACATGTTTTTTCAATAAGATACTGAAGTCAAAGAGGATGTCAGAACAATGTAGAGTAAATATCTAGGTACCTTTGTGAAAATAAAGGGGATATAAAAAATTGTGTTAATTACAGAGTAATTAAATTGATGAGTCATGCCACGAAACTATGAGAACGAGTAATAGAAAGAAGATTAAGACGACAGCTTAACATCTCGGAGAATCAATTTTGATTCATGTCAGGGAGGTCGACCATGGAAGCTATACATCTCTTGAGGAGACTCATTGACAACTATCGAGAAAGAAAACAAGATTTGCTTATGTTGTTTATTGATCTTGAGAAGGCTTATGATGGAGTTCCAAGAGAGATCTTATGGAGAGTCTTAGAAAAGAAAGGTGTAAATATATCATATATTGACACAATCAAAGATATGTATACAAATTCAGTGGCAGCAGTGAGGATTTCTGGAGGATTAACACAGGAATTCCCTATCACTGTGGGCTTACATCAAGGTTCAGCTTTAAGCACTTATTACTTTACCCTTATCTTAGATGAGCTTCACCAGACATATCCAACAAGCAATACCTTGGTGTTTATTGTTTGTGGATGATATCATTTTAGTTGATGATACGCGTGAGGGTGTAAACGCAAAACTTGAATCTTGACGAGATACTTTAGAAAAGAAGGGTTTTAGGTTGAGCAGGGCAAAGACAGAGTATATGGAGCTTAAATTTAGCAGTACAAGAAGGACAGATGACTTCGTTATAAGTTGGGTGATCAAGATATTTCTCGTAGTGAGTGTTTTAAATATCTTGGATCGATAGTTCAAAAAGATGGAGGTATTGATAAAGATGTGACACATAAAATCCAAGCAAGTTGGTTGAAGTGGAGAGACGTGTCAGGGATCTTATGTGATCGTAAAGTACCACTAAAATTTAAGGACAAGTTTTACCGTACTTCAATTAGACCCGCGGTGCTCTATGGTTCTGAGTGTTGGATTGTGTACATGAGCAAAAAATGGGAGTTGCAGAGATGAGAATGCTTAGGTGGATGTGTGGACGCACGAGATTGGATAAAATTAAGAATGAAAGTATTAGGGATAAGTCAGGAGTAGCACCAATTGCAGAGAAGATGCGATAAGCTTGTCTAAGATGGTTTGGACACGTACAAAGGAGACCATTAGAGGCACCTATTAGGTGTTGTGAGAGTCTAGTCACTAGGCATGTTAAACGAGGGAGGGGTAGACCAATAAAGACTTGGAATGAAACTGTAAAGAAAGACATGATGTACTTAGGGATTAGTGAGATTATGACAAAAGATATGGCACAATGGCGACATAGGATTCATATAGTCGACCCCACTATAGTGGGATAAAGACTTGAGTGTTGTTGTAAGTTAAGATATTTGTCTAGAAGATATTTCAGGTTTTATGGTCCGTGAAGATCTCCACCTTCGCACCATACACATAGTGTCGCTACAGCTTTAATGCAAAAATTACCGCCGCCAATTTCAAGTCATGGACGGGGTAATTCCTCTCTTGAGGTTTCAATTGCCTAGACCCAAAGGCTATCACCTTGCCATGTTGCACTAACACGCAACCTAAACCGCATCCTTATGCGTCACTGAAAATCTGAAATCTTTCAGTCCCTTTAGGAAGACTTAGGATCAGAGTTGTCATCAGCCTTTCCTTAAAGGTGTCAAACGCTTGACTGCACTCTTGAGTCCATACGAACTTCTGGTCCTTACGAGTCAGAGAAGTGAGGGGCTGAGCTATCCGTGAAAAGTTTTCCACAAATCTTCTATAATACCCGGCTAGTCCAAGAAAACTCCTGACTTCCTGCCACGGTGCTCAAAACTAGCCAATCTCTGATGGCCTCAACTTTCGTTTGATCCACCGTCACCCCATCACCACTAATTACATGGCCCAAAAGTGTCATCTTCCCTAATCAGAACTCGCATTTCGAGAACTTTGCATACATCTCATTCTCTCTCAAGGTCTGCAAGACTACTCTTAATGAGCCTTATGCTCCGCCTCCGTTTTGGGGTAGACCAAGATATCGTCAATGAAGACCACCACAAATAAGTCTAAATACTCCTGAAATATTCGGTTCATCAAATCCATGAATACAGATGGCATGTTCGTCAGCCCGAACGGCATCACCGAGAACTCTAAGTGACCACATCTCGTACCAAACGATGTCTTGGGTATGTCTTCGTCTCGAATCTGTAACTGATAGTATCCGGACTTCAAGTCCAACTTATAGTGCACCATGACCCTACCAACTGGTCAAATAGGTCATCTATCCGTGGAATCAGATACTTATTCTTGACGGTCAGTTTATTCAATTCCCGGTAGTATATGCACAGTCACATAATACCATCTTTCTTCTTTACGAACAACACTGGCGCGCTTCACGGCGAAGAGTTGGGTCTTATGTACCCCTGCTCCAACAGTTCCTGCAACTATACCTTGAGCTCAGCCAATTCCTTCGGTGCCATCCTAAAAGGAGGACGCGACACCGGCCTTGCTTCTGGCACTAACTCGATCGAGAAATCGATCTCCCATCGAGGAGGTGCTCCAGGTAACTCCTCAGGAAACACATCCTCAAATTGTGTCACTACCGGCACTTCCCAATTGATAATTTGGGAAGTTGAACTTCTAGCAATGCTACGAAAGCTACTCCTCCCTGGTTAACTGTTCACACCAACTGCATGGCTGAAATCAGGGAACATGACACTCCATTGAGGCCCTCAAATATAACTTCTTCCTTTCCCTCGCTTCTTAGGGTCACTACTTTGACAGACAGTCAATACTGGCACGCTGCTCTGCAAGCCATTCATCCCCAAGATCACATCAAATTCGGCCAACGGTAGAACCGTTGCTACCAACCCGAAATCAACTCCGTCTAGACTCCAACCAATGCGCCCTCTTGTCCTGGTGGTCATGAAGGACCCATTGGGCATGCGCACCCTAAGCTCTGCGTCCCTAGTAAAGGGCTCGACTCCAATTCTCCAGATAAAGCTTTCCGCAAGAAAGGAGTGCGACTCACCCGTATCGAACAATACCCTTGCGGGGTAACCAGAAACTATCACAAAGCCTACAACACCGGCGACATACATAAAAGATCTTGAAAGTCTAAAACGAATAAGTGAACTCAAACAAAAAAACAAGATTGGAAGTTATCCACTAACATATGAGTATCAACACGGCCTTATGACCTTAACAACAATTGAGAGTCCAAAACTCAAACAATAACATCAAGCGTCAACGTGCGTAAGCACTCCTAGGCTACCTCGGCGTACAAGCCGAAAACATAGTACATTAAGCATTACATTCCACAATATAGAGTTATGACACATGTAACACTTCATAAGACTTAGGAATTTTTGGCTGTCAAACTTACTCCTGCTTGCGATCCTTGCCCTATAAAAATGGTTGTAACGTGGGTCAGCAAAGGCTGACCTCAACTGTGTAACCAACACATTTCCTCCCGACCGTCCCTCGCGGACCCCGGGGCACTTCATCACCCTGTAGGTCAGCACTTCGTATGCAAAAATACATGTATAGTGCAAGTAATAAAACAGGTTTGGATGTCTCATACAGCAAACACATTTTTATGTTGAACATGTAATAAAAGGGGCCTACAAATGCATCATGTATGCAAACCTGGGCTTCACCCAAGGCACCCTAAAGTGTATGCTTCTAACACAACATCAATCGGGTACATCCAATTTCCTCATCGGCGTTCAAGCCGTAAACACAAGGGTACTTCCAATTTCTCCCCAAACGACATACAAGCCGTCACACGGAACACTTGCCTAGGGCCCACCCGCTCGTGGGTCTCAAACCCGGACTTGTCTGCAAGCTCTGACTTCTCACTTCATGATTCCGCCACACAAAGCAATTGATACTAAGAAACCCTTGCTAGACCCCACCCGTTCGCGACGACCCAGGCCTGGCTCCAATATCGGGACCACGTCCACCGAAGGAGACCTAGTGGGACCCAGCTGGTATCGTCCGGGCTTGTCCAAAGCTTGGCGTCCTCGTCAGTTTCACAGAAGGGGGCATGTCTCACCGGAACGCTCTCCACACATGACTTGCACGTCACGGGCTAGCCAACCGACCACAGAGACAATCACGCCTTAGCACATCACAATCCCAAGCCTTTTCCCAACCTAATCCATCATTCGTACTGTACCGTCCCCGCGCCCCCGCGTGTACTCTAATTCTCACCCGGTCCGGTTCTGGTCACGTGTACTCACACGAAAGAGGGGGAAAACATCATCACAAACGACGTTTGCTGCTAACGGATTTCTAACAAAATCCTTAAGGCTCGCTATACAACATCACCGAGTCGGACTAACGGCCGCGACTACGGCTTCACCCACAATTCCTAATCCACTAATGGAGCGGATTTTCTAGTGCAATATCATGCCGGGGACGGACACAATCGACCCGTTGGCTTCTCTTGAACCATAGCAGCCCGAATCTCTCTCACTTTAAAGATCTGATCTCCAAATGCTTGAAAGAAAGCAAAAACAACATGGATGTCATGCACGCATCCTAAAAATTGAGAGGAGAAGTGTCGTTACCTTACTATTCCTCTTTCTAGCCATGAAATCCTTGCCTTGCACGGATGAAAACGAGCGCCTCCAAGTCCTCTCCATGGATCTGGACTCGGATCAATGATTGAGGCTCCGAAGCTCCGTCAATGGCGGAAGAAAGCTTTTTTCTTCCTCCTCTCACTCTCTCTTCCAAAACCCTAAGTCCACTCTAACAAGAGGAGAAATGAGGAAGAAAACCCGATCAGCCCTATATAAGTACTCTGGAGGGAGAGTCTTGGGCCTTAGGATCAAATCCTAAATGAAATCCGACGGCTAGAAAGCCAAACAACGGAACTGCTTCCGTCCGCTACCGTCGGGCGTTAACGCTAACGCCGAGCGATAGCTTCCCGAGCCGCGAGACAGAAAATAATGTCGCGTTAACGCCGGTGGTAAGGCTAACGCCGCGCGGTAGCATCTTTCTCGAGAACTCTACCTTTTCTCGAGAACTCAACTCTCTCGAAAACTCAACGCTCTCGACGCAACCCTGGAGTTACCGTCGCGTGGTAACTATCTACCGCCTAGCGGTAATCCTCTCAACACTCGACGAACGGGTCTTTCGTCTCGACATCTACCCGACGAAACAGGGCTATCGTCGGGCGATAGCTACTATCATCGATAGCTATAGAAATCAAGTTCTGAAAAACTGAGATGTTACAGAGGTGGAGAGGATGAAGGAGATGTTGGGCACATTCTTGCAGACTTGCAAATTGAGTGGTTGCATTACCACGACAGATGCGTGGACAGATCGGAGGGGCAGGAGCGTGATGAACATCATGATACATTGTTGTTTTGGAGTGGCATTCTTGCTTTCGAAAAATGTCTCCTCCTCCACACATGATGGAAAGTTCATCATTGACTTCTTGAATGAGGCGATTGATAGCCCTGAGAGCCCAGGAGAGGACAGTATCTTACAGATTGTGACGGATAGCGCATTCAATAATATGGTTGCTGCAAAGTTTATGGCTTTGAAAAGACCTAAGCTTTTTTGGAATTGTTGTGCAGCTCACACTATTAATTTACTGTTACAAGATATGGGAAAATTGAAGCCAATAAAGAGTGTTATCTGCTTGGGCCGTCAACTCTCTATCTTCATCTATGGTCACACCATCTCTCTCGACATGTTTAGAGAGTCAACGAAAGACTTGGACTCTCATGAGCTTATTCGACCAGGTGTGACTAGATTTGCTACAACGTTTCTATCTTTAGAGAGTATCTTAAAGAAGAAAAATTAATTGAGGGGCCTATTCACATCCGCAAAGTGGGCTGCAACAAAGTTGGCTAGTAGTGCCGGGGGAAAGCAGGTAAAAATATTTCATCTGTATTTATTTCATAATTTTCATTTAAAAAATGTTTGCAACTGTTTTATAGTATTTTGATATTTTTTTAATAATTTATTTTGCATATGGTAGGCTACAATGATAGTAATGAGCGCTAGATTTTGGGCGAATGTCGAGCTGGTTGTTGGTATATTCACACCATTTGTGAAGGTGTTGAGAAGAGTGGACGGGGATACACCATCCATGGGTGGTTATATGAGGATATTAAAAAAGTTAGGGAAGATGTTGTTCTCAATCACCAAGAGAACAAATATCTTCTTATATAGAAGTTGATTGATAGCAGATGAGAGAAGAAGATGAGCAGCCCTCTGCACCTTGCAGGTTATAACTTAAACCCAAATTTTTATTATTCTCGTCGAGTGGAGATTGAACATCACTCTGCACCTTGCAGGTTATTATTTAAATCCATATTTTTATTATTCCCGTCGAGTGGAGATTGAAGCTGACGGAAGATTTATGAGTGGTTTTGTTAAGTGTCTCTCGAGTATATATAGGAAAGAATCTTCTACACAGGATCACATCAGTGTTGAGCTTGATGTTTACCAATACCAGCAAGGGTTATTTGGTAAAGATATGGCAAAACGACAACTACAAAATCTCAGTTTAAATCCAGGTAAGGGTTATTTAGTTAACAAGTTAACATTAATAATGTATTTATGTATAATATATTGTGTTGGAATTTTAATTTTCACAGTACATTGGTGGAGGTTTAACGGTGCTGATACGTCATACCTTAAAACTATGGCTATGAAGATTTTAAGTCTAACTACTTCATGCTCTGGCTGTGAGAGGAACTGAAGCATTTTCGAGACGGTATGCATTAATTTATTTAGTTAAACATAAATATTTTATTATAAAATTGTATAAATTATTTATTTTTTAAAAAAAAATTGTAGATACATTCTAAAATGAGGAATAAACTCGATAGCAAAAGATTGAACGATTTAGTATTTGTAAAGTTCAATGTTTTGCTGAAGTCAAAATATTCAGATACATCTCGAGATCTACTGGCAGCTAACAATGTTAATTCTGGAATGGTACAAGAGTGGATGTTGAATGTTGATCCTACAGAGGACGAAAATGAAGATGATGATGAAGTCTTTCCTGGAGAGGGGCTGACATGGACGCAAATTGACACTATAGTCGATGCTGATCATGATGAAAGGAGACCTCCAAGACCAGCTACAAGCAAAGCAGTGACTGTTAGTTATCAAAGAAGGGGAAAGAGAAAAGTATATGAGGTGGACGAGGGAGATCTAGAGGGTTCATCTGATGAAGATCATATTCTATCTAATCTGTCAACTATAGATGAGTGTTTAAGTGACGAAGAATGAGATATGTTTGAAAATTAATTATTGAAATTTTGATCTCATAAAAATAATATATGGTTGATAGTTTTTTAATATCATTAGTTTTACAAATTTTTATCTTTAAAGTGTTGTATGTTAAATGTTACATATATCTTTAAATATTTAAAAGTTCAATAGATTGTAAAATATGTAGTACTGTGACTGTATAAAAAATAATTTTTAATTACATCTATAATTAATTAAATATTAAAATCCGATATATGAAATATCCCCGATATATCCCCCGATATAAAAAACCGACATGAAAACCCAAACCGACGTGTCCCCGACATCCGATATCTGCAACATTGCTTATATATGAGGAGGCATGTTTGTGAATATAATATCACTTCTGAAAATTCTCTTAACACTGCACTTGATATTGTTCATGAGCCCTTTCGCCTACACATTTGGTTTTGGGGTTGGATGCTCTGTTTCTAACACCTATACTTTGCTGACCATATATGATCTAATTTAAATGTAGCTATATAAGATGGTTGCCTGAGGAACTAATCCATTTATCTTTGAGGGATATTATCTAACTATTCACTTACTAATTTTCTAATTTTCGGCTTTTTGTTTTTTGATGTTCTATCTTGAATGATTCTCTTTTTTTTACTCTTTTCTTTTCTTATTGCAGATGCTTACTTCGCTTCAGAAACTCATGTCTTTACCTGATGATACGAATGTGTACTGTGGGCATGAATATACTTTGGTATGTATTTTATTTTTACAGCTGGATTATAACTGTGTATATGTTTGCAGTTATTATCCTGCAACAAATTCTAAGAGAATCATCCATTTGATAATTTCTGATCAGAGCAATGCAAAGTTTGCCTTATCTATTGAACCCAAAAATGAGCATCTCGTAAAATATGCAACAGAAGTCACCCAGCTTCGCAGCAAGAATCACCCAACGGTAACTAGCTGATCCTATTCTTGTCAACTTTACCTCTGTTTGGGCAAGTTATAACAATTTAGCATGTGAAACTTTAGTAGTAAGCACATTTTGGAGCTTTGTAGTAAGCATGGCTGGTCTGAACTCCATTTTCTTGGGCTTGGCGTTCGAGACCACCAACCTCTGACCACACTTGGAAGACGGCGGTGTTGTTTTGACCTACAACGCCATTTTGGGGAAATGACATCACCAACTTGCATTACCGGCGCTCTCCGAAATAGGGGAATTTTTAACCTTTTATGCAAATAGGTTGCGTGTCAACCGGCTGGTTAAGATTTGTGCTGGTCTCAGCTGTCCATATATATGGCCTGTAAGAGCAAAAAAATTTATGAACTCTAGAGACCTATTGGATGACCGCGCACACCCCATGTACGCAAAATGCAGGTAAAAACTTCCCTCAAACATAACCACTATCGTTGCTTGCTGCTACCGCTTCACACCCGCCACCGCTTCACACACACCACCGCTTCACACGCACCACCTCTTTGCAACCACCACCGCTTCGCAACCACCACTGCTCAAGCTCTATAGATGTACCAAACAAAGCCTAAAGATTTTGTAAGGAACTTGGGAAATTTAGTGTAACCTGTATTTGCGATTTTTTAGATTCCAACAACACTTAAGAGGGAGAAGCTGTGCAATCCATTTTTGCGGACTCACAGTGAAGAGATCCGGCGCAGCTTGAACATACCAGTCGCCGCCAGTGACGCCGAGGCCTTAGGTATCATTCGTCGAGCGAAGGACAACTTCTAAGGTAGTTTGCTTCTCTTCTTTCATAACGAAGATGAATGTCTGGTCACAGATTATAGTTTCTTGTGCATTAATTTTCTTTTTTTTAATCCTGTTTTTATACTCAGAATGCTGTAAATTTGTTAAGATTGTTTAGGAATTTTTGTTGAATTATTGTCTATTATTTAAATGCATGGTAAGGTTTGCCTACATTTCACCCATGTGATGGGACCTTTCCCCGGACCTTCGCTGCGCAGGGTTGTCTTTGTGTACCAGAGTGCCCTTTTTATTGTCTATTATTTAAATCCGATTTTTGGTATTTGAGCTGAATGAGACCATTTTATTTGTAATTATCATAATCATCCTCATCAAAAACATTTTTCCAACAATGCGAGTTCCCATCCTGTGCGAAAAAGCAACCGGGTTCGAAAGCCGCAAGTTTGATTTCGTTCAAATGAAGTTTGTCTCAATTTTTGGCTGTTTTAATTTGTGACCATCCGATTCATATCTTGTGAACCATTGACTTTTTAGGTTTAATATAAAACTTAATATCTCCTATCGAGTAAGAAGCGGGCTGGTTCTGTTTTTTGAACAAGGCAGCCACAAGACATTGAGAGCCAGCCCCAAGCTGGGATGTTCCTCCATGGCTGCAGCTGAATGGAGCCAACAACCAGGCAGTTTATTAGAGGTCTCTGTAGAGTAAGCAGCCGGCATAACATGGAAGCACATGAAGGAGGCCGGACCTGCTCGCAAGAGAGCAAATCAAGTTCGATTCTCATCTAGCTTCAATTTCAGTAGCTGTACCCTTGTGTGAGAAGATCCAGTGTGGGAGGTTGATGATCGTGTGGAAGGTGGCTTTGTAAAAAAAACGTGTATTTCTTGTTCTTCGTCCAGGAAGCTAGACGTACTTGTTCAGACGCGGATGCTTGACCATACGGAGGAGATGCACATCCGAGTGCAAGTTGGTCATGGAGACTCATCGCAGAGGATTGCGTCAATCGGTCTTGTACACCCTTGTCGGTAACTCAGTTATTTTTTTTTTTATGAAGATCAGTGGCAAAGTGGTTGAGTTGACTGTGGATCATGGGGAGGAAGCCAGTTGTATATATGTATTTGCGCAACATTTTAGCCGAGGCTTTTTGAGTTGAATTTCGTTTGTCCAGTAAATTTTTACCCTAATTTGGGTTTCCATGTAAATTTTTTGTGTTACATTTATTTGTGCTTGTGGTTTGTTACTCTTTTGTATGTGCATCATCAAGTGGTTTGCGCAAGTGATCATCTCGTTCAATCTACAAGTACTCAACTCTAGAGTTCTGCCAAAACTCAACAAGTGGAATATGTGGTAAGTTAAATTTGGCAATGCACAAATCAGGCAAGTTCAAGTTCAGGTTTTTGAAGTTTGTGAATAAGTAGGTGACGGTCATTGGTCTATTTTCTATCCTCTTTAGTTTTATGGTTGAACAAATAGTCGGCCTAAACATCCGAAGTCAGTTCTTATTGTTTAACTGGACAATTGTATTCATATTAAAAGTAGATTTCAAAATCAACTTAGCAGTGTCAATTACCATGAATCTCACATGATAATGGAAAACCTTAAATTGTTAAGGGATGACATTTTTGTGTTTGAGGAGACTCAAGGACATGAACTTAGCTAAGTGGGATATTTAGCGCCAGAAGTGTGCATATACATTTGCATATTGAGGGCCGACAGTGGAATCAGAGGAGGTCGTGAAATCTCTTTCTTAGTAATGGTTTTCCCCTTTTTGCATTAATCCATCTATGTGCGGATCCGGTTCATAGATACATTGTCTACTATCTAAAGGAAGATGGATTTGAAATATATATGTGCGTGTAAATTTAATAATTTAGAATAGTTTCAGAAGCATCGAATTTAGTCCGGGAGCATTGAATTTAGTCCTGGAGCATCAAATGTTGATGATTTTTTTTATGTATAGATGATGTTAACCCAAATACTGTGATGAGGGATAACATTAGAAGTACTCGTGGGCACCCTTCAAGAAGCCGCACGTCCTCTTCAGCAAAGGCGCGCGCAACAATACTCAGTGGGAGGGTTGCACGCCCTCCCAGAAACCTCTTCAACAATTCGCCTAGGAGGCCGCAAGGGGCACTCGTCAGGAGTCAACGCTGACCCTTCTCCTCGTCAGTGGCATGTGCGGGTACTGCACGGTCTACCCCCTCCCACTGCCACTCGACTCTTCATGCACCTTGGGTGGTTGGGTATTTAATGCGCCATTAAATGCCTTCAACCGTTTGGGAAGCCTACCCTCAAGTATAAATAAGGGGTTATGAGTGCTCGAAGTACAAGGACTGGGGTTAGAATCTACACTGTTGTATGTGTGGTGACTAAGGCTCCGTTTGGGGAGACTTATTTTCACCAGTCAAGCGGTTACAACCGCATGAACCAGACCTTAATTACGGTCCGATTCAGGCAATCGTAACCGCTTGACCAGTGAAAATAAGTCTCCCCAAACGAAGCCTAAGTTCATCTCACGATTGTCTTTGCTTCTCTTTGCTCTCTCTTGTATTTGCATATACTCACTTGTATTCATTTTCCTGGAGCAATAATATTGACTGCCGCAAGTGGTATCGTCACGGAGGGTAAATATAGTGTCTGCCGCTCGCAGCGTCTCTCTTTTTTATTTGTTTCATTTTTTGCTCTTCGTGCCTTCGTAGGGTTAGTAACCGGTCGATTGAGGTTTTTGATCTCTCCGCCGAATTCCTCGGGCGGTCGTCGAGTATGGAAAGTTAGGTGACTATTCTTGCGCTAATAGTTCGAACACGCGACCTTTGGATCCTATCTCCTTTTGGCTAGTGAATCCACCTGATGGATGGCGGGCAATCCAGGCAGGCGCCGCAGACGCCCGACCTTCATAGGAAATAGCTTGTTACCCACGACGAATTCAACCATCTACTCGCTCTCGTCAATTAGCTAGTCAACCAAGGGTAGCACGTCCAGACTGCCAAGCCCCCTTAGAATCCCACAACCCCGCACGTGTTGTCGCCACCATAATTGAATCTGCTCCACAACAACCGCGAGGAGAGGACACACATTCGCCAATAGTTCTTCCTAGAAGTCGCTGCCGCATACCGAGGAAGAACCTTGGATTTTGAGGGACCGGAATTTGACGTAGAAACGGAGAGCTGCTCGCCCTTCACCCCTATCATCGCCTCATGGTTTCAGAGAGTCGCAGATCCCTCGCTTCTCAGGTAAGAAAGACCACGCCTACCACCTGCACGCGTTCAATGTGACTGTATCCCTACCGCTTCTTTCAGAAGGTTTGCGTTGTAAAATACTGTCCACCACTTTCGATGGGAAGGCGAGAGAATGGTTCTATAGTCTCTCGCCTGGCTCGATTGGTTCTTTCAAGGGACTAAGGAAAGAGTTCTTGCAAAGGTTCGCCACGTTAAAGAGGCGAAAGATCGATGTGGATGCTTTGTTTTTTGATTCGACAAGGGCCGAAAGAGACCTTGGGACAGTACGTGGACCGCTTCCAATGTCTGATTATAGAAGTTCTGAATATGGACCCTTAGGTCTATCGGGTCACCTTCACCAATGGCCTAGGACCCAGGTTGTTAAAATTTTTAATCAACGAAAGAAAACGAAGGGCATTACTTGAGACCAAAGGGCATTGCTTTGTAGCGGTAGATACCTTTGTCGGTTCAAAAAGTTTTGTGCTCCTCATCGTCGATATTCATATGTATCTGATTGTACCCAGAATACGCATCCATGAAACTCAAAAGCTTGTGCCCAGTCGTCACATCTACGAGTTGATCAATTTGGGGAAGTGGGAAGTTGTCCCTTGGGCAAGTCTGGTTCAGGTTATTGTAGTTGGCACACATCTTTCACTTCTTGAAGGCCTTCTTTATCATGACTATGTTTGCTAGCCATGTAGGATACTCAGGCTCCGCCTCCAAGAGCTTGGTCACTTCCTCCTTGATTGCTTACAATCGCTTTGGAGCAAAGTTCCTTTCTTCTATACGACTGGTTGTTGCAAGGGGTTGATGTTCAGAGAGTGGAGGATTACTTCTGAATCCACTCCTGACATGTCTTCCAGGCTCCAGGCAAATATATCCCTGTTCGTGCGGAGCAGGGCAGCATACTCCTCCCTCTCCTCCCAGGCTAGGAGGGACCCAACTTGCATCGTCTGTGTCGGGTTTTGCTGAGAAAGGACAATTTCCACGAGCCCGTCAACTGGGGCTCCTCACTGTATTGAGAGTGACCCCCTGGTTGGCTGCATGCTCTTCGAACAGCATGCATGGGATGCCTCTTGGTCCCCTCGAACAACTCCAATCCTACTCGTGGTTGGGAATTGCATCGCGAGATGTGGGATTGATGGGAAGGTCTTGAAGATTGCATAAAATGGCCTCCCAAATATTGCATTACAGGGTGAACTGTAATTTATGACTGCAAACTGAATGTGGTGGCTTACTTGCTTCGGGGGCTTGCCCATAGTGACGGAGGTGAGATTATTCCTCGGATCGAGACTGGATGGTTGTCAACACCATGGACCTTCCCTGTCACGAGGCAAAGGTTCCCCTCGGCTAGCTTGATTTTCTGAAGAGTGTAGAGGAACGAGATATCCACGGAACTTGCGCAGTCTACTAGGATTCTTTTCACACAGAAACAGGGCTCTCCAATTCCTACGATATTATCAACGAGTCTTCTTGAGGTACTTACACCCCTCGGAGGTCCTCCTCCCCAAACATTATGAACGTATCTTGAGGGAACCTCTTCCTGTCATGCCCATGCTTGGGCCACCGAATACGGGGGACTTGAGTCGCATGGGTGGGGGACTCGACAATAGTTCCTATGCTTTTCTTCATTTCCCTAGACTTGAGTATCGCTCCTCTGGGGGGGACTGATCTTTGAATCTTCAAATCTTCGGGGAACGTGTTCCCACAGATGGAGCCAAATTGTTGTGGTCTGCTCGAGACTCTTGGTAGATCGGGCTTGCTGAACTGACTTGGCCCGTTAAGGGGTCGAGCACGCCAACGGTCAGAAATTCACATAATGGTGAGAGTCATTTTGACATGGAAAACTTGTAATCCTGGTGAAAAATCATGCTGCTGATTCAGTATCGACCTAACTTTCCCTAGATAGAGTTAGTTTACAAGGTTTCGGGAAGAAGACAAGGCGACAGGCCGCTCCTTGTTACAACTAGAGACGAGGTAGGGGGAAGACGCTCAGAGCGTGATAGGGCTCTACTCTTTCGCCTGTCATCTTGCTTATTTGTGCGGAGGGGAGCGTGCAAACTCAAGCACGTCGACGGGCTTGATTTGTTGGCACTGAGAAGGCATGCGGTTTGCTCGGATGCCAAGCGGACAGCAAAAGGCAAAGGGAAACTGTTCGAGTTTCTGTGAACTTCGATGTGCTCGGTGGAACTCAAGGGCGGCTTCGACGGTCAGGACGAACTTCGGTGGAGATCTTGCAGAGAGAGAAAGAGAAAGTGCAGGGGAAATTCAGAGTCAAAACGATGAAAAAAATAGAGTGTCTGGGGGCTAGTTATAGTTTTTTAAAAGGGGCGTCCTGATAATTTTGTTTGTCAACTACCAAACGAACAAATAGGAATGCCCGGATTTAAATACATGAATCGCCAATTTTAGAGAAATGATGACCCTATCCCGGGCGAAGAAAAGGCCCGCCCGGGGAAACGGGTGTCCTGACGATCCTGATGGTCGGGCAACACCAGCTGCCAAGGCCACGACGTCCCCAACTGCCTCGGGCGGCCGAAGGGGGCTGACAGCCCGTGGAGGTCGGTCGAGCCCTCGGCTTCCCGTGCGTCAGGCGGCCAAGGGGAGATCGGTCGGTCCTTGGTGGCCGGTCGAGCCTTGGGCCGCCCATGTGTCGGGCGGCCGAAGGGGGAGGCCAGCCCTTGGAGGCCGCCCTAGCGTCGGGCGGTCAAGGGAGGGGCGACCGGCCCTCGAAGACCTGTCGAGCCCTCGATCGCCCGAGCGTCGAGTGGCCCGGGGAGGGCGACCAACACTTGGAGGCCGCCGAGCCCTCGACCGCCCGACCGCCAGTCTACTGAGGGGATCGGCCGGGCATTGGGGGGGCAGCAAGCCTCCGGCCGCCCGGGCGTTAGGCGGCCCAGGGAGCATCCGGCCCTTGGTTGCCGACCGTCAGCAGCCCGAACGCCCTCCCATTGGCCGCGGGTCGTGTGTATGGCGGTTTCGTCCAATAACTCCCCCCATTTTGTTAGTGGGGGAGGCAGGAATTCCAACTATTCACGGTCCAGAATTCCTATAAATTCGGGACGACCTCTTCAATACACATGAAAACATTCTTCAAATAATATGGATCTCATCCTTGATCAAAAAAAATTCAATGAGTCTCTTATATAAAGTAGATAAGTCATGAAAATCTCTCAATTTCATAAACAATTGTAAGTTGTCCATTTCACTAATTTCATTATATTCTCAGGTTTGTCAGTTGTAAGTTGCATGTATTGTTGATGCCCTATATTTGATTTCCTGATGTTCATGTAAAATATAGTAGTTTGGCCCTTGCCATGGATGTTTGAAGGAACCCTCTCATCACATCTCTATCTTGATGACTACAATGGGTAATATGATCCTTATGTGATAGTCTTTGTTCTTTGTTGTTTAGGTCATCTCATGCATTTATTTTCTATATGCAAATAGGGATTGTTTAGCCTTATTATTTTTTCATTTCTTATAACAAAAAAATTGAAACATTGCATGTAACAATTTGTGAACTTTCATTCCATCCTATCACTTAAAATATTACTTCAATAAATAATTTATTTTTATTTAATAATTTATTAAGTTGAAAATAAATCCAATGACTTAGTTTAACCCTATGATCCTCCTCCATTACACCATAATACCCTAAGATTTTTAATTTAATATATTATATAGTATATAGATAAAGAAGGGGAGTCTTGGAACTCTGGTTGACTTGTTGTGTGACATTGATGTCATGAGTTTGAGTCAAGTAGCCTCTTGCAAAAATGTAAGGTTTACCCTCATTTCAGCCTTATGGTTGGACTCTTCATTGGACCCTTGCTGTGTGGGGATGCTTTGTGCACCAAGCTATCCTTTTTATAGTATAAAGATAAAGAATCACGAGTTTTATAAAGAAGATAATTCTAGAGAAATAATTATTAAGAAAATTTTTGAAACTATATAATTCTAATTTTGCATATATAAATAGTAAAATTAAAATTTTCAAACTACAGATCCGTTTGTCGGTTGTGAAAACAGTGATTATGAATCATCGTTTGTCCACTTTATGTTTAAACTACCCTATAACGATGGAATTTTTGTACAAACTCACCTGAGCAAAAAATGCCACATCAAGTAGAGCCTAATTCTATTAAGAATAAAATCAACTTTAGAATAGTGTCAATTGTTGAAGCCAAAAACTGGCCTCAACGAAAGTTCGGACCTGGGGGTGTAGCTAACACTTATTTCCCGCAAGTCTTGACCCCTGACTAGCGACTAAGAACCAGGAACTGACCTTAAGCCTCAGCTGAGAGGTCCCTCCACTAACCCGAAAGATCTCTGAGCGCTTCCCCTCCAAAGCCAATTGCTGAGCGAGGAATACCTCAGAAAGCACTAGAAGGACTTAGGAAAGTATGAAAACTTGCCTTCTGAGGTACCATGTGGTTCATATTTATAGATTTTCAATATCTGGTCTGCCAATAGCATAATTCCGCTGTGCAAAAAGGCTAACTGTAGACCCGAGGGTATTCTGGCAATTTTACCCGAGGGCAATCTAGTAATTTTACCTGAGGGCAATCTGGTAATTTTGCCCACGGACCGCACTGGGTGGAAGCCCTTCCGCCGCTCTGTAAGTTTTTTGTCTGCCCCATACCAACCTTGGGGGGATCTCGCCTACCCGCGCGCAATCCCTCTCGCATGCCTTGGGCGGGAACCCTCTCTCCTACCATGGGCGGGAACCCTCTCGCTCATCTGCTAGCTGACCCGGCCTCTAAGCTAAAGCTAGCCTAAGCCTGACTCAACCCTGGTCCTTTGGGAATCTAGGTTCCACCAAGCGAATATGGGGTTGTACACAATCTCTGCTCTTTGTGAGCTAGCCTTGCGCTCGGAAAGACACATCCAACCTCAGATATTCGTTGGGCACTTGCTGACCTGTAAGGGAATCTTGGGTGGGCCCTACCTTGGCCCTGTATATATATGCCGCCAGGCAAGTTCTCAGGCCACCATTGTTGTCGTCACCTTCCACTTTAGCTCCCGCGAGGTTGCTAAGATGTATGCCAAGCGTAGCGAGAAGCCACTCTCGAAAGAATTCCAAGACCGTCTCGTCGCGGCTCAGGCGAGAGCCCATGCCAACTGCGCTGGGGTTGCCCCCTGGCTCATGCACGAGAGTCCGGCCAGCTCGTCTTCCCGGCCGAATAAGAGGAAGGCTAAGTCGGTTAAGCGAGACCACTCGAAAAAGGATCATGCCTCGCCCTCCCCGACTCCCGATCGCGTCGAGAACCCTTCTTCCCCGCCGAAGGTACTCCTCTGGCTTCACTCTTTGGCGTAACCCCGCTTTGCTGTGTCTGACACGTTTCCTTCTCGCCTATAGGTCCCGTAAACTGCTGCCGAGAACCCTCCAGCGAATACCGAGTCAGTTCATCCCCTTGGCGAGAACCTGTCGCTAGTCTCGGAGGCCATTCTCCTGACTACCCAAGTCCATCCCGTGATCCACCCCGGTAACTTTGCATGTTAATCTTGCATGGCTTTCCTTCTTTTTTTTATTCATTTCCTTGCAGCTCCCGCCATCGACAGCCCAAGGCTCACCCATCGGGCCCCCCAAACTCCCGCGCACAACGATCCCGAGAACGCAGTAACCGGTCTTCCCCTTTCTCCCGGGAGGGTTGTTACTGTATCAACTGCTCCCACGTCGGGGTCTCGGCCAACAGAGGAAGAAGGTACCGCCGCTCCCCAACTGGCTGAAACCGTCGCTCTAGAGCGCACGACGTACCCCCCGGGATGAGGCAAACCGCTCCACCTCCTTTTTGGAAAAAGCACTGAAGGGCAGCCCGGCCCCTCTCGTCGATCTGCGGTAGAGAGCCCACCCCCTGGCATAGGTAAGCGGTCTTTGTCCAGTCTTTTCGCCCTTACTTGATTGGACTAGATTTTCTCTGTTAGATCTAACGGCTGCGGAGGCGGAAGCCGATGAAGAAGAGAGGACGATCTCGCCCCTGCCCTACCCCAGCAATATGGAGGAATATCTAAACGCCGATGGGAGCAACAGAACTCAACGAAAGCGGATAGCGGAAGTCCTGACAACGCTCGTGGGGATGGGCCAAGCCGATTCGCTGGCTTTGACGAGACTCGAGAAGTTGGTTGAGCGGTGGATGGCTGCGATCGAGAGGGACTACACTCACCTTCTCGGCGAGCAGGAGCGCCAGGTCGAATGCGAGGAGACATCCCCTGGGAGGTATATCACGCGAGTCCGGGATCAGCTGCGCTTGGCCAACCAGGGACTCACCGCCCTGACCGCCTAGCACTACCCGCAGGTGCCGACGAGATCAGGAAGGAGAGGTCGGGGCCGATGGTGTTGGGAGCAGTATTGAACCTCGCAGGTTCTTGCATTGCCTACCCCCAACATCTCAGCGCACCCTTCTCGCGTTGTACCCCCAAAATATTCGTTATTTTATAATTATTATTATTGTTTTTAAGGCTCTCGCCGGGCGAGACGCCCTTGATATTTATTTATATGTTTTTGGCTATTTTATCTATCCTGCCGAGTGCCCGGTTTTCATGTCTTTTTTGTGTTTCGTACATGTATGTTGCCTTGCTCTTACCGGGACCACTCCCGGAAGCTTTTTGTTATTTGCAGGTGCAAGAGACGTCGGCGAGGCGGGGTGGAATACGAAGAGTCAACTATTAAAATTCGCTAACCGCACTTCCGCCGCGCAGAAGATCCCTAATGATTACTTCCCTTTCTATAAATAGGCAAGTCCACCAACCGCATTTATTTCTTTCTGATTTCGCGCCTTCGTCCTTCTCTTTACCTTGCTCGTGCTGCCCTCTGCAAGTCAGAGCCTCTCGCCTACTAGCTTTCCTTCTTCCCTTCCACCTTTCATCAAGAAGTCTGGCGAGACCAAGGGCCACTCTAAGTGCGTGAAAACCTTCCTGGACCACAACTTCCTGCCCTGCCGGCTAACCCATGCGGAATATCTCTCGATAGTTGAGACCTTCATCCCGCCGGAGTTCGCTGCGCGAAACCCTGGGAGCGAGGACAGGGTCAACCTTGCGCCAGAAGGGGAGCTCGCCATCCCTTCAGAACATTTCGAGGTAGGGTTCCGCCTACCCCTCTGGTCGGAGGTGCGCCAGGCCCTTCGCTACCACGGGGTAGTGACAGCCCAGCTCAACCTCAACTCCATCGCCATCCGGATAGCTTTCACCTGCTATATGCGGGCGGAAAAGATCGAGTTCAGCCTATCCGTCTTCCGAAAACTGTTCAACTTCTGGTCTAAATGGGGGCGGTTTTCTTTTCTGGGCAATCGATGAAGACTGGCGGTCTCGCTAACAAAAACCACCATTGGGCCCAAAAAATCATCTTTGTTTCTGGGCCTTTCGGCAATATTCCACTCCTGCTCGTCCAGTATGACAAGGCGACCTACAAGCCTCCTGCCCTTGGGGGGCGAGAGGGCGCCCTTGTCGAGTTCTTCAGGTCACGACGTCCAGTTCCTTCAGTGTGACCTAGACTCTCTTCTGTCAGTCCCTCCTGGAGAAGGTACTTTTTCGGCCCGTTTTCGCAATCCTTTGTCATAGGTTATGAGTTTTAATCGTTAAAGCTTTCGCAGGTGAACGGAAAATTCCCCTCCGCCAGCCCTTCAATGAGGCTAGGGATTTCGCCAGCACCCTGGCTCTCGCCAAATCTGCCGCCCAGGCCTGCCGAAAGGAGCTCGGCTGCTCATCCGCACCAAGTGGCCAAAAGCGGAAGCCCAACTCCCCTCCTCCGGATCCTTCCAAGAAGAAAATAAGCGCGGCGGACAAGGGCAAGTCCCTCGTCGAGACCCCGGTCGAGACCACACCTGTCGCTGGCGGAGAGGCTATTGCAGGGCAAGCTGTCGAGACCCCCGATCAGGCCCTCACCAAGCCAGTGCTGAAAGGGCATCAGAACTTTTGAATCGGCAGGAAGTTCGCTGATGAAGAGGGTCAGCCCCTGCTCTGGTGGGACCCAGAAGTCAACCGGGTTTCAGTCTCGTCACTTCTCCCCACCTGGGCAGAGCGAGACACGGTCACCGGCGAGGCCTTCGCACTAGGCTTCGGGCTTTACAACCAGAACGATGCTCGTGCGTTCGACCAGGAGCTTACCCGATCTCTCGCCTACGACACCTCCAAAGCCTAGATGCATGCGTTTGTGCTCGCGCACAAGACTGTGCGTCGCGCTATCACCCTCGAGCGCAACCTTGTCGACACGATCAAATCAAGGGTAATCGTCGTTGCTGAGATGGCCACCCTGAAGGCCGAACTAGCGGCTTCCCAGCAACTTCTCGCCCTTCACCCGGCAGTTGAGGTATGTAAACCTTCAAAGGCCTTTCGCCTCACGGCAATCTCATGCTAATTCTAAACCCAAAATCCTCACAGGATTCCTCCCAGGCCCAGCTTTTGCGAGCAAGGGTGGCCGGCCTCGAATGCGATAACAAGCTGCTGAAGACAGCTCAAGCTTGCACAAGGGGCCAAGGCGCCGATCCCGCCCTCCCTAGACAAGAGGCTCAAAAGCCTTCACTTCTCGGAATACGAAATTGAAGTGATGATGCAGGAGAACGCGCAAAAGACAACTGCGATGGTGATCGAGGTGTTGTGGGAATCGGGCTTCTTGAACGAAGGTGGAGAGACCCTCACCGAGCGCGGGGTCCTGCCCTGGCTTTTCGAACCCATCCCCAACTCTGTCGGGGGAAGCATCTCAAGGCGGAGATGAGGCATTGGACCTCGGCCAGAGCGACGGGTCCGGCGGCTAATCCTCCAGCGAGAGCTCCAGCGGGACTTCCAGCGGGAACACTAGCGGCTCTGGCTGATGGCCTCTCGCCCAACTCCTCCTTTTACTTTGTAATTTTCCTTCTTTTTCTCTTTTTAATTTTTATGTAATGGGAGAGATGCCTAAGAACATGCAACGTTTTGAGATACATATGTATAAAAAGTTTGATTTCCGCTTTTCGTCGAAAGGCCTTTACTTCTTGTTCATCTGCTTTTTTGTGTTATCGTTCGCAAGCGCTTTCGCGTCCATGTATGGACCCTAGGCTCTTAGGCGATGACCGCGGCTCGTTCATTGCATAGATTATCTAAGTTGATTTTGTTGAGAGGGTTAAACGAATAGACTTGTCGGGAAGCATTTGCCAAGAGGCTGTGTCGAGAGGCCATGAGTTCTCCCCTCTTAACTTTGACTGGTGTTGGCTATCTGCAACCCTCGCTATTGAGGCTCTTTGTAATGTTCGTCCTGGCTCCAGTTGCCCCGTCAACTAAGTGAGAATCTGGTGGCGGGAGTGGCCCTTAATTTAGTTATTCTTCCTTTTTGTTTTGTCGCCGGGCGAGCCTTCACCCTGGCCGGCTTGATGGGAGCCCGGTCAGCGGGCCTACCTGATGTCACCAGAAACCACAAATCATATCCCTTTCCCCCAAGCGAGCATACGGCTCTGCCAGCTAGTGAGAGTCTGGCAGCGGGTCTACTCGGGGCCGAATGTCTTCCGGCCCTACCAACTAATGGGAGCCTGCGCAGCGGGATCCTCTCGGGGTATTGCAAACTACCAACCTCTTTATCTTCCCCCCCCCCCCCCCAAGCGAGTCTACGGCCCTGCCAGCTAGTGAGAGCCTGACAGCGGGTCTACTCGGGGTCGAGTGCGCCTTCCAGCCCTGCCAGCTAATGAGCGCCTAAGCAGCGAGATCCTTTCGGGGTATTCCCTTACCCCCCCCCCCCAAGCAAGCCTACGACCCTGCCAGCTAGTGAGAGCATGGCGGCGGGTCTACTCGGGGCCGAGTGCGCATTCCAGCCCTGCCAACTAATGGGAGCATGCGCAGCGGGATCCTCTCAGAGTATTCCCTTACCCCCCCCCCCCCCCAAGCAGGCCTACGACCCTACCAGTTAGTGAGAGCCTGGCAACGGGTCTACTCGGGGCCGAGTGCGCCTTCCAGCCCAGCCAGATAATGGGAGCCTGCGCAGCGGGATCCTCTCGGGGTCTTGCAAACTACTAACCTCTTTTCTTTTCCCCCCATGCGAGCCTACGACCCTGCCATCTAGTGAGAGCCTGACAGCGGGTCTACTCGGGGCCGAGTGCGCCTTCCAGCCCTTCCAACTAATGAGAGCCTGAGTAGTGGGATCCTCTCGGGATATTCCCTTCCCCCCAAGCGAGCCTACGGCCCTGTCAGCTAGTCAGAGTCTGGCAGCGGGTCTACTCGGGTCCGAGTGCATCTTCCAACCCTGCCAGCTAATGGGAGCCTGCGCAATGGGATCCTCTCTGGGACTTGCAAACTACCAACCTCTTTCCCATTTCCCCAAGCGAGCCTACGGCCCTGCTAGTAAGTTAGAGTCTGACAGCGGGTCTACTCGGGGTCGAGTGCGCCTTCCAGCCCTGCCAGCTAATGAGAGCCTGAGCAGCGGGATCCTCTCGGGGTATTCTCTTACCCTCCAAGCGAGCCTACGTCCCTGCCAGCTAGTGAGAGCCTGGCAGCGGGTCTACTCGGGGTCGAGTGCGCCTTCCAGCTCTGCCAGCTAATGGTAGCCTGAGCAGCGGGAACTCTCGGGGTCTTGCAAACTACCAACCTATTTCCCTCCCCCCCCCCAAGCGAGTCTACGGCCCTGCCAGCTAGTGAGATCCTGACAGCGGGTCTACTCGGGGTCGTGTGCGCCTTCCAGCCCTATCAGCTAATGAGAGCCTGAGCAGCAGGATCCTCTCGAGGTATTCCCTTACCCCCCCCCCCCCCCCCCCCCCCCAAAGCTAGCCTACGACCCTACCAGGTAGTGAGAACCTGGAAGCGGGTCTACTCGGGGCTGTGTGCGCCTTCCAGCCCAGCCAGCTAATGGGAGCCTGCGCAGCGAGATCCTCTCGAGGTCTTCAAAATCACAAACTTTCTTTCCAATTCTTAAAAGAAATGAACATGAGACAATTCAATGAATTCATTAAAAATAAAATTTACAATCTTACCCCCCCCCCCACTAAGGGTAGAAGCGCTTCAGGTCGTCGTCAATCCAAGTGTGGCCGATGGGAACCCCTTCCACATTTTGGAGGTGGTATCCCCCTGACCCCAAGGCCTTTTTTACAATGTAGGGTCCTTCCCAATTGAGGTTGAGCTTGCCAACGGTCGCTGACCTTCCCGCGGCGTCGACTTTCTTCAGAACTAGACCCCCTTCCCTGAACTGTTTGATTCTGATGTACTTATCAAAATACCTAGCCATTCGTCGCTTGATTTCCTCCTACCTGACCGCAGCTACGTCGTGAAGTTCCTCCACCATATCCAGTGAGAGCCGCATCTCCCCTTCGTTCTCCTCCCTCCATGTCTCGTCTCCTTTGCTGGTGGTCGCAACTCGCGGAGATTGAACTTCAAATCCCACGGGTAGGACCGCCTCACAGCCATGCGAGAGCTTGAAAGGGGTCTCTCCAGTGGTCGTGTTTGGGGTTGTCCGCAAACCCCACAACACCGGGGGAGCTGCTCCACCCAGCTCTCCCTCAAGTTCTCCGCCTTCTTTTTTAGCAAGTTTACAATGATTTTATTTGCCGCATCCACCTGGCCGTTGCTCCTTGGGTGGTGGATGGAGGCAAACCTGAGGTCGATCGCTAGCTTGGTGCAGAAGCTGATGAACTCCTCACTGGCAAACTGCGGCCCATTGTCTGTGACAATTGCCTGAGGCAATCTCTCTCCCCAAACGAAATTCCTAATGATATGGTAGGTTACCTTGGCCAACGTCTTGACCTCTAGACTGTTAGAAAGTAGCGAAAAGAAGCGAAAAGTAGAGAACAAGTGAATAAACTTTTGAATAATTGAAATTTTATTATCCAAAAAAGATCTCATTTACAAAGGTATGACCTCCCTTATATAGAATGGAGGAGATAAGAAAGGGAGTATACAAACAATGTGGGACTAAACATTTACAGTACTGAGCGGCTAGAATAAGGGTGACCGCACAGGCCGCGCGGTTAGACAGATGGGCTAACCGCTCGGCAACTCCAGCAGGATAGAACAGGCCGCAATGGGAGACCGCCAGACCGCTTGGTCAACAAACCGCTGGATCAGACCGCTAAGCCGCCCGGTCAACAAACCACTGGATCAGACCGCTAAGCCGCCCGGTCTAATACTTCAACATAGACATTTTGAAAATTAGTCAATCATGACCAAAAGGAACCTTCTCTGCTCGCTGGCTGGAGGAAACAGCCTGACTAGATCCATCCCCAAGATGGCAAAAGGTCATGTCGTCGTGATGCTTCGGAGCCTTTGAGCGAGCAAGAGTTTGAGGGGGTGTATAGTTGATACTTTTGGCACCTCCTCGCAAACTTCATTTCATCCCTCCTCAGGGAGGGCCAGAAGTATCCCTGCCTAATCACCCTTGCTTCCAAAGTCCTTCCCCTGAATGGTTGTCGCACTCGCCCGAGTGCACTTCCTCCAGGATCCTTGGGATCTCTTCCTCTGCCACACATCGTGCCAGGAGCCCTGACAGCATCTTATGATGTAACCCTCCTTCATGCATGAGGTAGTATGTCGCTTTGTGCCAGAAAGCTTTCACCTCCTTGGTCCCTTCAGGAAGGTTGCCTGTAGTGAAGAAGGCTATGAAGGGATCCACCCACGAGGGTCGTCGATCCACTTCCATCAACTCATCCTCCTCAATTGCCGGATGAAACAGCTCGGTGAAGGTCCCCCCCCCCCCCCACACACGTCCAAACTTGTCCAATTGGTCGGACGCTTCATTCTCATCCCTGGGGACATGCTGGATTGAGAACGCTCGGAACCCCCCAACAATCACCCTCAACTTGGATAGGTACTTCAGGAGGGTGAGCTCCCAGGCTTCATATTCACCCCTGATCTGAGACACCGCCACTAACGAATCTGTAAGCACTTCTACGTCATGAATCTCGAGCTCCTTAGCCAACCGCAACCGGCTATGACAGCCTCATACTCATCTTGATTGTTTCTGACCGGGAGGTGCAGCACCACTGTTTGCTCTATGATGACCCCTTGAGGGCTTACCAATACTACCCCTCCCCCCATGGAATGCTTCCTTGAGGCTTCGTCGACAAACATCTTTCATGCCTCCTGTGGTAGTGCCTCCTCTCCCTCCATCTCTATGACGTAGTCAACCAAGAAATCAGCCACTGTCTGCGCCTTGATGGAGAGCCTTGGTACGAAAGAGACGTCAAACTCGTTGAGCTCGATGGACCACTTGGCCAACCGTCCTGAGTGCTCCACCCCCTCAAAACTCTTGTGCAGTGGATGGTTTGTCACCACCTTGATTGAATGAGCCTGGAAATACGGCCTGAGCTTCCTGGTCGAAATGATTAGAGAGAAAGCCAACTTCTCTAGGATGGGGTAGCGGAGCTCCGCCTTTTTCAGGATTCTTCTGACATAGTAGATTGGCTGCTGTTTCTTCTCTTCTTTCCTTACCAATACAGAACTTACGACCTCCGCCCCTACCCCCAGATACAAGGCTAGGTCCTCCCCCTCCCTCGGGCTCTAAAGGAGCGGTGCTTGGGATAGTTGAGCCTTCAATGCCCGGAAGGCCTCCACACATTCCTTCGTCCACTGAAACTTTTGCTTCCCCCGAAGCACCTTGAAGAAGGGTGAACACTTCTCCCCGGCATGGGAGAGAAACCGACTCAACCCGGAGAGCTTGCCTGTCAGACGATGAACCTCTTTGGCATTGCGAGGTGATTCCAACTCCACGATGGCCTTCACCTTGTCTCGGTTAAGTTCTACCCCTGCTGGGGTCAGAAGGTGCCCAAGTAATTTGCGTCGGCTTGCCCCAAAGACACACTTTTGGGGATTCAGCCTCATCTTGAACTTTCGCAGGGTCGCGAACGTCTCCTCCAGGTCAAGCAGGTGTGCACCCATATCCCCACTCTTCACCATGAGGTCATCAATATAAACCTCCAGGTTCCTAGCCCTCTGACTTTTGAACACCCGATCCATCATACGTTGGTAGGTAGCTTATACGTTCTTTAGCCTGAAGGGCATCATCTTGTAGTTGAAGCATCTCTCCCTTGTGATGAAAGAGGCATCCTTGACGTTAGGGGGATGCATTCGAATCTGATGGTAACCTGAAAATGCATCCAAAAAACTCATAATAGAAAAGCTGACGGCTGAATCAACCAACGTGTCGATCCGAGGCAGGGGGTAGCAATCCTTAGGGTGTGATTTATTTAATAAAGAGAAGTCCACATACATACGCCACCTCTCATCCCCTTTTTTACCATTAACATATTGGATATCCAGCCTGGATACTGGATCTCCAAGATGAAACCTGCGTCGAGAAGCTTCTTGACCTCCTCGCGGATGGGCTCCTCCAGCTTTATGGCGATGGTCCTCATCTTTTAGCGGATGGAACGCATCTTGGGGTCCAGGTTCAGACGGTGGCACGCCACATCTGCCTCAATGCCCGTCATGTCTGTCGCGCTCCAGGAGAAGACATTGACATTCCTCTAGATGCACTCCCGCATCCTCGCCTGGTCTTCTGGGCTCAAGCCTCCGCTGACCCTTACCCTCTCTGTCTTCCCTGCCTTGGCGAAGACCTCCATCTCTACGACCTCCTCTGCCAGCTCCAGTCAGGACAGCTCCCTACCGGCTCTCTCCTCCTGCCTAAACTCTTCCTCCCCTCCTATTTCCTCAACCCACATCGCCTCCAACAGGCTCTCCCTTGGCAACTCCACTTCTCCACCCCTCTGGGCCTCCCCCCCAGCTTCTCCCTCTACCCTCTATGTAACGGCCTGGCCCGCTAGGAGCACAGCGCCGCCTGACCCACCAGTAGCCCAAGGAGGACCCAAGGCGCCACGGTGGTACAGCCGGAATATACAAGGCATGCAGGTCGTACACCCCAAAGCATCTCTGGCTTGTTTATCAGCACAGCACATTGTTGTCACGGGGTTTCGAACCCGAGACCTTGATAAGGAGTTTTTAAATTCAAGAAAAATAAGATGATGGTTTCAGAATACTAGAATCTTAAAATAAACTTCTAATTACTAGAAAGAAACTAAAGATCCGAGAGAGAAATACTTGGTTACAAGTTATCAAAAGATAATCTTGTATCATGATTTCCTAAGTCTAATGTGACAACCCATGAAAATAGTTTTGTGATGATGACTGGTGAAATGTATGGCAACGGTTTTAGAGAAGAAATCTGTACCTCTCAATATCGGAAGTCTCTAGTTCTCTGTTACCCCGTAGGTGAAACAAGAACTGCATAAAGATCGAAAACCAAAGTTGCTAGCACCAAGGGGAAATCTCTTTCTCCCTTCAAATGTTATACCGACTCTACGATATACTTACGCAACTGCTCTCTCGATTTATGAAGCGTAGTAAAAAGATGAAGTCTTGGCCAAAGATTTCGAATTAAAGATCATAGATTCAATACAAACAATCACCAAACATTCATAACTAAGGATAATTAAGGATTTGTCATCACAAAAGACATAGTACTCTCACAATACAAGATTAAAACAAGTTAGTTCATCACGATGGGGAGAACGCACCACCAAACAAGAAAGATCTTACAGCACTTGGTGGGAGAAATGCAAAACAAAGCAGGAGTTCACTCTCCGATGTGTGCAAAACCAGTCTGCCTCCAAGATCCGGCGTGCCCTCGTTCTTCTTCTTCTCCATGACAAATCCCATTTTTCTCCCTTTAGGATCCACCCAATTTCCCCCTTTTCTGTGTTCTTTTTTTCCCTTAAAAATATCTGGTCACTCTCCAAAAGATGCCACCTTTCATTTTGAAAAGGGCGCAAAAATTCGAAATTTAAATGCTGAAAACCATCCTGGAAACGTTGCAACCTTTTTTCTCTGAGTGTTGCAACCTTTTTCTCATATTTTGATATTTGGGGCAGATTTCCATTCCCAAGCAAATTCCTCTTGCGGATCTAGTAAAAATATAATAGAAAGAGACTCAATTAGCCTTAAATAAAATACATAAACTTTTACTTTCATTTTTATAACCTTTAGACTTATTTGTGTCGGAATAGCCGCGTAATATGTCGGAAATAATGGACTAGATAACTTCTTTTTAGAAGTTATCACACCCCCACACTTGAACCTTTGTTAGACTCGAGTAAAGAGAAATGATTATTTTAATTAAGTGTCTGATAATTATCACACTCCAAATTAAAATAATCATTTACTTAACCAGCATTAATCAAAGATACTCAAGAAGTCCGCTTTACTCAACTGATAAGCTTGTTGATCATTAAGAGTTCAAACATCACAAATCCATTAGCTTGATAAAAGATATAGCACAATTAAGAATTTTAGTGTTGTGTGCCTTCTTCAAAATTATTTACTCCCCCGCACTTTTTTCATTGAGCTTCCGCAATAATTTGAAAGGGTAAGAATAAGCTAAATCTTTGAGCTAACCTTGACAAGAATTAACAGCTTACATGAACGAAGGTTTAGCTTTGGCTTGGTTAGCAATTCGTGGATAGACTTTGTTAATGTAAAGGTAATTCCCTAGTTAATACTCTTAATCTTTCACCATGTTATGAGGTTCAATTCTTAAACATGTAGATATTATGTCTATAGTTGGGATCATTCTAAGTGTGTATATGCATACCTAGGTCACATATCACTATGACAAATATTTCTTTTGTTTTTGTTTTTTATGGTCACAGTTGGGATCATTCCAAATAAGCATATACATATTTATGCCGCATATCACTACGACATTTCACTTTTAATATTGTTTTCTCTTTTTTTAAAATATATGCTGAATTGAAACACCAATAAATGGCTAGTGACTTAAAATAGAACGAGTGAAAATATATGGAATTTGGTCATTCAGTAGTGTATAACAAAATGATACAGAATCAACACAAAGATTCTCATGGATGATCAAAATGATTTAGCTACCAAAACATTATCTCGGCTCACATCATTAACTCAGTTCTTGCTCACCCCATTCTTATTTTTAGAAGTCAACATCTAAAGATTTCCGAGAAGTAAAAGAAAACTGAAGAAGATTGTGCATGAATTAAACGCTTAAGAGTGCTTTACCAAAAAAATCTCACTAACTTCAAATATCAAAATCTGTACTCTTAGGATTTTCTAGCCGTACCAATTAATTATCATTGAACATCAAGAATAACTTATCGACTAATTACGGTCAGCATACGGATCATTAGAATCATGAGCGGTCAAATTATCTATCACCACATTTGTAGGGGCAATACTAGCCATCACCCCCAAACTACTCAACATTTTCAAGAATTAAAGAAAATATAATTGAAACAGTAGTGCTTCCCTGGTATGGAAGCGGTTGCCCCTTGTGTCTGTTGATCTTCATTAATGTGCTCCCCATGAATCTCAATCCAGGTCCCCTTTTCAACAGAACAACATTTGACCTCATTCAATTCCTGCAACCTTTGTCCGTGATATAGATCATAATGACAATATACAAATAAGACATGCAGACAACGTGATAAGCACATTATAGAAATTAACTAGCAGCAACCACCCTGATTATCAGGGTAAACTAGCATGAAAGAGCACAAATGTACGATATTATCCACACAAAATAATCCAAAAGTCAAAATAATACTAGCATGAAGCATCCCACGCAGGGGGTAAACTAGAACTGCTGCAAAAAAAATGCTAGAGAAATCGTGCTACTCGTCTTCATCCTCGTTTTCCTCCATGTCTTGGTCCTCGTTGCCCTGATCCTCATCGTCCTGGTCCTCCTTGTCCTCTTCAAACTCAGTGGGGTTTAGGGTGCTTCCATCAGCGGCCAGCAGCTCCCCTCTCACATCGAACTGCCATTGGTATTTAAAATGCTCTTCCTCCACCTGAAGCTTTGCTTTCTTCACTAGACTATCTATTTTCCTATCCATGAGATCGAATATAGAGCGGAAGTAGAAATGTTGACATCGCAGATACACTTTAATAAACTCTATGCTATCCATAACCTCGGATAATGTTGCCCCTTCCCCAGATGGGACTGCCACTTTCTCCGGTTTTCCTGCTGATGAAGACGAAGCCACACTTCTTATTCTCTTATACGGCGTCTTGAACCCACTGTCAATCTCAGCCCCCACCTTGATGTTCACCTGCACTACCCGTTCAGTAATCTGCCGCCGCACCTGTGTAATCAAGTCCTCTGTGGCACATGCCACACCTGCCCGTCTACAAAGCTCAGTAATCAGTATGGGGAACCACAACAGCCGGCTCTTGTCCTCCTGGATCTTCATCTTCAAATGGCTGCTAATGATTTTTCCTACATTAACTCTATTGCCCTTTACTATATTATAAATTAGCACAGCACGATCGAAGGTGACATTGTTCAAATGGCTGGTTGACATAATGCCTGCGTTGATAAATAAGAGCCAGACCTTTGCTTCTCTAGACAACGATGTCGACTTGAGTGCTTTCATGGACATCTTTGACCATTTGGGCTCAGAATAATTGCATATTTCAGCAACCACCTCCTCCGGCTCGACTTGGTGATTTAGACTCTCTAGCTCCTCCTCATTACCTAGGTCATAAAGTTCGTTGATGGCCATGGCGGAGATGTTGATCAGCTTTCCACGCACAGTCACCATTTCTCCCTCCATCTGTTTCGCATTTGCATAGAACTCGTAAACCCATGGGAGTAGGGCCTCAGATCGTGGGTGACAGAGCGTTTCCTAGCGGAGCTCGCGTATTTGGAGGGCATAGGTCAAACTCCAAGCCCGTTTCTCCATTTTGAACCCTCTCTCATAAATCAGAGGTGTGGACTTGAGGTTTTCAAAGCGGTGCTCGGCGGCTTCACTCACGAATTTGTGGGATTTCTTGTCAACAGATTTTCCTTTCTTACTTGAAGACATTGTCTACATTAGAGGGATTGTGTGGCTAGGTTTAGAACCAAAAACTCCTCACCCCTCATCATTCTTGAATAGGAATAGGTTTTGGAAGCGAGAGCTCATTACCTGACCGAAATGAAGAATAAAGAATGGCGGATTTCTTCTCTCCAGATGTCGTCGGGATGTTGCTGAAGGGGTTCTCCCTAGAGGGTAGCGCACTTCTCGGCGGTGGTTGAGTGCCGAATCGCCGATGCGTCGCGCTATTAGGGCAAGAGCAGCCTTCCGCCTGGAGATCGTCGAAGCGTCGCGCTATTAGAGCAAGAGCAGCCTTCGGCCTGGAGATCGCCGAAGAGTCGCCACTTAAAAGTAGGCGGCCCGGTTCGACTGGACCGGAACCCATGAAACGGCGCACTCTTCTATGTTACCCGAAACATGAAGGTTGCAACTATTTATTTTTTTAGACGTTGCAACACCTGCGCCTATCCTGCTTTACTTCTCAAACAACAATCAATAGGTTGCAAATATTTATTTTTTTGTACGTTGCAACACCTGTAACTGCACCTACAGAACTTTCCAGCCATCGATTTCTCTCGTCCAACGTGACTCAGCTAACGAAGAACTAACTAAAACAGATCTAGCATGTGCTTAAAATATATATTAAACGATGGGTTGCCTCCCACCTAGTGCCTAATTTCTAGTCCTGGCAGGACTTACTGTCTAGTAATTTATTTCAACGTAATAAACGACACCAGTCGTTCATCGTCTCCACATCGGAATATCTTCAAACGTTCACCATTAACCTTAAATTATGTCCCGTCTGTGTCATTCCTAATCATCACTGCTCCGTAAGGATGCACCTCCTTGACCCTAAACGGGCCCGACCAACGCGATTTAAGCTTTTCGGGAACGAGAATTAAACAACAAGACTCACTGCCCCGGCTCAAAGTATTTTTCTTTTAACCGTCGGTCGTGCCACCTCTTTGTCCGCTCCTTATAGATTTTTGAATTCTCATATGCTTGCATTCTAATCTCTTCCAATTCATTTAGTTGCAGGAGCCTCTTCTTACTTGCATCCCTAAAGTCATAAATGATCTTCTTTATTGCCCAAAATGCCTGGTGCTCAAGCTCTAAGGGTAGATGACACGATTTTCCATAAACTAGTTTATACGGAATTAATCCAATTGGCATTTTAAATGCAGTCTGATAAGCCCACAGGGCATCACTCAGCTTTTGAGACCAGTCTCTACGGTTAACACTCACCATCTTTTCTAGAATTTTCTTGATTTCTCTATTTGAAACCTCTGCTAGCCCGTTCGTTTGGGGGTGATAAGCTAATGTTACCTTATGAGTCACCCTGTATTTTCTTAGTAGTGAAGCAAACTGATTATTACAAAAATGGCTCCCTCCATCGCTAATTATTGCTCTCGGCACCACAAATCGATTGAATATGTAATTCCGTAAAAAGTTCAGGACGACCTTAACATCGTTTTTAGATGTGCCGATGGCTTCTACCCACTTTGATACGTAATCAACAGCTAACAGAATATAAATGTTTTCATGTGAGTTTGTGAAGGGGCCCATAAAATCTATTCCCCACACATCAAATAACTCAACTTCTAGCATTATGTTCATTGGCATTGCGTCATTTCTTTGTATATTTCCAGTTCTTTGGCATTTATCACACTCTTTAACAAAAGAATTTGAGTCCCTGAATAAGTTAGGCCAATAAAATTCAGCCTCTAACACCTTCATGGCTGTCCTAGTACCCACAAAGTGGCCTCCATATGGTGAATTATGACATTTTTCTAGAATAGTTCTCATTTCACTCTCGGGAATACAATGTCTCAATACTCCATCGACTCCAATCTTAACAGATAAGGGTCGTCCCATAAATATGATCGCACCTGGTGTAGGAACCTTTTTCTTTGGTGATATATAAGCTCAGAAGGCATGATGTTGCTCACTAGCTAGTTTACAAAGTCAGCGTACCAAGGTGCTACACTGTTAGAGATCGCTAATAGATACTCGTCGGGGAACCTCTCATCAACCTCAGAACATAACGACGGATCGGTAAACTCAATCCTAGATAAATGGTCTGCTACGGGGTTCTCTGATCGTTTCCTATCCTTTATCTCGACATCGAACTCTTGCAAAAGGAGCACCCAACGGATCAACTGTGGTTTTGCATCTCATTTTACCATCAGATAGCGGATTGCAGCATGGTCGGTATACACTATAACCTTCGTACATAAGAGATAAGATCTAAATTTCTTGAATGCAAAAACGACTGCTAGTAGTTCCTTCTCGGTGGTAGTGTAATTGACTTGGGCATCAACGAGGGTTTTACTTGCGTAAGCTATCGTGTGGAATATCTTCCCCCTCACTTGCCCCAAGACAACTCTCACTGCGTAATCACTAGCATCGCACATCAGAATAAAAGGCTCTTCCCAATCAGGCGTCACTATGATGGGTGTCGTGGTTAAATGCTTTTTAAGTTCATCAAAAGCTGTTATACATTCATCACTAAACTGAAACCTCGCGTCTTTTTCCATCAAACTACTCAACGGTTTTGCTATTTTCGCAAAGTCCTTGATAAACCTACGGTAGAAACCTGTGTGTCCTAGGAAACTTCGTAGCATCTTAACATTCTTGGGTGGTGGTAATTGTTCGATCACATCTAACTTTGCCTTGTCCACCCTTAGTACCTCTCTAGAAACATGGTGACCAAGCACAATCCCCTCACGCACCATGAAGTGACATTTCTCCCAGTTTAGAACAAGATTTGTCTCCACACAACGAGTAAGTACCTTATCCAAACACTCTAAGCAATCATCAAATGATTTCCCAATGATGGAAAAATCATCCATGAATATCTCAATACTCTGGTCCATGATATCAGAGAAAATGGCAATCATGTAATGCTGGAAAGTGGCAGGTGCATTGCATAGACCAAAGGGCATTCTCCTAAACGTGAAGGTTTCGTAAGGGCATGTGAATGTGGTCTTTTCTTGATCTACGGGGTCTACGGTAATTGGTTGTTGCCTGAGTACCCATTAAGAAAACAGAAAAAGTCATTCCCTGCCAACCTATCTAAAACTTGGTCAAGGAAAGGCAAGGGGCAATGATCCTTCCTGGTGGTTTTATTCAACTTCCTGTAGTCAATGCAGATGCGCCACCCCATGACCATTCTAGTGGAAACCGACTCACCTTTCTCATGTCTTACGACCGTCATTCCTCCCTTCTTGGGTACACATTGCACAGGTGAAACTCATGGACTATCTGAGATGGGGTATATGATTCTCGCGTCTAGCCATTTAATAATTTATTTTTTTACCACCTCTTTCATAGGTGGACTTAGACGACGTTGATGCTCGATCGATCCCGTAAATGATTCTTCCAAAAGAATCTTGTGCATACATTATGAGGGGCTTATTCCTTGGATGTTGTTTATGGTCCACCCTATGACCCTTTTAAATTGCTTGAGTAAGTCTATTAACTTTTGACGTTGATCAGATGATAAATGTGAGTTGATGATGACCGGCAAGGTGTCATTTATCTCCTAAGTACGCATAAGTGAGATAGTTCGGGAGAGGTTTCAACTTCAATGATGGTGGGTCGAAGATAGACGGTTTTACTGACAAAGATCTTTCGGGCATCTCTAATGGTTCCGACTTACAGAACCAAACAGCCTGCTTCTCAAATGCTTGCAAGCATTCTTGAATGTCTTCTTCTTCCTCAGAAAGCTCACCCTCAGCCAACACACGAGTCAATAGGGAATCCTATTCATCCAGCTATACAGTAGGCTCATAATCGCCTATAGATACATAGTTCACCACCTCCATATTGTCTTCCTCTCGATGGGGAAATTTAAATGCCTCAAGTACATTAAAGGTGACTTGCTCGTCATTCACTCTTATAGTCAATTCTCCTTTCTGAACATCTATCAGTGTCCTACCCGTGGCTAGGAACGATCTACCTATAATGATGGGGACTTCCTTGTCCTCCTCCATATCTAAAACCACAAAGTCAGCCGGAAAAATGAACGTATCTACCTTCACCAACACATCCTCAACTATCTCTTTTGGGAATGTCAGGGTCCTATCGACCAGCTGCAAGGTTATGGAAGCCTTTGATATTTCTCCCAAACCTAGCTTTCTATAAATCGAGAACGACATTAGGTTTATACTCGCCCCTAAGTCACATAGCGTTTTACCCTCAAATTTATATCCTATAGAGCACGGAATAGTAAAGCTCCCCGGATCTTTCAACTTAGGTTGGAGTCTTTTTTGAAGAATAACGCTACACTCTTGAATGTGTGTTACTGGCTCATCTGTTCCAAATTTTCTCTTTTTGGATAGGATATCTTTCATGAATTTAACGTAACTCGGCATTTGCTCTAAAGCTTCAGCGAAAGAGATGTTAATTTGTAATTTCTTAAATATCTCGACGAACTTTTGGAATTGTTGGTCGAGCTTACTCTTCTTTAACCGTTGAGGAAACGGTGGCGGTGGGTAGACTTTCACATTATCTTTCCTCTTAACGTAGTCGGTGATCGGTTCTCTCTTCCTTTCTCCTAAAACTTCCACTTCCTTCTCAGAAAAGTCATCTAGTCTCAATTCTTCCTCGGGAATACAAGGGGTTCCCTCCACCAACTCCTTTTCTTCATCACTCTTTCTACCCAGTTCATGTGTAGGCGCACTCACTAATTCCTTACCACTTCATAACTCGACTATTTTACAATGTTGGTTATCTCCCTTTGGATTTGGAGTGGTATCCGTTGGAAGTGTGCCCGGTGGCCTAAGACTCAAGGCGTTGGCAATTTGACCTAACTGGGATTCTGTCATGCGTAGTGACCCCTCTAGATTTGAAATGCGTACATCTCTCTTTTGCATCAACTCCATAATCATCTCATCAGTCAGTTTCCTAGAAATACTAGGTTGATTAAAAGCATTATTATGTTGTGGATGTGAGTTATTCAGATTAAATCCGGGTGGTTGGGTCGCTCCCGCATTATTCTTCCAAGAGAAATTTGGATGATTTCTCCACTCTGGATGGTAGTGATTTGCAAAACCTAGTGGTACTTGCCTTGGTTGGCCTCCGACATAGTTTGCTTCCTCTGTCATTTGATTTAGTTGTTCAATTGTTAGGCGTGCATTAGGTGTAGAGGTAGATAACAAATCTAACCTCTTATTAATTAGATTAAACTGGGATGACATTTGTGCAGCTAACGATGTAATCTGATCCACTTGATGGACTCCAGCCGGTTGAGTATTACCTTGTCTCCCATAAGCCTGATAATTATTCGAAGTAAGATCTTCTAATATTGCGTAGGCATCTTCGGGATATTTCTTCATTAAGGAACCGCCCGCGGCTCCATCCACTAAAATCATGGTCGTCGTTTGCAAACCATTGTAGAATGTAGAGACTTGTTGGTGTTAGGCTAATCCGTGGTGTGGACATTTTCGCAATAACTCTTTAAAATGCTCCCACGCCTCATAAAGAGTCTCCCCATGATTTTGCATGAACGTAGTTATGTCCCTAATGAGCTTAGCCGTCTTCGAGGGTGGGAAATACTTATTTAGAAATTTTTCTACTAAGTGATCTCATCTGGTAATAGAGTCATTGGGTAATGAGTCTAACCAGTCTTTCGCTCGTCCTTCAAACGAAAATGGAAATAGCCTCAACAAAATTGCATCTTCGGACGCTCCATTAAATTTGAACATGCCACAGATCGCTAAGAATGTACGTAAGTGTGAGTTTGCATCTTCATGACTAAGACCCCCAAATTTGTTATATTGTACTTGTTGCATAACTAGTGAGTCCATTTTAAAGTTGTTTGCCGCAATTGCGGGTCGCGCGATACTAAAGTGTAAACCTTCTCTTAAGGGTATATTATAATCGTGACACGTCATTTGTGGCGCAGCGTCTTGACCATTATGGTCCACTTGTCCTTCATGATTATTCATATTCTCGTGATCGTTATTATCCATCTCTTGATGAATAATATTCAGCATTCTACAAAGTTTTCTGTTTTGCCTACACGTACGCTCTATTTCTGAATTGAAAGGCAAAAGTTCAGAAGTTCGATGTCTGGACATGCACAAACAGAATTATAGATATCAGTAACCACACAAACAATACAAGATAAAGCAATAAAATAAGAACTTGAGCTCTAAATACTCGGGTTTAACTAATATTGCAAGAGATAAAACACTAAATACGTCGCACCTCCCCGGCAACGGCGCCAAAAACTTGGTATGCCCAAAACAGGTATATGTATTACACGCAAGTGTACGTGCCGTGTCAAGCAATAAATATTAAGTAAGGATCGTTCCCTCGAGGAGATGGTGAATTCAGTGCTTGCAATTACTAGTTGTGTTTTTTCTTTAAATTCAAGAAAAATAAGATGATGCTTTCAGAATACTAGAATATTAAAATAAACTTCTAATTACTAGAAAAAAACTAAAGATCCGGGAGAGAAATACTTGGTTACAAGTTATCAAAAGATAATCTCGTATCATGATTTCCTAAGTCTAATGTGACAACCCATGAAAATAGTTTTGTGATGATGAGTGGTGAAACGTCTGGCAACGATTTTAGAGAAGAAATTTGTAGCTCTCGATATCGTAAGTCCCTAGTTCTCTGTTACCCCGTAGGTTAAACAAGAACCGCATAAAGATCGAAAACCAAAGTTGCTAGCACCAAGGGGAAATCTCTTTCTCCCTTCAAATATTTTACCGACTCTACGATATACTTACGCAACTCCTCTCTTGATTTATGAAGCGTAGTAAAAAGATGAAGTCTTGGCCAAAGATTTCGAATTAAAGATCATAGATTCAATACAAACAATCACCAAACATTCATAACTAAGGATAATTAAGAATTTGTCATCACAAAAGACATAGTACTCTCACAATACAAGATTAAAACAAGTTAGTTCATCACGATGGAGAGAACACACCACCAAACAAGAAAGATCTTACAGCACATGGTGGGAGAAATGCAAAACAAAGAAGGAATTCGCTCTTCGATGTGTGCAAAACAAGTCTGCCTCCAAGATCCGGCGTGCCCTCGTTCTTCTTCTTCTCCAAGACAAGTCCCCTTTTTCTCCCTTTAGGATCCACCCAATTTCCCCCTTTTCTGTGTTCTTTTTTCCCTTAAAAATGTCTGGTCACTCTCCAAAAGATGTCACCTTTCATTTTGAAAAGGGCGCAAAAATTCGAAATTTAAATGCTGAAAACCGTCCAGGAGACGTTGCAACCTTTTTTCTCTTAGTGTTGCAACATTTTTCCCAGATTTTGATATTTGGCAGATTTCTATTCTCAAACAAATTCCTCTTGCGCATCTACTAAAAATACAATAGAAAGAGACTCAATTAGCCTTGAATAGAATACATAAACTTTTACTTTAATTTTTATAATCTTTAGACTTATCTGTGGCGGAATAGCCGCGTAATATATCGGAAATAATGGCCTAGATAACTTCTTTTTAGAAGTTATCATGTACGGCCTGCAGGCCTTGTATATTCTGGTTGTACCATTGTGGCCCCTTGGGTCCTCCTTGGGCTACTGGTGGGCCGGGCGACGTTGTGCTCCTAGCGGGCCAGGCCGTTACAAAAAAGTGCACTTTTATGTAACGTCCCAGTTTAGAGCTTAGAGGCCCACCACACCCTTGCCTGGGCTGGTGGCTTGTCTCGCCCCGGTTTAGAGCTTAGAGGCCCACCCCTCTCCGGCCTGTTTGTCGGTACGGTAGGTTTTTGAGCATGCCAGGTTTTGAACTCAACACCTCCTTAACAAGGTACCTTCAACAACCCTCATCACCAGCTGAGCTCAGCTGGTGATGAGGAGTGGTATTAAAGACTCCTTATCCAGGTCTCGGGTTCAAAACCCCGTGGCAACAATGCGCTATGCTGATAAACAGGTCAAAGATGCTTTGGGGTGTACGGTCTGCATGCCTTGTATATTCCGGCTGTACCACCGTGACGCCTTGGGTCCTCCTTGGGCTACTAGTGGGTCGGGCGGCGCTGAGCTGCTAGCGGGCCAGGCTGTTACACTCTGCTCCTCTGCAGCCTTCTCTCCAGCCTACCACTGGCTCGCTCCTTCCTTCTCCACAACCTTCACTACAGTCTCCTCTCCAGCCTCACCTAGGCTCACCTCCCCCTCCTCTGCAACTTCCTCATGTATCACCATCGCCATCTCCCTCTCAAGCTCCTCCGCCTCGGCCATCCAAGAAATGGTATTGATGGCAGCCATATAGCACTGCCTCGCCACCTTAGGATCCCCCCTGATCCGGACCTGTACTCCTCCGCTACTGAACTTGAGACACTGGTGAAACGAGGAGGGGACGCAACGAAAGACGCTGATAAGAGGGCGCCCAAAGATTGTGTTGTAGCTGCTCTCACCCCTCCTTCAATTTCCTTCCGCTCCCCCGAGAACCCGAACAACGGCCCATCCGAGGCTAGAACCCTTCGAGACTCCACCTTCATCTCATCGAAAGCTTTTTTGAAGATCACATTTACGGAGCTCTCATTGTCTACCAGAATCCTGGAGACCGTGAAATTTTCTACTCCCGTCTGGATCACCAAGGCGTCATAGAACGTGTCTTCGTAGTCGGGCATGTCCTTTGCTGAGAAAGTAATTTTTTTATTCATGGGGGGAGTCTGGGAGGTCGAGGCGACGCTCCTTCGGTACATGGTTTGGAAGCTCCCCTTACGGGTGGCTTTGATCCCCACTCCTCCATGGATCACCCTGCTCCCTCCTCGGGCTCCCACATTCACCCGGTCCTCACATCTATCATCTCCTCCTCCTTGCAGAACTTTCTCAATCCTCATGGGCGGCTGCTGCTGGACCTGCCCCCTTGCCCCTCTCATCTCTAAAAACTCTTGCCAGGTGGCCGTTGCATGACCCTCCTCCTGTTGGAAGTCACAAAAGGGCAACGCCACCCTGCCTTCTCTTCTCCTCGCTCCTCCTCGAGCTCCTCTCCTCGCTCCTCGAGCTCCTCTCCTTCCTCCTCTTCCTCTCACGATCTTCATAGCTTCCTGCTGCGCCGGGAGGGGGGCCCTCTGTCCCTGACTCTAGGCCGGCTGATTGAATCTCCTTTGCTCGCGGAAGTTGTCCCTTCCTTGGAGACCACCACCCTGCCCCTATGGGTGATCTTCCTTTGGCCTCCAACCCAACCTGTTGTTCGGCTTGCGCTGCCCCCAACCTTGGTATTGCCCCTGACCTCGGGGTTTCTCCCTTCTTCTCTCCTCTCTCTGCTCCCTCTGTATCCCTGCTCCCTGACCTCTGGGGGATCTCGCCTACCCGGACGCAAGCCCTCTCGCATGCCCTGTGCAGGAACCCTCTCGCCTACCATGGGAGGAAACTCTCTCGCCCATCTGCTAGCTGACTCGGCCTCTAGGCTAAAACTAGTCTAAGGCTAACCCAATCCCGATCCTTTGGGAATCTAGGTTCTACCCAACGAATATGTGGTTGTACAACAACCAAATGAACCCCTTGCTTTTGAGAAGAACCTTCTTTAATATGTTTCTAAATAAACTTTGATTGAAATTTTTATTTCACTACTAAAATTTATGTTATTTGACAATATTAAAATAAGAATTCAAAATTTCAAAGAAAAAAAATTAAACAGGGGACCCAAATGGGAATGTTATATTCACTAGTTTATACAGATTAAATTTTACGTTATTTTAAACTAAATTATGTGCAACAATTGATAAAATTTATAAATATTTATTAAAAAAGTGTATTTCTTTAAATCAAAAAAATTTAAAGAGACTAAATTATTATATGTTTTTCAATGTTGAATTATTTAGAGTAATTTTAAGTATAAATTAATTTTGACAACGTACAAATCATAATTATATACAAATCATAAATTGTTACGTGCAAACAAATTTATTAAATGCAAACCAAATAAAAAAAATAATAATAACATTTTACTCTTTGAAGCCATGGACATGGAGTTGTTTGCACAGTAGAAGACTAGCAAGCTTGCTGGAAGATACCAGAGAATTGAATCAAGATCAAAAGGTTTTCTATTCTCATCGTGATGAACAAGTCAATCCCAACTTTATGTTGCTCATTATATGCATACCCAAACATCATTGCAATTCATGAGACCAGGCTGGCCATGAACATCTGCAACTCGAATACATTCTTATCAGAGCATTTGAAACTGGATGCTCCAATCCAAATCATAGGGCTAGGATTCGGGAACCATCCCCTTCGCTAAATCCCCCAAAATTGTACATGTCGTGATGACATTGACTATCATGAGTGTATTGCCATTGGGCTTTTTGGGACCATGCACTTCCGAGTTATTCTATTTTGACACTTGGCATTCTGAATTTTTAGAATTAGCACTTTGCACCCATTAATTATAGATTTTTTGCACTTTTCACCACAAAGCTGAAATTTCGGGAGTATTTATGTCCGGGCACCACCCAAAATGCTCATTTTGTCACTTTGCATCCCGAACAACATTGTTTTAGCTATTTGCAAAAGTGTCAAAATGAGTATTTTTGGGCGGTGCCCTGATCTAAATACTCCTAAAATTTCAACATTGGGGTGCAAAATGCCAAAAAAACTGTAATTAGAGGTGAAAAGTGATAATTTTAAAAATTGAGGATGCAAAGTATCAAAATAGGATACTTCAAAAGTGCAAAATGCCAAAAAAAAACATTGCCAATTGATGCTGTGGGTTGTCATTTTGGGAAAATAAGTGCAGCGCTTCAGTAAGGTGTGCCAGTTCCAGCATAAAACTCAAATCAAGTTCGTCCAGATCATTATCATGAAGAAGAAGCCGGCAATGTCTGAACTAAACTCAAGTACATAAGAAACACAGAGTAGCGGCCCATGCGGATCTGAGTGGCGATCACCATGGTCCGCCTGGATCTTGATGGCGGCCCACTCGTCGCCCTTCACGGCCCATGCTCTTGGAGGATTCACCACCGGGGACGACGGGAAGCTACCAGGAGTGTCCAAATGATGAAAAAACTATATGGTTTGCATCTAGTCATAAGAATGTTTTGATTATTTCAATGAGATTTATTATTGAGTTTTTTTTGGACTATTTGCACCTAATCATAATAGATTTGTGTATAACAGGACAATATTTAAGGTTTATATTGGCACTCCTTATTTGGTTGTTGGCAGCCCCACGAAACATAAAAAAAGACATAAAAATGATTTTACTCCTCTCTGATAGCAGCCCTAAATGTGATTCTTGTCTCCATGTTTTCTTCCAAACTAATCGCCCCCTCTCACGAAACCCTCGCCGTCTCCTGATATCCCCCGCCGCCGGCTGTCGAAAACTGCCTGAGAAGAAGCCTTGGACGCCGGCGAACTCCTCTGGAAGGTCCTTCCTTCCCCATTTTGCATTTGGTGGCGGGGCTTTGGATGGGGCTTCTTGATTTCTACGTGGCTTTTGATGGCGGCAATGGCTCCCGCGGATCCAGTTCAGCCAAAGCTGAAGGCCCCTCTCGTGGGAGAGATGTGTAATCTGTGGAAGTTGCTCGAAGCATCCGGATGGGGATCAAAGTGGAATCCCCTACCCGTTGCCCCTAGGCGGGTATAAATAGGCAAACCCAGGGAGTTTCTACAGGTATCGGATCTACACGTGTCCGAACTGACCCGTTATGCATCCGAACTCGTTATTCGTTCAAATATACATTAACAATCTCATCCTATATTTGTGACAAATAACGTATATGTTTCGGAGTGCAGAGAGTGGAGAATATCAAAATAAATTTCCGACTTTACACATTACATAAGAGTTAGCACATTTTTAACATAAAACATGGACATAAATTTTAAACAATAATATAAAACATCACAAAAATATAAATGTGCTAGTCCATAACAAATAAGTCTGGAAAATAAAAAAATGACTACAGATAAACGTGTAACAATTCTACTCAGAGAGTAGATCATCATCATCTATGTCAAAATCCACTTTCTCTCCTCCATCTTCACCAGTGCCTGCAAGGAATTTCATGAGTCAGACTCTATGAATTCATAAACATATGCAGTGACGTATCAAAGTAAACTAGCTCTACCTAAATGAGCTTAGAACTTATAGCAGTGGTGAAGTAACACTGTCAGCATCTCTATCCAGTCTAGCTAGGACCAGTCAAGTTTTGATTTAATAAATCAAACGTTGTTATCTTGCGCATTAGTGACCACTATGTACCTCATCATATGATTTGACACACCGTCATTTGCAACATTATCAAATGTGGAATAATGTGTTATGATCACTAACGTTAGATTAACACATATAACGACTTTCTATTCACAGTTGAATAATTCTCAAATCAGCTTACAACGAGAAAGATGTTAAGTCATCAGGTGTGGAATGACTAGCATCTAACCATCTTGGGCTTTCATCAAGAAATTATTTGGGGTTTTCAGTCTGTTATTAGATGCTTGAATGTTGCGACTATAGGTTCTTACTATAAAAACATAAACATAGGAGGAAGTTTCATATTTCTATGAACTTTAATCTCATTTCCCCCGATGTTTTAATGGTGAGAACTCTATTTAAGCCCTTTGTTAAGGCGTCTGCAACATTATCTTTTGACCTCACATCAACGAGGTTCACAATCCCTTGACTCGTAAGGGAGGTCAACCAGGCTTGTTTCATCCATAGTTGCCTTCTTTTGCTATTGAACAACATGTTCGTAGCAATCATTTTAGTAGCCTGATTGTCGCAGTAAACTGCAACAGAACTCAACTTCAGGCTTGACAGTGGAATGTCCATCACCAAATCTCTTATCCACTCTGCTTCTTCTCCTGCTGAAGCAAGAGCGTAGAGTTCGGATTACATAGAAGACAGTGCAATACATGATTGTCTCTTGGACTTCCAGGCTACAGCTGCTCCTCCTAGTGTGAATATAAATCCACTAGTGGACTTGCTGTCGTTTAATTCTGAGCACCATGATGCATCAGAATATCCTTCCAACACTGGAGGATGACCATGATAACATAAAGCATACTTTTGGGTGTGCTTTAGGTATCGCATCAGCCTATCGAGGGCATCCCAATGGTCTTGGCTAGGATTACTAGTGAATCTGCTTAACATGCCGACCGTAAAGGCTATGTCAGGTCTTGTGCAGACCATAGCATACATGAGACTACCAATCAGTTTAGCATAATCTGACTGTCTAACCGCAGCTCCATCATTGTGTTTCAAGCGATTATTGTAATCATAAGGTGTCTCCACTGCTCTACGTTCACTGTATCCCCACGTGTCCAACAAGGACTTTATGTAGTGGCTTTGACTTAGGGAAATGTCATTTTTTCCCAAAGCTCACTTGCATGCCTAGTATAGTCTCAGCTACACCTAGGTCTTTAATGCTAAACGTCCGCATTAGTTCTGACTTAACGTCATCCACCACGGATTGATCAGAACCAAGAATCAGCATATCATCCACATACAAGCATATTATAGCGACTTTGTTCGATCTATGACGTATGTAAAGACATTTGTCCGAGAGACTTGACATGAATCTCATGTTCCTTACACTATAGTCAAACTTCTCATGCCATAATTTTGGTGCTTGTTTAAGTCCGTATAGCGATTTGATCAACTTACAGACCTTACTTTCGTGACCGTGAACTATGAAACCTTCAGGTTGGCTCATGTATATCTTTTCGGTCAGATCTCCGTTCAAAAACGCAGTCTTAACATCCATTTGATGAACAATAAAGTTCTCAATAGACGCAATAGCAAGGAGTATCCTAATGGTTGCTAAGTGACATACTGGTGAATATACATCAAAGTAATCCACCCCACTAACTTGTGTGAAACCTTTAGCCACCAGACGCGCTTTATACTTAGCTACGCTACCATCAGGATTGAGCTTCTTTTTTAGAACCCACTTACACCCTATAGTTTTAGCCCCTTTTGGTTTATCAACCAACGTCCAGGTGTTGTTCTGAAGCAAAGAGTTCATCTCTTCATCAATGACCTCTTTCCAGAGTAGGGAATCTCTTGATCTCATCGCGTCCTTATAGGTGGATGGATCAGCCTCAACGTGGTAAGTGACAAAATCACTACCGAAGGTTCTGGGAGTTCTCTCTCTCATCGAAGTCCGTTTAGACTCTAGGACATTATTGTCAACCGGAACTGAATAGGAGGTGCTCAGATTCAGGTTCTTCCTCAGTAATAGTTGCTTGCATACTTGGGATTGTCAGGTTCTTATCCTTAAGGAACTTATCCTCAAAGAGCACAACATCCCTAGATTCAATAATTATATTATTAGACAAGTCTAAGAATCTATCTGCAGCACTATATTCAGCACAACCTAAGTAGACACACGTGTTGGTCCTAGGTCCAAGTTTAGACCGTCTAGGGTCAGAGACCCTGACATATGCTATGCAGCCCCAGGTCTTAAGTTTAGTCAATGTCGGGGGTCTCTTAAACCAAAGCTCATAGGGTGTGACGTCTAACTTAGCATGAGGGACTTTGTTCAGAATGTTATTTGCAGTTAAAACTGCTTCTCCCCAATAGGCAGTAGGCATGCCAGCAGTGAGCAACATAGAGTTCAACATCTCTGTTAACGTTCTATTTTTCCGCTCAGCTATACCATTCGATTGGGGTGAGTAAGGAGCAGTGGTTTCTGCTATGATCCCTTGAGAGGCAAGGAAACCCCGGAACTCACTGGACATGTATTCTCCTCCTCTATCACTTCTAAACCTCTTTATTCTCATGTCTAGTTGGTTTTCTACCCTGGTTTTGAAAAGACAAAACTTTTCAAATGCTTCATCTTTAGTTTTAAGAAGATATATGTGACAGAACCTAGAGCAGTCATCTATAAATGTGATCATATACTTCCTTCCTCCTCTGGTGACAAAACTTTTAAAGTCACATATATCGGAATGTATAAGCTCTAGAGGTGTTGTGCTCCTAGTAACCGCACTAAAAGGTTTCCTAGTGATCTTGGTCTGAGCACACACGTCACATTTCTCAGGCTGTGACTTAGTGTCTAATGTGATCTAGTGAGTTCTAGCTATTTGGAACATTTTCCTATAGTTCACGTGTCCTAGTCTCTCATGTAGAGTCTTAGGGCTAACTAAGTTTGTTTGAACTTGTTGAACTACTTCATTTGCTAGACTTAGTCGGTACATCCTATTTTGGACGTATGCACATCCAAAATAGTGTGAGTTAACTGACAGTGTTACTCTACCGCTACAAAAAGTAAATGACATACCAGCATCACATAATAGACTAATAGACATTAAGTTAGCAGCTAATGCGGGAATAAATTTGACGTTCTTTAAAATTAAAGACTTACCTGAGGATAGCAGCAAAGTTGTGTTCCCCACCTTCAGTACGTCAGCTGACTCGCCATTGGCCACCGTCACAGACTCTTTCACAGTAGTGAGACCTGTCATAAGAGCAGAATTGTTGCAAACGTGGCACGTCGCCCCCGAATCCAAGTACCACTCCGTGCTGGCCGTAGCGTTTCCGACCATTGCAACAAAGTCGGAAGGCTCAGCTTGGCTAACCATATTGGCTTGGTTGTCATCCTGTGGTGCTTTGGTTCTTTCCCTTTTAGGGAGCCTGCAATCAGATGCGATGTGTCCCCACTTGTTGCAGTTGAAACACTTGCCCTTGATTTTTTTATTGCGTTTGTTAGGGCCTGCAACTTGGGAGCTACCATGGGAGGGTCTGGTCCTCTTAGGGTTTGGCACGCGTTTAGAACTAAGGAGCATGTTAGCCGCAGTCTTCTGCTTGTTAAAGTTTCTAAAGCGTGTCGAATCATATTTTTATCCTCAATGCGAATAAATCGCTTGAGGTCATTAAGACCGATCTGCATCTTCTTACGGTACATTTCAGTTTTAAAGTTGTACCATGTAGAGGGCAGTTTAAAAATAATCGTGTCAGCAACAAAACTGTCTGGCAGAGAAATGTTCTCACTATGTAAAGAATCTACTAAAGCTTCAAAATCTGATACCTGAGGGAGAATCGCCTTCTCCTCGTCGAACATGAAGGAGTGGAATTTGTCCACCAGGTGTGCCTTGGACAGATCCTCCTCTTGTCTGAAGTGTTCCTCCAGTGCCTCCCAGATTTCCTTGGAGGTCTTTATTTTGATGTACGTCTTCGTCAGGCTGGAGGACAAGCAGTTCAGCAGGTAGTCGCGGCAGAAGTCCTCATCAGCAATCCACTGGGCTTCATCGTCAGTCCCCATAACAGCAGCACGATCAGACTGAACTGTGTAGAACACGTTCAGGTACTTCATCCCAAACTGCGTATTCAACTTTCAATCGTTGAATTTGGTCGCCGTGAATTTTTCCAATTTGATCATCGGAACAGGGGAGGAAAAATTATTCTCTTTCATCATCGCGGCTCTTTGATCTTCCTCAAGAGGGCCAAAGCACTGAAAATCTGGATTTCACTACTCCGGCTTGGCAAATGCGGGAGTCAAATTTCACCAAAATCTAAGAAACACCACAAAATGCTCTTCTTCGCTGGATGTAACTGAGAATGGGGAAACCTACCAAGAAAGCATCAGTCTTCTTCTCGGTGGATTTAAAACAGAGGAAAAGTTGCTATTTTTTTTGTAAAAGTAGCGGCGGCTCTGTTTCTTCTTGATCACCAACCAAAGAGCATTTTTTTTTGTAAAAGCAAAGAGCCTGAGCGACGACGGCGGGATGTTGATCAAATCACCGGCGGCATACAAAAAACCAGAGAAAAAAATGACGTTCTTCTCAGTTGGCGAAGAACTCTATGCAGGCTATTCTTTCGAAGCGACGGAAGAGGGAAATCGAGGGCAACTGCTTCGGCGGCCTCCTATTCCAGGCGGCGAATAGTTCTTCCCAGTCGGCGATGCAATTTTCCTCTCCTCCTGTGCGAAATCCGAGCGGCTATTCTTTCGATTTTCAGCGGCGGAAACTGTGAGCGGGATCCTCCTCTCGATCAGCACGAAGAACAGCAATACCAGAGGCGGAGGTTTTTTTTTCTTTTCTTTTCGCGATTTGCGAAATCGGGAGCACTATATTTTCCTTCTCCCGACCCACGACGGCGAGGATCTACTTCTCCTTCTTCGCGATCAAGCAGCAGAGGCGGCGTCCTTCCCGGGCGGCTAGATACTTCTTCCTTCTGTCGATCGGAAAAAAACGGCGATGGCGTTTTCCTTCTTCCCGATCTGGATTGAGGCGGGAGAGACGAAACAAGCGAGACTCCTCCTATTTCCGAAACCAGGCAGTGATGTTCGTCCTTCCTTCCCGATCCAAGCCGCGAAAACTAACTGCAAACTGCGGCCTTTCCGATTTCAGCGACGGCGGACGGGAATCGGGAGAGGAAGCGGTTACGGGAGTTCGAGCAACGGGGCATTAACTTCGAGAATGTGGAAGTTGCTCGAAGCATCCGGATGGGGATCAAAGTGGAATCCCCTACCCGTTGCCCCTAGGCGGGTATAAATAGGCAAACCCAAGGAGTTTCTACGGGTTTCGGATCTACACGTGTCCGAACTGACCCGTTATGCCTCCGAACTCGTTATTCGTCCAAATATACATTAACATAATCTGCAGATTCCGAAGGATTGCACAGATTTGTACATTGCGGATGGACATGGAGGGTGACGAGGATGAATCTAGCATGGTGCAGGGCGAAGGATCTGGAAGTGAGCATGCTCCATTTTTTGGCTGGAGACGACACAACTATGGATTTCCAAATCCCGTAAGGTGTTCGTGGAAATGTCCCACCGAATCTGGGTGCTGATTTTGGTCCCTGGGCGGTTGATTCGGCTCCACCTGATGGTATTGGCTCTTGGCAAGTGCTGCTGAACGGCGACGGGATGTGGGTGGCATATGCATGTATTTGTGTTAAAGTTGATCTTCAACAACTTCCCACCAAGTGATGTCTTCAGTGGAAGTGTTAAGCCACTTGTTTAATGACAATTGCAAGCATTGTAGGGTTATATATATTTGAAAAATGGAGTTTTTTTAGGGAATTGATATTCGCAAACCTCAAATCGCTATTCGTAAATCAGGTTAACTCTTTTTTAGGGTTTTTGGTTTTTTTATCCGCAAACAGGAGTTCTTCCACCGCAACCCACGTCACATCCTCCGCCGCACCCCACGCTCGGCGCTCCTGCTTCCGCCGCCCCACGATCGGTCCTTCTCCGCCGCCCCGCGATCGCTCCTGCTTCCGCCGTCCCGCGATCGCTTTGGCTTCCGCCGCCCCCGATCGCTCGTGCTTCCGCCGCCCCGCGATCGCTCCTTCTCCGCCGCACCCCAGGCTCGACGGCAAAGGTTCGCCCTTTTTCTTCTCCTCCTCCTTCATTCTCTACTTCTAGGTCTTTTTATTTACATATTTCAGGTTCTTCAGTTCTTATTACTTGTTTTTTACTTGTTTTTTGGACTTCTTGTTCAGTTATGTTTGTCTAGAGTGTTAGAAGAGTGTTAGAAGACGGGTGCAGGAGACGAAGATCTATTGAACTTGGTGTTTTTATCTCTTCCTGCTTTGGTTTCTCACTCAGTGCTTCCGATGAACAAGTGATTTCTTCACCTTTGATCTCCCTTAGTCTGGGTAAGAGATTTATTACAGTGATTGCATTTTCTCCTCTCTAAAAAAAAGAAAAACCCTACAAATTCATCTAGATGGTTGGTGAAGTTTTAACGCCCTGCATTAGATACCGAAAGGACATCAATTATTTAAGATTATTCATCTAGATGTTTGTTGAAGTGTGGAACTCCAAACTGCATTATTTGAATAATTTCTTCACCTTTGATCTTCCTTAGTTTGTGCTTCCGATGGTTGTTCATAACCGCCACCATCGTGTCAAACAGAGCCTTAACCTGCAGCTATTCTGGGCAAAAAGAAATGTAATGAGCATGTTGTTGGATGTTTATTTCAATTTGATTGTCACTTGACATGTCTGAACAGAGCAACACAATTATATTTCAAAATTAATAATTGTTTATATTCAATTAAAAGCTTTAGATGGTGTTCTATCTTTGAATCTCATCACTAATTTCATAATTATTTACAAGATCAATTAGACCTTTTAATGTTATTTTATGTCCGACTTAATTATTATGAGATTTATTTAATTGGGATGCATTCCTCTAATCTCTTTCTTTTAATTTCACCATTGGTTTTTTTAGTGTGATCTAATATTTGGTTTTTATGTCTATGCATTCATCTAATCTCTGTTTCCCGGTATTTGCTTTTACTTCTAATAAAAAAGAATATTGATCAACATATTTCATTACTTCCATCTTTCTTTTATGTTTGTCTCAATCAATCTATTTATTTGTGTCGTATGATTTTTATGTCTATCATTTTCTACAGTGTGTCGCCCTCTTTGTTTAAATTTGATGTCAACACTAGACAATGACATCAAATAGATTATAATGATGCATGTCTGAATATCGTGCAGTTGGATCATGTCTGAGATGTCGATGGACCAGAAACAGTCTTCCTTGATTGAGTTGGTATGAAGTATACAACTAGTATGCATTTTCAAATAATGTTGTTTGTATTGTTAGTTAATAGTCCTTTCTTTTTTGTTAGACATGTAGACCCAAATATTCAAAATGTCGAACAAGTTCAAAAATTTGAAATAGATGTCAGCTCACATTTTAAAACCGACATTATGTTTCGGTCTAAGGAAGAACTTGCTGATTGGGCTCGTCAGGTTGGAAAAAACATTGGCTATGTTGTAACTATAAAGGGATCGGATAAGATTGATGGGAGGTTAAAACCGCGTGTGTTCTTAGGTTGTGACAGAAGTGGCCACTACCGGAAAAGTCAAAACAGAAAGGGTTGGGTAAAGAAGGGGCTCCGTAGAACAACGTCCAAACGTTGTGGATGTTTATTTTCGCTTAAGGGACAAAAGGAAGCAAATGTAGAAGAATGGAAGCTTCAGATACTGTGTGGTGTGCACAACCATGATAAAGTACATTTAGAAGTGCATGCATACGCCGGTAGATTAGACGTTGAGGAGGAAAAATTAGTCGAGCAAATGTATGGTGCAGGTGTGAAACCACGGAAAATACTATCCACTGTGAAATCAAAAAACATTGAAAACATTACAGTTATCCGAACAATTTACAATGCAAGAGCAAAGCTACTGAAAAAAAATTTAGAGGGTTGTACTCCGATACAGTTTCTATACAAGTGCATAGACAACGCAGGCTATGTTAGTTTCAATAAATTCCAAGAAAATTCAAAGAAACTACATAGTTTATTTTTTGCACATCCGATTTCGATTAAGCTAACAAATATGTTTCCATCAGTTTTTCAACTTGATTGCACGTATAAGACCAACAGATATCGAATGTCGTTAATATGCATAGTTGGAATGACATCAGCCAGCAAGTCATTTTTTTCATGTTTTACATTTATGTCTGATGAAATTCAGTCAAGTTATGAATGAGTTTTGCAATGTTTTAAGTCCCCTTTTTGAGCCCGAATGTTTGACATCAGTTATGATTACAGATAGAGAGATTACTTTGATGAATGTTATTGCCAATGTATTTCCACACACGAAGAATATTTTATGTCGTGTGCACATTAATAGAAACATTCTTGCTAATCGTAAGAAGATGTTCAGTAGTGGCAAGGATTTTGAACGTTTCATGAAGGTGTGACAAAGGCTGATTGAAGTTGGTACGGAAAGTGATTTCAATGTTGCTTATAATAATTTGATTATTGAGTTTTCATCTTTATACTCTGATGTAGTGAGTTATGTTACTACCACTTGGTTAGAGCACTATAAAATCGTTTTATTTCTGCATGGATTGATAAGTACTTCCACTTGGGCAACTCATGTACGAATTGTGTGGAGGGGGGACATAGCCAATTGAAAAAATTCTTAGAGGTTTCAATTGGTAATTTGACAACTATATGGAACACTTTCGATCAAATGTTGAAGCTTCAACATACAGAAATTAAGCGATCATTTGACGAGAGTTGTATCAAAGTTAGCAAAGATTTCACAAGTTCCTTGTATACAGATTTAATGGGAAAGATTTTTATACAAGCCTTGACATTTATTAAAGAAGAAGAAGATTTAGTTAAAAGAGGGGGGCAGTTCAAGTTAGTACACGAGTGCTCACACTATAAAAGGTATACAATGGGGTTGTCATGCGCACATGAACTTTTCTCATATATTAGTAACTCCAAAGCACTCCCTTTATGGCTTGTTCACGGGCATTGGAAACAGTTAGTCTTAAATGAGAATTTTGAGGTGGACTTGGAGAATAATATAGAAAGAAAAACCATGACCCCTAAATGAAGGAGAAAAAAAAGGAATGGTTTTATCCTGTTTTGATTTCTCCCCTGAGTTGCTAAAATTGGAGAAAGAAAATGATTTCCTTTTAGAGGTCTGTACATTTGGATGAAATCATTAAAACCACCTCATATATTGATTACCTTTCACGTTGGAGAAGCAGTAACCGTTTGGGGGAGAAGAACCGCCGCCCCTGGTAGCTTTGGAGAGAGGAGTCGCCGCCGCCGCCGCTGTCTCACTCTTAGTGCCGCAAGGGGTGGGAGACCCCTGTTGAATGTCGCTGGTGGTTGCAGTTGGTGCAACACCGTGCGATGGCGGCGAAGCATTTCTCTCGTGAGGGACTCTCGACGTATCCACCGGCTTTGGAGGAAATAGCCACCGGTCTTGGAGGAGAGGATCTCTACCGGTCTTGGAGTAGATGAGGCGGTGCGGGGGTGGCGGTGAAGGCTTGCGGTGGTGCAGTGGCCTTGACGGAGTTTCTCTCCGGCGATGCGGACATGGCGGCGAAGGCTTGCGGGAGTGCAGTGGCCTTGATGGTGGTTTTCTCCGGTGTGTGGCTTGGCGTCGATGGCGTGCGTGAGTGCAGTTGGCCTCGACGGTGCTTCTCCGGTGGTGGCAGGTGGTTTGGTCGTCACCCGACAACGAAGGTTCTTGATGAACCTTGTGCGTCCGCTGTACTAGCGGATTGCAGTCCAGATAATTCTTTCTCCCGCGGATCGAGCGAGTCTGGCTCCTCCGCGGTGTTTTCTGTAACGGACATCGGTACATTTCTTCATGTATTATTATTGCAGTTACATTAATTTTGTATGCAATGGTTTGTTCAGATTAATATGTTCTTGTACACCCTGTAAATATTTGGTTGCGCCTTGGGGCTAGTTTCCGCGTTATATCCCAACAAGTGGTATCAGAGCCAGATTCTGTAGGCGACTGATTGGACATTCGAGGAACGATTTGACTGCGGTGGGTGACGACTAGGTCCGCTCCCCATCTTTTCAAATCCGACCTTTGAATTAATCAGGTCTCCTAGTCGTGTCGTAGGACAACCATGACAGGAAAGAACGTGAATCTGGACAGTGTTTTGAAGAAGTGCGACAGTGGCGGATTTGACCTATGACAGATGATATTGCATGAGGTCATGATAACCGCGGATATGTTACAGAGAGAAGATTATCTATGGTACATGATGTGTGTTCAGACAGTTTCTGTGTCAGTTAGAGGTAGCTGTTGCAGAGACGGAGGGAGACGTTGTTGAAGTTGGAGACCGGGCGGTCTGTCTTGGCGGGTTAGAGACCGCGCGGTCTGGCGGTTTGACTCGGCGACTTGTAAACCGGGCGGTCTAAGCAATCTTCACAGGCGACCTCTCTGCATCTCTTATTGTAAGCCGTGCGGTTAGTGCTTCTGTCTAACCGCGCGGCCTGTGCGGTTTACTTTGTACAGTCCGCTTAGCTTGTAAATTTTAGTCCCACATCTCTTATTTGTATTCTCTCTTCTCTCCTCCATTCTATATAAGGGAGGGCATACCTTTGTAATAGTTATCATTTTTGGATAATAAAATTTCGATTATTCAAAAGTTTATTCGGCTTGTTCTCTTCTTTTCGCTTCCTTTCTCTACTTTCTAACATGGTATCAGAGGACACGGTCTTTTCCTCCTGATTCTGTGCGCTCTCTGTTGTTCGCGGCTTGTCTTCCGCGTTCTGCGGCTTGTTCGCGGCTTGCCTTCTCCTCTGTCCTGGCGGTTTGTTTCTATCCGCGCGGCTTGTTTCTGTCCGCTGCCTGTTTGCGCGGCTTGCTCTTCTTGTTTCTCTTCTCCTCCTGCTCTTTGTCGCAGCGACCTGTTTCCGTGTCGCCGCGCTCCCTGCTCTTTCCTGCCGCTCCGACTTCCTAGTCGCTGCGGTCTGTCTCTGTCCGCGTGTGTTGTCTCTGCACTCGCGGTTTGCTGCTGTGATCTGCCTGACCGTGCGGGTTGTTCCTTTCTTACCCGCATCTTGGTCGCGGTCACCTGCTCTTCTCCTCTCTTCTGTTCGCTCGGCCTTTTCAGTCCGCGCGACCTCTTCCCCGCTGTGCCCTTGACCGCATTCTCGCAACTGCTGTGATCTGCCTGACCGTGCGGGTTGTCCCTTTCTTACCCGCATCTTGGTCGCGGTCACCTGCTCTTCTCCTCTCTTCTGTTCGCTCGGCCCTTTGCAGTCCGCGCGACTTCTTCCCCGCTGTGCCTTGATCTGGATCCTAGCCGCTCGTGTTCAAGCGGCTTCTTCCCTTTTGTTCCCGCCGCGGTTTCACGCGGATTCTTCCTTGTTTGAGCGGCCTCTCCGCCTCTTCGCTCTTAGCCGCTTCTCTTGTTAGTCGCCGCGACCTCCTGGTTTAGTCGCGCGGCTTGTGCTCTGCACCTTGGTCGTGGCCCTTCGTGCCGCTGGTGTGCTGTCACCGAGACCGCTGCAGTTTCTTCTTCCTCCCTTCATGGCTTTCGCCTCGGTTGTCACGTCTTCTGGTCGTGCACACGTTGTTACTCAGGGCAAATGACTGATCGACACTGGTGCTACGAATCATATGACCGGCCATCTCCCGTGTTTCTCTCTCCTAGAAAAACATGCTCGCTTGCCCCCAGTTACTCTCGCTGACGGCTCTTCATCATCTGTTCATGGCACCGGGATAGTTCATGTCACCCCGTCTCTTCACTTGGCGGATACTCTATATGTGCCCCAGTTCCCGTGCAACTTATTATCTGTTACATCTCTTTGCAAGCAATTACAGTGTTCCGTCACATTTACTTCTACTTCTTGCTCTTTTCAGGATCCGGACTCCCAACGGACGATTGCTACTGGGACTGAGAGTGGCGGCTTATACTTCCTCGACAACATTTCTGCTTTTTCCACCTTCTCCTCCACCTCCACAGATCTTCTCCAATGGCATCTCCGCCTTGGTCATGCTCCTCCCCGTCTTCTTCGTCAACTTCTGCCCCACCTTCCTCCTCAAAGTCCTCCGCTCAACTGTGAGGCCTGTCAGCTTGGCAAGCATCACCGCTCCTCCTTCCCTCCAAAGCACGTTCGTAGCTCTACCCGTCCGTTTGATCTTATCCACTCCGACATCTGGGGTCCTTCTCCTACTCTTACCATTGGTCGGGGTAGTTCCTATTTTGTCACGTTCATTGATGATTTCTCTCGCTGTACGTGGGTGTATCTGTTAAAAGATCGCTCCGAATTATTCTCTGTATGGACATCCTTCTATCTCATGATCAAAACTCAGTTTGATGTTTCTATCAAAGTTTTTCGGTCTGATAATGCCGCAGAATATCTCAGTCGTGACTTCTCTACATTCTGCATGCAAAATGGGATTCTTCATCAAACTAGTTGTGTCTATTCTTCACAGCAAAATGGTGTAGCCGAACGCAAAAACCGACACCTGCTCGATGTCGCTCGCACCTTGATGACCCAGATGCATGTTCCTCGCTCCTATTGGGGCTATGCTGTTCTCCTTGCCTGCTACCTCATCAATCGCATTCCCTCCACGGTTCTCCATGGCCAAACCCCGTTCTCCATTTTGTATCCGGGCAAGGAGCCGTTTCATCTCCCTCTCCAAATCTTTGGATGCACTGCCTTTGTGCATGCCCCTTCTGCCACCCGTGATAAGCTCTCCCCTCGCTCCACCAAATGTGTCTTTCTGGGGTATTCCACCACTCAGAAAGGGTACTGTTGCTTTGATCCCGTCCTTCGTAAGCAGTTCGTCTCTGCTGACGTCACCTTCTTCGAGAATACCTCCTACTTCTCGGATGCCTCTTCTCCTCTTCTCCCAGCTTCTGATTCTCCTGCCATTCCCTTCGTTCCCTCGTCTCCTCCTACACTCTCCACCACTACACCGTCTCCCCCCCCTCCTCTTCCTCCACCTCTCTCTCTCCCTTCTCCACCACCCTCTCCCTCCTCTCCGCTGCCGTCGCTCTCTTCTCCCGGGCCAGCTTTCTCTACCACGGATGCTCCGGATGCCGCGGGCCCGGCTGACCTGGATCTTCCTATAGCTCTTCGCAAAGGGGTGCGGACGTGCACCTTACACCCCCTTGCTGCTGTTGTTTCCTATGATCGCCTTACTCCTTCTCGCTGGGCCTTTGCACTGGCTATCTCTGCCACTGCCACACCCCGCTCCTATCAGGAGGCCCTTGCTATTCCTCACTGGAAGATGGCCATGGATGAGGAAATGGCGACCCTCACTGAGCGGGGTACCTGGACTCTTGTTCCTCCTCCCTTTGGCACTGATGTTGTTGGCTGTCGCTGGGTCTTTGTGGTCAAATTTAGCCCAGACGGCACTGTGGATCGGTATAAGGCTCGCCTTGTGGCTAAGGGCTTTACTCAGACCTATGGGGTTGATTACTTTGACACCTTCTCCCCTGTGGCTCGTCTCAGCACAATCCGGGTTCTTCTCTCTGTGGCCGTCAATCGGGATTGGCCAATTTCTCAGCTGGACGTCAAGAATGCCTTCCTTTATGGTGATCTTCACGAGGCCGTTTACATGGAGCAACCTCCTGGGTATGTTGCTCAGGGGGAGACACGAGTATGCCGGCTGCAGAAGGCAATTTATGGCCTCAAGCAGAGTCCTCGAGCTTGGTTTGACAAGTTCAGCGGTATTGTGGCGGCTGTTGGTTTTGTGCGAAGCTCTGCTGATCACTCTCTCTTTATTCGCAAAACTCCTTCTGGGCTGGTTGTTCTTGCTGTATACGTCGATGATATTCTTCTCACTGGCGATGACCAGGAAGGGGTAGCCCTGACAAAGCTACATCTTCGCCAACATCTGATCACTAAAGATATGGGCTCTCCAAAGTACTTTCTGGGGATCGAACTCTCTCGGAAGCCCGACTCCTTAGTTCTCTCTCAGCGTAAGTATGCCCTTGATCTTTTAAAAGAGGCAGGATTGACTGGAGCTAAACCTGCCTGATGTCCCATGGCTATTGGGGAGGACAAAACCTGGACAGATGATTCGCCTCTTCTTTCAGATAGTTCGCGATACAGGCGTCTGGTTGGTAAGCTCATATATCTCACAGTGACCAGACCCGACATTTCTTATGCTGTGGGCAAGGTGAGTCAATTCATGCAAGCGCCCAGGGATTGTCATCTTCAGTCCGCCTTGCGGATCTTGGAATATGTCAAAGCAGCGCCTGGGAAAGGATTACTGTTTCAGAAGAATGGTCATCTGAGGATTGAAGCCTACTCAGATGCAAGTTATGCTGATGACAAAGGGGATCGCAAGTCTACCTCAGGTTTTTGCACCTTTGTTGGGGGAAATCTGGTGAGCTGGAAGAGTAAAAAGCAGTCTGTTGTCTCCAGGTCCAGTGCAGAAGCTGAGTATCGCAGTATGGCGTCAACCACTTGTGAGTTGAAATGGTTGCGGGCTCTCATGCTAGATTTAGGAGAGGTGTACAACCATCCTCTACCTATGTTCTGTGATAACAAGGCCGCCATATACATCTCCAAAAATCCTGTATTCCATGAAAGAACAAAGCACATTGAGGTTGACTGCCATTTCATTCGTGAAGAGATTTTAAAAGAACAGATTTGCACTCCGTTTGTCACATCCGATAAAGAGCTAGCCGACATCTTCACCAAGCCAGTCTCCGTCTCGTTTCTGCATGTTTGCGACAAGCTGGGCATGATTGATATATATGCTCCAGCTTGAGGGGGAGTGTTGAAGTTGGAGACCGGGCGGTCTGTCTTGGCGGGTTAGAGACCGCGCGGTCTGGCGGTTTGACTCGGCGACTTGTAAACCGGGCGGTCTAAGCAATCTTCACAGGCGACCTCTCTGCATCTCTTATTGTAAGCCGTGCGGTTAGTGCTTCTGTCTAACCGCGCGGCCTGTGCGGTTTACTTTGTACAGTCCGCTTAGCTTGTAAATTTTAGTCCCACATCTCTTATTTGTATTCTCTCTTCTCTCCTCCATTCTATATAAGGGAGGGCATACCTTTGTAATAGTTATCATTTTTGGATAATAAAATTTCGATTATTCAAAAGTTTATTCGGCTTGTTCTCTTCTTTTCGCTTCCTTTCTCTACTTTCTAACAACGTGAAGACCCGTTTCACTCTTACCTCGCTCACTTTTTTTTACCCGTCCTTAGTGACAATTCTCTTGTATGAGAAGGATACGGTGGAGCTAGTGGAGGTCACGATCGCAGTGCTATCCAGACAGATCTTAGTGGGCCCTACTCCTGAGCGCGGTCACATCTTGGCAGCAGCTGATGGGTAAGGTGAGGCAGTTTGGCAAGGGATTGAGTGGAGCACGATCTCGATCCGGGCCAAAGGAGGGTATGGTATTTTACAAGTGTAGACAGTGCAGTCACACAGGAGATTGAGTTCGCAGCGTGCAAAAGGGTCTCGAGACCAGGGTGCGGATAGGGTGACAGTTGGGTCAGGGTACAGAGTGATGAGGTCCTCACCATCACTGAGAGTCCGTGCGACTCTGACAGCTAGATGTTTTACACACTGAGCGGATTGGATTCAGGTGGCTACATTTGGGTGGCCCGAGGTAGAGTCTTGATGGTGAGGTGAGGGCGTACCATGCTCAGGAGAGCTGTGTAGTGCAGTAGTTTGTACCGCCTGATGGGGATCACGATGTGTGGTGGTGTGCCCATGATTTCTGAGGCCGATAAGATGGATTGTCATGTTGGTGCAGAGGATCGTCCTTCTGGGACTCAGGTTATGCGAGTCAGTTTCTGCGATCACGATGCGACGACGTTCGCGGGTTGAGCCAGAGCAGAGATGAGTCTGTTGAAACCGAAAAACGGTCTCTTGTGGAGTTCACCCTTGGGGAAGGGGTGGTCGCGCACCTACTTCACTCCTGCAAGCATAACAATAAAAGGAAATAGGAAAGAACTAACTCAAGGGCTCGGCGGCGAGGACCCACCACACACCCGGAAGATCTGAGAGCGCTTCCCCTCTTTAGCCAAAGACCGAGCTAAGGTACCCTCAAAAAACACTTGAAAGCTGGAGCAGGAAAGCATAAGAAGCATGTCTTATGGGGTACCCCTTGGGTCCTATTTATAGGTTTCTGAAAATGGCCTACAAATATCCAACCTCCACTGACCTGGAATTACCAAAATACCCTTGGTTGGGTCTGCCAACAGCCAAACTCCGCAGTTTTGAAGGGCTATTGACAGACCAGCGGGGGCAAAACAGTAAAAGTACCTCATAGATCTAGGCGAGCTGGGGGGCCTGGCCACCTCGGCAGACCCGGCTCGCCTGCTGTTGTTGAGCTCCTTTGCGCGGGTGCGAGTTGGGATGGCGAGCTCGTGTATCGATCGGCCTCCATTAGTCGACCTCAGCTTGACGAATCTTGGCTTAGCTCGGCGAATGCCGAGCTCGGGCTCGGGTTTCTCTGCCGAGCTCGCCTGGCCTCTGAGCGATTTACACCGCTGGGTCTGGTTCCTGTGGACCCCACTCGCCGGATATGGGGTTGTACATAATCCCCGCTCTTTTTGAGCTTGGCAAAGCTCGGAAAGAAACATCCAACCCCAAGTGTTCGGCGAGTGTGGGGTGAGCCAGAGGGAATCTTCGGGTGGGGTCCACCTGTGGTTATATAAATACATCTGCATACCTGCCTGACTCTTGTCATTCCCCTGGCTATAGCCCTGTTGTGATGCCGATCCCAAAGGAGATCCAAGAGCGCCTTAGCCGAGCTCGCCAGGCCTCTGCTGCTCGCGTGGCCGCCCTGACACCTGTCCCAGACATTGTGTCGCAGTGTGGCTCGGCCGAGCCCGACTCCGCCAAGAGGGCGAAGCTGTTTCCTCAAGCAGTCGAGCCCATTTACAATGACCTGAGGATCACCTTGGAGCATGGGACCGGCTCCTCCACTCTGCCCGCCGCTGAAAGGGGCTAGAACATTGTCTTAGTCTGCGATGTCCCGGACGGCCAACCTGATGATATGAGGGGCGCCACGCCGCGAGACTCCACCCCGCGAGTCAAGACCACTCTTGGGGACTCGCGATTCATGACTCCGGAGAACCGTCCCCGGGACCCGTCCCCTCCCTTCGGGACCTTGGGGTGGGCTCGCAGAAGTCGAGCTCGCTAGTGCGCATCCCTTCCCATCAGCGAGTTGTTGTGACCACGGGGGCAGGCGTGGAGACCATCCCCGTCTCGGGATTCGAGCTTCTCTCACCCGGAACGCGCGGCCCGGGGCGCGGGAAGGACCTGAGGTTTGTCCCTCCCCACACCTCCTTGGAGTTGTCGAGCTCGTCAGGTAAATTTTATCTTGGATTCCTTTCACGCGTTCTTCCAGCACACCTCACTTCGTTGATGTTTGTCTCCACAGCTCCCCCCAGCTAATCCGCTGCCGAGGAGTCTTAGCGGGCAGCCCATCACTCTCCCCTCCCCTCCCCGAGCTCGCTGGACTCTTACTTAGACCCTGGAGTGGAGCGAGGCGAGCTGACCAGGAGGGGGATCAAGCTTCTCAAGAAACTGGTGTGCGGGTTGCGCGAGGTGTGGGAAGTCAACGAGGCGTTACAACGCGACTACGCGCATCTTGTTGACGAGGTGCGAAGCGGCCAGGCGGGCGAGATGACATCCCCTTCCCGGCTCCTGGATGAGATAGATGATGGTCTCTCGGTGGCGCAGCGGAACTCGAGGAGGATTCGTGAGTTCCTTCGTGCACGGAAGTCTGGGGTACGGGGGCTGCGAGGCCGGGGTAGGTAAAAGGCGGCTCCCTTGCCGAGTCGACCGGTACTCGCCCCCTGGTTTTCCCCCAGCCTGCGCGCCCTGCTTCTTTATTCCTGGGTTGTATTGCTGTAATAAGTAACTGCAAACATTCTTAGATGTGTTTTTTGTTTGAATAATAGTGATTAAATTGCTTCTTATTTGACTTAGCCTTGGTTGGGGCGCGCCGGAAGTTGGCGAGCTGGGGGTTGGCGAGCTTGGATGGCGAGCTGGGCCGATTGGACAACTTGGCCCCCAAATTACTTCTATAAATAGCCCCCCCCCCTACCAACCCCCGTACCACTGCCTTAACTGCTTACTCTTTTTCTCTCTTTCCGCGCTTTTCTTCTTTCTTACTCGCGCTCCTCCCCTTCTTCTGCGAGCATGGGCAAGACCAACCCTGATGCTGACGGCCGCACCAAGTGCGCCCAACACTTTACGGACTACTGCTTCTTCGAGGGGAACACCACCGAGGAGGAGCTCGCGGAGTTTGTCGGCGACCACGTTCCGCCGGGCTTCCAAGCGCGCCGACCGAGGCAGGGGGAGGCCATCAACACCTTTTATTATGACGAGCTCGCCTTCCCCATCTCGCACTTTGAGGTGGGGCTGCGCCTCCCCCTCTGGTCGGAGATCCGACAGATTTTGAAGTACTACGGCGCGGTGCCCGCGCAGCTGAATTCCAACGCCATCGTCATGATGGTGGCGTTCGCGAGCTACCTCCGGCGAGAAAGGATAGAGTTCAACCTGACTGTGCAGGAAACTCTTCTCCTACAAGGCGACACCGGATGGGGTCGCTTACTTCTGGGGCTCGCTGATTAAGGTTCGCGATATCGCGAACAAGCACCATAACTGGATGACCAAGATCGCCTTCATTAAGGGTGATCTTGGCAATATCCCTTACTCGCCCCAGCAGAAGGGCGAGGAGGTCTACCGCCCGCCGGCCGTGTCCGACAACGATGCCGACCTCCACAAATACTTCCTTCACAAGGACTTTGAGGTCGCCTTTCTGCGAAGGGGCCTCGACGCGCTCCGCCCCGTCCTGCCCGGCAAAGGTATTATTCTCTCCACATTGTTGAGCTCGCCAGATTGCCGAGCTCGTCATATTGCAGTTGAAAATCTTCTAACTTTTCCAAGTTTTTCTTGCAGGGGAGCGGCTATTTCCCGAGAACCCGCCATTTGCAGACTCGGGATTGTACCCGGACCCTCTCGCTTGCGAGAAGGCAGCGGCGACGGCCTGCCGATACGAGGCAGCCTTCTACAAACCTTCCTCCAGCAAGAGGCGGTCTGAGGATGCGGGGTCGAACCCGCACCATTGTCAACAACAATCCAAAAAGATGCAGAGAGCCCTGCTGGCTCCGCGGTCGCAACAACAACAACAACAACATCAATCCAGCCCCAAGTACATAAGCTCGCTCGAGACCATCCCCGACGCGTCACCGGAGAGCCCGCTGAAGGAAATCACCAGCAAGGGGCGGAAGGGTGGCGAGACCTCTGCTCCCCCCGCGGCGGTCTCTCCACCTCATTCGGCGAAGAGGACGGCTTGCGAACTCGGCTTGCCGAAAAAACATCCCTTGTACAGCTTTGTGGGGTGGTGGAAGGACTCGGCGGGCGAGCCCATGGTGCAGTGGGACGAGCTGGCCCACCGTGTTTCCATCTCCACCCTGCACCCCTCCTGTCAAGACCGCGAGCCCGCTACCGGTCATGCTTACGCCCTCGGCTTCGGCCTCTATGGCCGGGAGGACGCCGAGGCCTACAAGGACATGAACCTGCGGCAGCTCGGCCATGATGGCCTGTAGGCCCACCTGCGAACCCTAGAGCTCCATCACATGTTGGTCCGCCGCAGCTTCGGCCTCAGCAACCAACTTCAAAAAGCCGAGCAGGCCCGCGACGTCGCCAAAGACAAGGTCGCCGACCAAGCGAGGCAGCTCGGCATCGCTGAGGGTCTTCTCGCCCAGACCGTCGGCGGACTGGTAAGCATCGAGCTTCCTCTTCCCTCTTTTATTTAGAATATTCTGCGCTGTTGATAACGAGTTCTCCTTTCTCATCAGGATGCCAAAGCCGTTGGGGAGTTGCAGACTCACAATGCCGAGCAGGGGGAGGAGATCGGCCAGCTGCGCGCCCGGCTTGCCGAGCTGGAGGGGGAGAATGCGAGGCTGAAGGAGGAGAATCAGAACCTCAGCCGCGAGGTCCGCTGCCAGGCGGAGATCTTCTTCCCGGCCAGTGACGTTGATCCTACCCTCCGCTATAAGAGGCTGAGGATCTTTGGCGAGGCCGACCTCGCCGAGAGGTTGCGGATCAACTCCATCCAAGCCGCCGAGTGCACCCTCCAGATGATGAAGGACACTGGAGTGCTAGTGGATGGGTGCGATGAGATCTCCGTCCGGGACCTGATGTCGAGCTTGTTTCCGGCGATGCCGCCTAGCGAGGAGGACATCATGGACGTGTTTTTTGGGAAAACCTGTCAGGACCCGTCTGGCGGAGGGGAGGAGGATCGTCAATCCGGCGAGGGGGGCCAGGGCTAATCCCGCAAATTTCTTTCCCTTTCTTCTTTTTTTGTAACCCCGTCGAGGCGAGCTCGATCTGTAAATATCATTACTTAATGAAAGAATATTTTTGATACCTTTTGTGTCCACTATATATTTTCCTTATCTTTTGCTGGATTTCTGTCGTGCCCTGTTTGCCTGCAAGAACTCTCTCCAGCGACCCCATGTAGATGGGCCTTACGAGTAGGATAGTCGCTAGGGTTCACTCCTGAGAGCATATCTTGAGAGTTCGTCGATTCTCAGGACTCGCCACAGCTCGCTCGCGAGCTGCCCATGACCTTATCAACAGCAAACTAATTTTTCTAAATTTTCTCAAGTAAAACAGAGTGGAGGGAGAGGCGTCTTGGCGGGATCCGCCTCCCCTTAGCGAGGTCCAAGGGCCTGGCTCGCCACCCTACTGCCGAGGCCGAGTTGAATTGGCGAGCCCGGACTCGCCTATGCCGAACTCTCCTCCATTTTTTTAGAAGAAAAAACCAAACTTGCTACATGTTCTGGAGGGTGTGGGACTCCTCGAGTCACTTCCAGCCCTGCCGGCTAGGTGAGATCCTGACAGCGGGATCTACTCGGGGTCCAGGGCTGATACAATCGAGTGACTTCCAGCCCTGTCATCTAGGTGAGAGCCTGACAGCGGGATCTGCTCGAGGTCTAAGGATGACACCGAGTGACTTCCAGCCCTTCCAGCTAGGTGAGAGCCTGACAACGGGATCTGCTCGGGGTCCAGGGATGACACCATCGAGTGACTTCCAGCCCTGCCAGCTAGGTGAGAGCATGACAGCGGGATCTGCTCGAGGTCTAAGGATGACACCGAGTGACTTCCAGCCCTGCCAGCTAGGTGAGGGCCTGACAACGGGATCTGCTCGGGGTCCAGGGATGACACCGAGTGACTTCCAGCCCTGCCAGCTAGTTGAGAGCTTGACAGCGGGATCTGCTCGGGGTCCAGGGCTGATACCATTGAGTGACTTCCAGCATTGTCAGCTAGGTGAGAGCCTGACAGCGGGATCTGCTCGAGGTCTAAGGATGACACTGAGTGACTTCCAGCCCTGCCAGCTAGGTGAGAGCCTGACAGCGGGATCTACTTGGGGTCCAGGGATGACACCATCGAGTGACTTCCAGCCCTGCCAGCTAGGTGAGAGCCTGACAGCGGGATCTGCTCGAGGTCTAAGGATGACACCGAGTGACTTCTAGCCCTGCCAGCTAGGTGAGGGCCTGACAGCGGGATCTGCTCGGGGTCCAGGGAGGACACCAAGTGACTTTCAGCCCTGCCAGCTAGGTGAGAGCCTGACAGCGGGATCTTCTCGGGGTAAAGGGCTAATACCATCGAGTGACTTCCAACCCTGTCAGCTAGGTGAGAGCCTGACAGCGGGATCTGCTCGAGGTCTAAGGATGACACCGAGTGACTTCCAGCCCTGCCAGCTAGGTGGGAGCCTGACAGCGGGATCTTCTCGGGGTCCAGGGATGATACTATCGAGTGACTTCCAGCCCTGCCAACTAGGTTAGAGCCTGACAGCGGGATCTGCTCGAGATCTAAGGATGACACCGAGTGAATTCCAGCCCTACCAGCTAGGTGAGAGCCTGACAGCGGGATCTGCTTGGGGTCCAGGGATGACACCATCGAGTGACTTCCAGCCCTGCCAGCTAGGTGAGAGCCTGACAGCGGGATCTGCTCGGGGTCCAGGGTTGATACCATCGAGTAACTTCCAGTCCTGCCAGCTAGGTGAGAGCCTGACAGCGGGATCTGGTCGAGGTCTAAGGATGACACCGAGTGACTTCCAGCCCTGCCAGCTAGGTGAGAGCCTGACAGCGGGATCTGCTCGGGGTCCAGTGCTGATACCATCGAGTGACTTCCAGCCCTGCCAGCTAGGTGAGAGTCTGACAGCGGGATATGCTTGAGGTCTAAGGATGACACCGAGTGACTTCCAACCCTGCCAGCTAGGTGAGAGCCTGACAGTGGGATCTACTTGGGGTCCAGGGATGACACCGAGTGACTTCCTGTAACGCCCCGAAACTCAAAGGAGCAAAGGGGGACGTTTTGGGCCAGTTTGGGTTCTGGCAGCAGGCACACGGCCTGGGACACGGGTGTGTCCCAGGGCGTGTCGAGCCTGTGTTGACACTGAGACGGGAAGTCGACACTTCGGTCTCGACATTGTGTCGAGACTGGGCACACGACCTGCGACACGGGCGTGTCGCAGGGCGTGTCAACCCGTGTCAACACTTAGCCGCGAAGTCGACACTCTGCGGTCGACGAAGTGTCGAGACATGGCACACGGCCTGCGACGCGGGCATGTCGAGGGCGTGTCAACCCGTGTCGACACTTGTCCCGGGAGGTTGACACTGTGGTCTCGACATTGTGTCGAGACAAGGCACACGGCCTAGGACACGGGCGTGTCCAAGGCCGTTTCATCATGTCGACGATCTTCGCTCGACGAAGTGTCGAGTGTCGAGACCGTGTACACGGCCTGGGGTCCAGGCGTGTTGAGGTGACACGGGTAAGGACACGGGCGTGTCCTAGAACCCGTGTAGTGCTCGGGTTGATTTTGGGGAAAAATGATAGGGGTACACGGCCGGCCACACGGCCGTGTCACATGGAACACGGGCGTGTCAGCTCGAACACGGGCGTGTTCGATACCCGTGTGAGGTTCCAGGCGAGCCGATTTTGACGGCGAATTAGGCACACGGCCCTGGACACGGGCGTGTGCCAGGCCGTGTTCGGTCCAGATTGGGCATTTCAGTCCCGAATCAAAGCCGTTCGTTTCCTTATTTTGAGATCCAACGGCTGGGGGTTGTTCCTGAAGGGATATACCCGGGATTGGACTTAGAAACCCTCACTTTTTCTTAAGTGTTATCTTTCTAAAACCTTAGAGAGAGAGGAGAGCCAAGGGAGGAAGAAGGAGGTAGATCCCGCCATTGGAGGAGCTTCGAAGCTCCGAATCGCGAGCCGACTCCAGATCCACAGAGGCAAAGCTAGTGCGGTGCTTTTCATCCGATTACTTTTCAATGGCGCCAAAGAGGAACGTTAGGGTAACGATCCTCATCTTGAGCATGAGTAGCTATCTTTCTTTGCATAGGAAGCCCGCTCTCGCGAGTTTGCGGAGAGTTGGAGGCGTTCCTTCGGGTAGATATGTGAAGTCCCCGTTGTTTAGAGTCCGTAAGCGAGAACGGACATAGGCATGATGTGTGAAGCCTACCCGGACATGTTGGTCTGGATCGGTGATGTTGCATTGCATAATGCCGGAGAAGACTCCGTGCTATTGGTTGTTTCTCGGGTTTTCTACGCGGTAGATTGCAGCATGGAGCCTTGGGGACTAACCCAAAGGTGCACCCGAAAAACTGGGCGGATACGAGATCTTGCCAACTTGGTGGCTTGAGAGCCAACTTGAACATAACCGGGTTATGTGACTTGTGATGCAAATGGGATTCGGTGGAAGTTTGACCCGCGCAAATGGCTTAAATTGTCGTTGTGATGTGAGCACGGGTTAGATGGAACCATACCCGTTCTATGTCGTTCGGTTAAAGAGACCTAAAGGCACGTGGCACTTACCGTTGGCATAGATTAGGGTCTTTGGCGGTTGATGACTTAAATTGTCGTGACCCAGGCCAAGAAGACATATTGCTCATAGGTTTGGTCGTCCAAGTGGCGGTGGTGAGTCCGGAATGTCTATGGCTTTAATTGACGGGACATCGACCTGTTCACCAAGAATGTGCCCTGAGAGCACGGGGTGTGTGGCCGTGAGAGCCAACGTCTGTGTTGAAATGGCTAATTATATATTGCTCGCTTATGCTAATGAAATGCAGGGAAGGAGCATCGTCGCCCCGAGTTGGGGGCGGGATCGTTATAATTTGGTCAGCATTGCTGACCGTTGCCTTGTTTTGCCACCGTGCGGTGGTATGTTGCTTGCAGGTGCAACAGGACCAAGCAGTCAATAGCGGGCTAAAGCCCGAATGCGAAGCCGGCCCTTGAAGGCCTAATTGGAAGTGTTTACTGCTTTATTCATGTGTGACCGGCCTGCGTGCCGTGGTTTGTAAAACATGTAATTTGAAGCGAAACAGTTGGTAAGGCCTTAAGGCTTATTTTGGGTATTTTGTATAACATTCATATTCTGTACTAGTGGACATTCATGCTCTAATGCTGGTGAAAGATATTGTACCTAAACACCTAGAGGGGGGGTGAATAGGTGACTTGAATCTTTTTAACTTTTTAGGCAGCAAACAGATAATATCACAGAATTATATCTAATCTATCACAGCACACATTCACCAATCACAGCAATCCACAAACACACAATAGACACAGAGATTTATAGTCGTTCCCCAAGCTTTGGGTACATCCACTTTCCCCCTTCGCCTATCTAGCAGTGTACTAGATTCGGTCAAACTTCTCCACTAACTCAGAACCCAAAACAGGCTCCTACACCTCAGGCCCAAGGCCCTACAACTCAGCCTTTCCACAAAGCCTACACTCAGCCACAAAGGCCTACACTCAGCCACAAAGGCCTACACTCAGCCACCAAGGCCTACACTCAGCCACCAAGGCCTACACTCAGAGATTTAACTCTCCTACCCTCAGCCTTTATAATTGCAGGCTTACAATCTCAGATCCCTAAGGATCCTACAAGTTATAATGAATACAAAATGTATAAACTCAACAACTTAGATGAAAGAGAGATAAGTTGTGAGATTCTTGATGAGTTCTTGGAAGAACTCAGCTGGACTCAATCTGACTTATCTTTCTTCAAAGCTTCTTGAAAGTAGAACTCAATAAGATTGACTCCTTCTGCAGTTGATCCTTGATCTCTGCTACTTAACATTCAGACCAATCTGAATCCTTCTTCTCAGCTGTGTTCCAACAGCTGATTTCTTGGATGGAGCTCTCTCTCTCCAACTTCTTAGATCTGCACTTGATTCTTCAAGTAATAGCTAGATCTTCTTTGTTGAATACTTGATCAATGATTTGAACCACTTTTTCTGTAGACAGCATAAGCCTATTTATAGGCCTTCTTCATGGTAATCGGCTGGTCCGGTCCATAACTAAATTCTGACAACTCTGACAGGTGCTGTAGACCGGCTGGAATGGCAGCTGTCAAGTCATCCAGTCAGTTCTTGAAAATTCTGTAACTGTCTTTAAGTGTCGAGACTTTCTGTCTTTAAGTGTCGACACTTATAGACCAAGTGTCGGCACATGTTGTCTAAGTGTCGACACTAGTCTACAAGGTGTCGACACAACTCCTTGTGTTGTAGATTTTGTATCTCGACACTACTTCTTCTTCATGTGTCGACACTGAAATTGAGTGTCGACACAAGTACTTGTACTTCAGAATTTTGCTGAATTCTTCTAAGTGTCGACACAACACCTTTGTGTCGACACATCTTCATGTGTTGAATTTAAGTGTCGACACTGCTTCTTGGTGTCAACACATCTTCATTGTTGATACTTGTTAAGTGTCGACACATTGCTCTGGGTGTCGACACTTTCTTCTTCTGTCAAGACTCTGGCTGAGTGTCGACACATTTCCTTAGTGTCGACACTTGTACTTAGAATATTTTGTTGAACTTTGCTGTTCTTTGCTAAGTGTCGACACAGCTCCTTGTGTCGACACTTTCTTCAAGTGTTGAGTCTTCAGCTAAGTGTCGACACATTGTTCTGGGTGTCGACACTTACTTCCAGTGTTGACTCTTCTGCTAAGTGTCGACACATTGTTTTGGGTGTCGACACTTACTACAAGTGTTGACTCTTCTGTTGAGTGTCGACACATTGTTCTGGGTGTCGACACTTGTACTTAGTCTCTGCAGACTTTTGCTGAGTGTCGACACAGCCTCCAAGTGTCGACACTTTCTGATGTAGACACTTTTTTTCTGGGTGTCGACACAACTGCTAAGTGTCGACACAGCTTCACTGTCTTTTCTTCACTGAGTGTCTACACAGCTCCTTGTGTCGACACTTTATGTCTGGTGTCGACTCAGCATCCCCGGTGTCGACACAATGACTCCAAGTGTCGACACTGCTTGTCTGGGTGTCGACACAAGTCTTCTTAAGTGTCGACACTTTCCCTCTGGGTGTCGACACATGGACTTAGAAACTTTTTCTTCTTTCCTGCAAATACTTAGCCTGCACAAGTAAACTCAAAACACATCAAATACATTTTGATGTATATCATTGAGTTGAGTGAGGCTTCTTCAAATCAGGTGCATTTGAACCAATGTACCCAACAATCTCCCCCTATTTGGAGAAGTCATAACCCTTAGTCAATGATATACATCATTCATAATTAAATTACAAAATGATGTAAAGCAGGATTATATATAGCAGGGTAACCATACACATGTATACATAGACATCATCACAGAATAATTATGAAACAAATTTATTACACAACAAATTTATCACACAAAATATTGTTCCAATACTTTGTCATATACAAAATTCTAAAGTTTACAGAATGTTTTATATCAAAAGAATACATAGTAAACTTAAGAAATTTTCTAAGCTATTTCTGTTCAGCCTCCTTAATGACTATTCCTTTTCCAGCTTGAACTCTGGCTTGAACAGGAGCTTCAGCAACTTCTGCATCAGCAGGCTTCTTGCCTTTTAGATCTTTCTTCTTTTGTTCTTCTGCTTTGATCTTTTGTCTTTCAAAGTAGTGATAAGGCTTGGGAAAGTACTTGCTAGGCTCCAGAGCTGTAGGAGGTAGCTTTCCCATCTTGGCCTTTCTTCTAAATTGGACTATTGCCTCCTGCCTGATCTCATGTTTTCTCCATTCAGCCTCAGAAAACCATTTGTTCCTGTCATGCACATTATCTTTGGCAGCTTTCCAGGCAGTCAAAATAATATTTCTTGAGGTAGGGCTCCACTGCTCAAAGTCTGGTCTTTGTTCAGCTTGTTCCCTAAACCTCTTCTTAGACAATCTTGTCTCTTCTTCTTTCTGCAGTGCCTCTTGCATAGCTTCAGAAATAGGCTGAACAACTTTTTCTATAATTACATTGTCCTTACCCCCAGGTGGGCTGTACATGGACTGTATGTCAGCATGAATCATGTCAAAATCTGGAGGAGGGTAGATAACTTGAGCCACTTCTGGTTGCTCCCCTCCTAAATATGCAGGATGAATTCCAGATTCAACAACATTATCATCATCACAAAGAGGAGGATAACCCAGTGTAGCTCTGATGGAATTAGATATCCACTTGGCATGATCAGAGCTAGCTTTGACTAAAACCCTCTCCCCCTTTATGACTTCTCTAGCCATGTGATCTCTGACATCATCCTTCTGAAATCTGATTTGATTATCCAAGTATCTGACTCCATCTTTAAAGAAAGATTTGAGCTTTTGAAGTTGTTCAGAGATGGCCTTCTGGGAGTCTTGAATGGCAGTCTTAACAGCAGTGATTTCTTCTTGAAATACTTTGTCAAATTCAGCTTTAACAGTAGCAGTAGAGGTAGAAGATCCAGCAGTTATGTTCTTTATTTCTATGACAAGAGCATTGTGGGATTCTGTCAAATTGTCATTCATTCGGATTTGATTTTCTAGAACATATCCCTGCTTCAGTGCTATGTCATCTACTTGAGCCTTTATTTTTTCCTGATGTGTAGCAAGATAAACTACTGCATTCCCACCCTTGTGGAAGCAGTCAGTCATCTCTTTCTTATTAAGATTCATCTCAAATCTTATTGACTTGATATCTTGGGACAAATCAAGTTGGAGAGATTTGTGCCCCTCATCCACATAAGTCTCTATTGCTTTTCTATGCTCATCCAGCTTGAGCTGCATAGCAACCATCAGTGCACTATAATCAAAAGCTGGGGATGGCTGTAGTGCAGACTGTGGAGCAACAGTTTGGAGAGCCTTCTTATAACTCTGGCTCCTTCTTTTGAAGACATAAATTTTCTTTTTCCTTTCCCTTGCAGCCTCCTCATCTTCAGATGCTGAGGAGCTAGCTATATCTAGCCTCTCCTTAGGGCTTGGGGGTAACTCCTGCACTTCTGATGCCTTGTCAGTTTCTGGCCTTGCAGGCTCTTCAACTTGTACTACTTGCTCCCCCTCAATTGGAGCATTCTCCTCTTCAGCAGCAGCATTGTCCTTGTCAAAATCTGTTTGATCCAGATTTAAGAAAAGATCTTCCATGGTATACTCTTGTGGTGAATGAGCTGGAGAAACTCTGAGCTCTTCAACCACTGGATCAGATACAAACTGAGCTGCAGCAGATGTGTCTTCCATGACAGCATCTGGAATTTGACTATCTGTCTGTGATTGCTGATAAACATCAGACAAATCAGTATCTTCTATAGGAAAAACCAAAGCATTAAGCTCAGTAATTACTTATAGAATTGTAGTTGTAGCTTGCTCACTTTCAAGAGGAGTGGGCTCTTCTACAACTAGTGGCTCCCCTGGAGGTGATCCTTGTATATAGGGCTAGCTTGAGGTAGCTCCCCCTGGATTTCAGCATCTACTTGTTGTGCTGGAGACTTCACAGCAGTTCCTGTGTCCTCTTCATCAGGTGAGAAGACCACTTGTTCTTCACTTTCAAAGCTGCTAGTGGACACTTGAGCCATTGGGGCAATTTTCCTCTTTTTCTTTGGTGGAATTTCCTTCTCAGAAGTGATCTTCTCAGGTGTTGGCATCTCTTTTGACAACACCCTGTCCCATCTAGAGAATATTCTCAGATCCATTTTTCTCATGTGATTGATTTTGCTTCCAGCAGCTCGTTGCATAACCTCTGGTATGGTACCAGCTAGGTATAGACTTATGATCCTGCCCAGATTGGGCTTCTTCAAGCTTTCTTTAATTTTCTCAAATATCACAACAGACCAATCTGTTTGCAAAGTGAAGATGATCCTGGTCATAATACTAAACATGTAGGCAGACACTCTGTCATGCCCTCCTGGCCTGCTCAATATGACTTTCCCAACAAATTCAGACAGGAATTTCCCCTGACTGTTCATTCCTTTTCTATTGAAGACTGAACCAATCTTCATCTTAGCATCCAGTACACACCATGCCAATGCATCTTTGGACCTGGTAGCTGTAACCTCTTCTTCTGTAGTTCTTGGTAACTGTAGAATTTTCCTCAAGCTCTTAGGTGATACCTTCACCTTCTCACCATGAACCCTGGATTTGATCTTGAATCCAGTTTCGTCTACCTTAGCTCCATTGAGGAATTCCAGTACCTCTTTCTTCCATATTTTTGTAGGTTCAAAAACCAGAAATTCTAATCCCGAGTCTGCAACTATGGTTATAATGTTCTTGATCTCCTGGTCAGCATCCCCAAATGCGTCGCGCACCAGTTCGTATCCTTCGTTGACGTTCTCCTCAAGCTTTGGCGCCATTAGGGTTTGAAGAATTTTGACTGGAGAGAAGACAGGTGTCGACACACAAGTTTTGGTCTCGAAACTTTTGAAAGCGTGTTGACAGACTAAGGCAAAACCCTATTTATACCTTTCTAATTTTGAAGATGAAAAGGCGGGCAGCCAACTTAAATTGTGTCGACACTGGCAATAAGTGTCGATACTGACTTATAATGTCTCGACACCTATGTGTCGACACAAGTTTAGTCAACAGATTATATGTGTCGACACTTGTTTATGTGTCGACACCACTTAACTCGACACATATTCGAGACTTTACTTAGATAATTCTGAGTAAACACTATGTGTCGACACCACCTTGGTTGTGTCGACACCAACTTGTCATGTGTCGACACTAATATTCTGAAGTGTCGACACTAACTTTCTAGAGGTGTCGACACCTTTTCCCTGAAGTGTCGACACCAATTTTCTGTGTCGACACAGATATCTCTGTGTGTCGACACCTTTTTACTTAGCCAATTTCCAATACTATAAACTTACTCTAAGTTTATCATTCCTAGTTCAATCTTAAACCTATTGAACTTAGCTTCTTCTAGGGGCTTAGTATACATATCAGCTAGTTGATTATCTGTTCTAACATATTCAAGTAAAATATCTTCTCTTTCTACATGCTCCCTAAGAAAATGATATTTAATTTCAATATGTTTTGTTCTACTATGGGATACAGGATTATTGGCTATTGAAATAGCACTAGTAGAATCACAGAAGAGTGGAGTTCTACTTACCTGAAATCTATAGTCCTCAAGCTGATTTTGTATCCACAGAAGTTGAGCACAGCAACTTCCTGCAGCCACATACTCTGATTCTGCAGTGGAGATAGCCACACTTGTTTGCTTTTTACTACTCCAAGAAATCAGTCTTCCTCCTAGGAATTGACAGGTTCCAGTAGTGCTTTTTCTGTCTTCTTTGCATCCTGCAATGTCTGCATCTGAATAACCTGTTAGATCAAAATCCCCATTCCTAGGGTACCAGAGGCCTAGATAAGGAGTGCCCTTTAGATATCTCAATATCCTTTTGACTGCTGTCAAATGAGACTCTTTAGGGCAGACTTGATACCTTGCACAGACACATATAGCATACATGATATCTGGTCTACTTGCAGTCAAGTATAATAGGGAGCCAACTATCCCTCTATACAAGGTTTCATCTACAGGCTTCCCTGCATCATCCTTGCTAAGAGACATACTTGACCCCATAGGAGTCTTCATGGTGCTGGATGAATCCATACCATACTTCCTTATGAGTTCTAGGGTGAACTTGGACTGGCATATGGATAAACCACTCTCAGTCTGTCTTACTTGGAGACCCAAGAAGAACTTTAGCTCTCCCATACTACTCATCTCAAATTGACTTTGCATTAGTTTTGCAAACTTTTTGCAAAGACTACTTTCAGTAGACCCAAATATAATGTCATCTACATATATTTGGACTAGTATTACTTTGCCTTTAGATTCCCTAAGGAATAGAGTCATGTCTATTTTCCCCCTTGTGAACTTATTCTCAATGAGGAAACTAGACAGGGTTTCATACCAAGCCCTAGGGGCTTGCTTTAACCCATATAAAGCTTTCCTAAGTCTATAGACATGATTAGGTAGAGTTGAATCAACAAAACCTGAGGGTTGTTCCACATAGACTTCTTCTTTAAGATTACCATTTAGAAATGCTGACTTGACATCCATTTGGTAAACTTTGAATCCTTGAAAGGTTGCATAGGTCAGGAACATCTTATGGCTTCCAGTCTGGCTACTGGAGCAAAGGTTTGATCAAAATCAATACCTTCTTCCTGCCTATATCCTTTAGCAACCAATCTTGCTTTATTCTTAATGATGACACCTTGTTCATCCATCTTATTCCTGTAGATCCACTTGGTTCCTATTATATTGTGATCTTTAGGTTTAGGAACAAGTTCCCAGACCTTGCACCTTTTGAACTGATTCAACTCTTCTTGCATTGCTTCAGTCCATTGTGGATCTAGAATGGCTTCTTCAAACTTCTTTGGTTCAACTTGAGATAGAAAACTGGAGTAGATTGCTGCATTCAGATTTCTGCTCCTTGTTTGTACCCCTTGTCTTGGATCTCCAATAATCTGCCCTACTGGATGATCTCTAAGATGCCTATTGGCTGGAGGCATCCTGACTTCTGGTTGAACCACTTCAGTTTCATCATCTTGCTGTACTCCTTGTACTTCTTCTGCATTTGGTATATGTAGTACTCCCCCTAGACAACAGCCACTGTCTTCTACTTGCTGTCTTGCAGTAGATTCTTCTTCTAGAGTGAGCTTGTCCATCTTCTTTGTTAAACCTGTGGGGTTGCATACACTACTAGACAACTCATTGTTAATAAGCCTAGTTTCATCAAATACTACATGTACAGTCTCTTCTACAACTTGAGTAGACAAGTTGTAGACTCTATAAGCCTTACTATTGTTGCTGTACCCAACAAAAATTCCCTCTTGGGACTTGGCAGCAAACTTAGTCAAGTAAGACTTTTCATTGTTAAGTATGAAGCATTTGCAACTAAAGATCCTGAAGTAGGATAGGTTTGGTTTCCTGCCTTTCACAACCTCATAGGGGGTCTTGTTGAGACCTTTAGTAATGGTAGCCCTATTAATAACATGACATGCAGTATTAACTGCTTCAGCCCAGAAATATTCTGGTAGTGATGTATCACTTAATAGGGTTCGACCTGCCTCAATCAAGGTTCTATTCTTCCTCTCAGCAATGTCATTTTGCTGAGGTGTTCTAGGTGAAGAAAACTCTTGAAATATCCCAAAGTCTTCACATAGTTTTGTCATGCTATCAAGATGAAACTCAGTACCATGGTCACTTCTTATTTTGACCACTGTACTATTTAGTTCATTCTGAATTTGTCTAACAAAGCTATAGAAGACATTGGGTGTTTCAGATTTCTGTCTTAAGAAGAACACCCAGGAAAACCTTGAGTAGTCATCTACAACTACAAAGGTATAGACCTTCCTACCTAGGCTGTGAACTGGCATTGGACCAAAGAGATTCATATGCAAGAGGTATAAACACCTCACAGCATCTTTGTTTTCTATGCTTCTAAAGATGGATCTAGTCTGCTTGCCCTTTTGACAAGCTGAGCAAATACCATCTTTAACACACTTAACTTGAGGACCATTCCTCACTAACTCTTTGATAAAGAGTTTGCCAATTGTCTTGTAGTTTAGATGGGCTAGCCTCTTGTGCCATTTGACACAATGAGAGACTGTCTCATCAGCTACTAGACACACTTGAGAACCATTGGTCTCACACATAATGTCTAGGCAGTAGACATTCCTCTTTCTATAACCTGTCAAAATGATCTCTTGATCAGTTGACCTCTTGATATGACAACCATCCTTAATAAATGAGATGTCATACCCTACATCACTTAATTGACTTATACTTATTAGGTTGTGTTTCAACCCTTTAATATAAGCCACTTGAGTAATGGTAACTAAGTTACTAGAAATGTTACCAAACCTGAAAGTCCACCTAGTGTCAGCTATGTGCACCTATGGGGGGGGGGGGGAATAGGTGACGTGTAGCGCTTTTGCGGAATTTACGAAAGTACCTGCACAATAAAAATAAAAAGCACAGCACACAGAATACACATGCAATTTATAGTGGTTCCCCGACTTGGGTACATCCACTTTCCCCCTTCGACCTATCTCCCAACAAGGGACGACTCGGTCTCTTCTCCAACAGGATTGAAATCCAATCCCTGCACTATCGGAAGGAACCCTTCCACACGTGAGAGTCAACACTCCCACAAAATGGGTTGCACCCAACCCTTACAACACAGAACAATCGTTCCTTTACAACAAAAGTAAATATAGAATGTACACGAGATACAAACTTCGTTTGGAGACTACGGTGTTCCTCTTCGTTCGACGACGTGTTCGTGAAGTCAACGAAGAGTCTACAACCTTGGTCTCTCTTGGAGAGGATCTCCCCGGAACCGGCGGCGGCAACACGAGCGGCGGCTAGCTTCGGGATCGGCGGCTATGATGATGAGCGGCTGCTGAACTTGGAGATCCAAACTTCGTAGCGAAGCTAGCTTGGTCTTCCAACGGTCACACGAGGATCGGTCGTCTCGATCGATTCGGACGGGGAAGTTTTTCACAATCAACAAATCGAGAGACAAGAGATCTCTGGATAGACGCGTGAGACTCAAAGCTTTGCTAAGCTTCTGTCGCCGGAGATCGGGAAGAAAAGCGATCAGCAGCGGCGACGGACTAGCGCGAGCGGCGACGGATGCGGCGGAGGTATTTCGCGATTTTAGGGTTTGCTCTGCTCGGCTTCTTTCTGTCTGGGTATACCGTTCAAAATACCCGTATATAAATACTGTAGATGCTTTCCAAAATGACCGTTGTGGGACCCACAAGCTGAATCCCTAAGTCCCGGTCCAGAATCTTAACAGCGGCAGAATCCGGTTCAGGAAATTCCAGAAAAACGCCCAAGTCAAAATCGGTGAGAATCGAAAGTGATTCTCGCCGAGTCGCCGAGAATCAAAGGTGATTCTCGACGATTCGGCGAGAATCAAAGATGATTCTCGTCGAATTTGCCTTGGTTGCACGCACTGCTTTAGGCCAGGTCAAGACGGCGAGAATCAACCAGTGATTCTCGACGATTCGACGAGTGATTCTCGCCGAATCGGCGAGAATCACTTGGTGATTCTCGTCGATTCTTACTTAGAAGCAGAGGTGCTTGCTTAGAAGTGGCTGGATCGAGTTCGGCGAGAATCAACTTCTGATTCTCGACGAATCGGCGAGAATCACAAGTGATTCTCGTCGATTTAAACTTAGACGAATTTTCGTCTTTCCATCTATGAGGTGCTCCTTGACCCATCCTTGCTCCTTGTCTGCTCCTGCATATTTACAGCCCTGTGCTTGAAAATAAGTGCACTCCAATAGAGAGAATACACGTAGGCCAACACACTGATCTGCTCAACGAGGGATTACGTCGTGCAGACCCGTGTATATTGACCTACTGCACCCTGACATTGGTGTGCACTTAGCGTGGAAAAACTGCAAGCACAACTAGAAAGATTTTATCAAATACATAGTCTATTGACCTTAGCTTGTCCAGGGGCTTCTTCAAATCAGGTACATTGTGGATATAATACCCAATAAAACCCTTTGATGATTCCTTTTTCAGAACCACTAAAGGTGACTTTTGGACCATCTTTGATTGGAATGTAGTCCCTTAGCAATCCCTTTGTTCCAGTCATATGTCTGGAACATCCACTGTCCAAGTACCATATTGGGGCATGGCAACTTGGACTCACCTGCAAAACAGATTAATGAACCTTAGAACTCAAAGTATTCTTGGGTCCTTGGTATTTGTTAGTTTGCATCCTGACAAAACTACCTACTGGTTTTCCAATAGCCAGTTTGCTACTCACTTTGGCACTAGCATTGTGCCAACAGTCCATTGCAAAGTGGCCAACCTTGGCACAACACCAACACTCAAACTTATTGTATCTTTGCTTAGGTACAGTCTTAGCTGTTTTATCCACAGCTGGCTTGTTGAGTGTTGGGGCTTTGCCCTTGGACTTGGACTTGGACTGTACAGTCCTTGCAGGCTTGTAAAACCCAGTCCAGCCTTGCCTTTGTGATGAACAAATTCATCAATTAAAGGCAGTACTGACTTAGGTTTAGAAAACCTAGCAACTAAGTCCTTCTCCTTCTGAAGATTAATCTCCAGACTCTTGATTTGATCATTCTTAAATGATATAGTTACCATTTGAATCACAGTTATGTGCTTCAATCTGGCTATCTCATTAAGCTTTTGATCAAATGACTTCTCAAACTCAGTTGCAGCAGCTTTAAGATTAACAATTTCCTTTGCCTGACTTTTGGCTAAGGACTTGGTCTTCTTGTAAGCTTGCAACAGAACTTTGTATTCATCTATCAACTGATGAATATCCTCTTCAGACTCAGATACACTCTCATCACTTGATGAAGATGAATCTGATTCTGTACTGGCACAAGAAATTGAACTAAAAGTTGAACTTTGTACCTTACTAGGTCCTGGCTGCTCCAGGATTTTGTCACTTTCTGTCAATGCCATTAGCCCTTGGCATTGACTGTCTTCTTGTTCATAAATAGAATTCATAATCTGCATGAACTCTTCTTCTTCTTCTTCAGCAAACAGTCCTATATATTCTTCAGCATCTGACTCAGTTTCTGAAGAAGAGATATCTGACAGGGTCTTCTCCTTTTTGGCAACAAATGACTTTTCTTTCTTGCCTTTGAAATGAGTCTTCTTCTTGTCACTAGACTCCTTTCTCTTCTCTGGACAATCTGCTATCACATGACCTTGTCTATTACAGCAATAGCACACAATTCTTGATAGTGTAGCTTTGCTAGACTTTGACTTTTTTTGTCTTTCTTTGAAGACCTCTTTTTCTGATAAGAGTCTTCCTTTCCCTGTGATGTAGAAGGCCTTGTCCTCCACTGTTTCTTCTTTAAGAATTTCTGAAAATGTCTAGTGAAGGCAGCAAAGTCCTCATCACTTTCACTGCTTTTAGACTTTGTACTTGCTGACTCTTCTGACTCAGTTTCAGCAAACTTTGGAGGTGGAGTTGGTGACTCACCTCTGTACTTTCTGGGGGCTTCTGATTTAAATGTCACTGTCCTTTCCTTGTGTTCATTTCTTGTTGATTTCTCCTCTTCTTTCCTCACTGTCAACTGCATTTCATAAGACAACAGTTTGTCAAACAGTGTATGTGGAGGAATTTCTGCCAACTTAGCCATTTCTCTAATGACACAGATCTTAGTGTCCCAATCTTTTGTTAGGGACCTTAGAAACTTGTCATTGAGTTCATAATTACTGAACTCTCTGTCATAGGACATGAGTTCATTCACTATTCTGTAGAACTTCTTATAGCACTCAGTTATGCTATCACACTTTCCTTGTCTAAAACTTTCATACTCTTGATTTAGTAAGGATTTTTTGTCTTGCCTAACTTCTTCAGAACCTTCCATATACACAATAAGGGTATCCCACATCTCTTTGGCTGTCTTACAGTGTATTAGATTCTGAAAAGTTGCATCATCTATGGCACTCACTATAATGTTTTGAGCTCTTTTGTCCATGGTGGCTAGGACAATCTCATCCTTTGTCATTTCAGAGAAATCCTTTGGTGTTCTCTGATTAGCATCTAGGACTGACACCTTCATGGGCACATATGACCCTTCCTTTACTGTGATATAGATTCTAGGGTCTGAGGCCTCCATAAACAACCTCACCCTTTCCTTCCATATGCCAAAGATTTCCTTCCTACATATAGGTAGCTTCATGGACCCCAATTCCTTGTGATTTTCAGTGGAACCCATGGTTCTTGATTTTCTTGAATCTGTAATTGACTTAACCTGAATCTGCCAACTGGATCTCCTCAGACAGTTAGTCCTTTTTGAGGAACCTCCCTTTGATACCACTTGAAAGATATTGTACCTAAACACCTAGAGGGGGGGTGAATAGGTGACTTGAATCTTTTTAACTTTTTAGGCAACAAACAGATAATATCACAGAATTATATCTAATCTATCACAGCACACATTCACCAATCACAGCAATCCACAAACACACAGTAGACATGGAGATTTATAGTGGTTCCCCAAGCTTTGGGTACATCCACTTTCCCCCTTCGCCTATCTAGCAGTGTACTAGATTCGGCCAAACTTCTCCACTAACTCAGAACCCAAAACAGGCTCCTACACCTCAGGCCCAAGGCCCTACAACTCAGCTTTTCCACAAAGCCTACACTCAGCCACAAAGGACTACACTCAGCCACAAAGGCCTACACTCAGCCACCAAGGCCTACACTCAGCCACCAAGGCCTACACTCAGAGATTTAACTCTCCTACCCTCAGCCTTTATAATTGCAGGCTTACAATCTCAGATCCCTAAGGATCCCACAAGTTATAATGAATACAAAATGTATAAACTCAACAACTTAGATGAAAGAGAGATAAGTTGTGAGATTCTTGATGAGTTCTTGGAAGAACTCAGCTGGACTCAATCTGACTTAGCTTTCTTCAAAGCTTCTTGAAAGTAGAACTCAATAAGATTGACTCCTTCTGCAGTTGATCCTTGATCTCTGCTACTTAAGATTCAGACCAATCTGAATCCTTCTTCTCAGCTGGGTTCCAACAACTGATTTCTTGGATGGAGCTCTCTCTCTCCAACTTCTTAGATCTGCACTTGATTCTTCAAGGAATAGCTAGATCTTCTTTGTTGAATACTTGATCAATGATTTGAACCACTTTTTCTGTAGACAGCATAAGCCTATTTATAGTCCTTCTTCATGGTAACCGGCTGGTCCGGTCCATAACTAAATTCTGACAACTCTGACAGGTGCTGTAGACCGGCTGGAATGGCAGCTGTCAAGTCATCCAGTCAGTTCTTGAAAATTCTGTAACTGTCTTTAAGTGTCGAGACTTTCTGTCTTTAAGTGTCGACACTTATAGACCAAGTGTCGACACATGTTGTCTAAGTGTCGACACTAGTCTACAAGGTGTCGACACAACTTCTTGTGTTGTAGATTTTGTATCGCGACACTACTTCTTCTTCATGTGTCGACACTGAAATTGAGTGTCGACACAAGTACTTGTACTTCAGAATTTTGCTGAATTCTTCTAAGTGTCGACACAACACCTTTGTGTCGACACATCTTCATGTGTTGAATTTAAGTGTCGACACTGCTTCTTGGTGTCAACACATCGTCATTGTTGATACTTGTTGAGTGTCGACACATTGCTCTGGGTGTCGACACTTTCTTCTTCTGTCAAGACTCTGGCTGAGTGTCGACACATTTCCTTAGTGTCGACACTTGTACTTAGAATATTTTGTTGAACTTTGCTGTTCTTTGCTAAGTGTCGACACAGCTCCTTGTGTCGACACTTTCTTCAAGTGTTGAGTCTTCAGCTAAGTGTCGACACATTGTTCTGGGTGTCGACACTTACTTCCAGTGTTGACTCTTCTGCTAAGTGTCGACACATTGTTCTGGGTGTCGACACTTACTTCAAGTGTTGACTCTTCTGTTGAGTGTCGACACATTGTTCTGGGTGTCGACACTTGTACTTAGTCTCTGCAGACTTTTGCTGAGTGTCGACACAGCCTCCAAGTGTCGACACTTTCTGATGTAGACATTGTTTTTCTGGGTGTCGACACAACTGTTAAGTGTCGACACAGCTTCACTGTCTTTTCTTCACTGAGTGTCGACACAGCTCCTTATGTCGACACTTTCTGTCTGGTGTCGACTCAGCATCCCCGGTGTCGACACAATGACTCCAAGTGTCGACACTGCTTGCCTGGGTGTCGACACAAGTCTTCTTAAGTGTCGACACTTTCCCTCTGGGTGTCGACACATGGACTTAGAAACTTTTTCTTCTTTCCTGCAAATACTTAGCCTGCACAAGTAAACTCAAAACACATCAAATACATTTTGATGTATATCATTGAGTTGGGTGAGGCTTCTTCAAATCAGGTACATTTGAACCAATGTACCCAACAACTGGGTTCTTTATTGCAACTTTTGTTTAATGCTTCCGCTAGAATGCTCTGTGTAGGACGTTTGAGATTGGTTGGATGGTTTCCATAAGTAACCACCCGGTCTGTCTGTAGTATATGGCATCGGGCCCCGGCCGGACCTACTGTTATATGCTATGCGACGGATAGGGGGTGTTACAAATTGGTATCAGACTACTGGTTTTGGTCGGGCTCAAAGTGAATTCGTGGGCGAATTCTTTTTAAGGGGTGGTGAGCACGTTGTGTGTGTCATCGTAATAACAGTAAAAAAAACCCATGAATGTCCACTTAGGAATGAAAATACTCGTGTTTGAGGAACCTGCGTGTTCCTATAATTGTTGTTTGCAATTTATTTGGTCGCTTAACGGTGTTTTGTACCACTATTGGTGACCAGACGTGGTGTTGGGCCGTCAGAACGCCGAGTTTCTGAGGCTAGTAGTGCACCGGATGTTGCTCCTGCAACACCTCTGTCGGCTGAAAATATTCGATTGGTGGCTGAAGCGGTGTTGGCCGTGATAAATACGCAGCCTGCAAGGCAAACGCAGCAGCCCGCTCCTGTGATGGAGCAAGAACCTCTTCAAGAGGCTGAGCCGAGGAGAGTGGAGCAAGTGGTTGTGGAACTGGTGGTCCCGAGGAGGGCAACTGAGAGGCAGCTTAAGCATGTAATGAGCTTTAACCCTCTGTTATTCTCGGGGTTGGGAACCCCATCTCAGGCTGAAGACTGGCTCTTCAGGGTGAAGAGAGTCATGACAGCGACGGAGACGGAGGAGTGGCAAATGACCACCATCGCTACGTTCCTTTTGGACGGTGAAGCGAGAATGTGGTGGGAAGGATTGGAGCTGCACTTATTGAGAGGTAGGCAACTCGGTGATGTCTCGATGGAAGAGTTCTCGAGATTATTCTTGGCTAGATACCTCCCTTCGACACAGAAGATAGCGTTGGAAAACGAATTTCTGAAGTTGGTTCAGGGTGAGAAGAGCGTGGATGAATATCTCCATGAGTTCACTCGTTTAAGTTGATATGCTAGCTCCACCATCGTGGATGAGGAGCGCAAGAGCACTCTTCGATACGGGAGCTTCACACTCCTTCTTGTCCGAAGGATTTATATCACGCATCGGAGTCCCTTTTTCGATGGCGAAGGATAAGTTGGATGTGTTGTTGCCCAATGGGTGTTCGATGCGAGCGGATAGGATCTGCGATGTTAAGATTCGTATTGGGGAGCAGGAGTTCGACCTGCGGGCGTCTTTACTTCCGTTGGTGGAGTTCGACGTCATATTTGGCATGGACTGGCTCTCGGAGCAGCAGGCCCATATAGATTGTGGTAGCAAGGAAGTCAAGCTGGGAGCAAGTCGTGAGACGACTTTTACGGGCTTAAAGGGGTCGAGCAAGACATTGATGTCTGCTCTTCAGGTGGTGAAGGCGGTTCGTGCCGGAGCAGAACTGTTCTTTACACTAGTGGAGGTTGCAAAGCCGAAGCCCGCATTGGATTGTATTTCAGTGGTATCGGAATACCCTGATGTGTTCCCCGCAGATCTTCCTGGAGCCCCGCCTCAGCGGGAGATAGATTTTACGATCGAGCTAGTGCCAGGTGCAAAGTCTGTGTCACGATCTCCTTATCGGCTTGCGCCTAAGGAAATGGCGGAGCTGAAAGTTCAACTGCAAGAGTTGTTGGAGCAAGGGTATGTGCGCCCGAGTTCTTCGTCTTGGAGCGCACCGGTCCTCTTTGTTAAGAAGAAGGACGGAACCTTGAGGCTATATATTGATTATCGGGAGCTCAACAAGCTGACTGAGAAGAACAAGTACCCGATCCCCCGGATTGATGATCTTTTTGATCAGTTAGTCGGGTCGACGGTGTACTCGAAGTTAGATCTCAAGGCTGGGTACTATCAGCTGCGAATAAGGGAGAGTGATATCCCAAAGACAGCGTTTAGTACGAGATACGGGCATTATGAGTTTACGGTCATGCCGTTTGGGCTGACTAATGCGCCGTCAGTGTTCATGGATTTGATGAACAGGACTTTCAGGGAGTACTTGGACCATTTCGTGATCGTCTTCATCGACGATATTTTGGTGTACTCGCAAAGTGAGGAAGATCACTTCAAGCATCTTCATTTGGTGTTGGAGACGCTAAGGAGAAATCAGTTGTATGCCAAGTTCTCGAAGTGCGAGGGCTATCCTCAGTGGCGTTCCTCGGGCATATAGTAAGTGGAGAGGGTATTGTTGTGGATCCGACGAAGATTGTTGCGATACGGGAGTGGCCTGAGCTTGTTACGGTAGCGGAAGTCCGGAGTTTTCTGGGGCTTGCCGGCTATTATAGGCGCTTCGTAGAGAACTTCTCGCGGATAGCGTTACCTCTCACTACACTGACGAGGAAGGAGCATAAGTTTGTTTGGACGCCGGAGTGCGCACGGCTTTTGAGGAGTTGAAGTGTCGGTTGACCACAGCGCCTGTGATGAGTTCGCCATGTGGGACCGAAGGCTATGAGATTTATAGCGATGCTTCGGGCAGCGGTTTGGGTTGCGTGCTACTGCAACACGGAAGTGTAATAGCTTATGGCTCGAGACAGCTAAAAGTGCATGAGAGGAACTATCCGGTCCATGACTTGGAGTTAGCGGCCGTGATTTTTGCCTTGAAGCTGTGGAGACACTACTTGTACGGTGTGAAGATTGATATCTACACCGATCACAAGAGCCTGAAGTATCTTATTGATCAGAAGGATCTAAATAAGCGGCAGCGTAGATGGATGGAGTTCCTGGGGGACTATACGTTCAAGATCCACTACGTGCCTGACAAAGGGAATGCGGTTGCGGACGCGTTGAGTCGCCGAGCCCCAGCTCAAGCCAATTGGCTATCGGTGCATGATGAGCGGTTGGTGCGGGAGTTGGAGGCGTTGGAGATTGTTTGTGTGGACAGGCAATCAAGTGCTGAAGCAGTTCTGAATTGGACTGAAGTCCAATATGACCTGGCTGATCGTATTCGGCAGGCTTTGGATATGGATACTCATATGAAGCAGTTCATGGTAGAGGCTTTGGATGGGTCAAATCCCCAATTCATCGTGGAGGACGGATTACTTTGGAAAGACGGTCGTCTTTGCGTCCCAAGTGTGGGCAATTTACGGGTGGAGTTGTTGTACGAGGCACACCATACCAAGTACTCGATTCACCCGGGGAGCACGAAGATGTACCGTGATGTGAAGAAACTGTTTTGGTGGCCGGGTTTGAAAAAGGATGTGGCGCTCTACGTAGCGAAGTGCCAAACTTGCGCCTTGGTGAAGGCGGAGTGCTAAAAGCCGGGAGGATTTCTTAAGTCCTTGCCTATTCCGGAGTGGAAATTCGACGACATCTCTATGGACTTTGTGCACAGTTTGCCAAGGTCGCAAAAGGGGAACGACGCCATTTGGGTGGTGGTTGATCGATTAACGAAGGTGTCGCATTTTATTCCGCATAGGAAGGATGATCCGATGGAGAAGTTGGCAAAGTTTTATGTGGATAACATAGTACGGCTTCATGGTGTGCCCCGCAGCATCGTGAGTGACCGAGATGGGCGGTTCACGTCCAATAATTTGAGGCTTGTGCAGCAAATGTTGGGAACAAAGCTGAAATTCAGCACAGCCTTCCATCCGCAAACGGATGGGCAGACTGAGAGGGTCAATAGAACCATGGAAGACATGCTTCGCATGTGTGTCTTGGATTTTGGAAAGCAATGGGAAGACCACCTTTATTTGGTGGAGTTCGCATACAACAATAGCTACCAAGCGAGTATTCAGATGACGCCTTTCGAGGCCCTTTATGGTAGAAAATGTCGCACGCTGTTGTCTTGGTTAGAAACGGGTGAGACAAAGTTGTATAAGCGATCAGAAGTGGAGGATGCTACTTCTTTGGTGAGAACCATTCGGGAGAGGTTGCTTATCGCTCAGGACCGGCAAGCAAAGTACTATAATGCCAAGCACAGGAACGTGGAGTTCGCTGTGGGCGATTATGTATACTTAAAGATCAAGCCGTTCAAGGGTGTCTCGCGGGTGCGGCGATTGAAAAAGCTAAGCCCGAGGTACCTTGGACCGTTTGAGGTTCTGGAGCGAGTTGGTGAAGCGGCCTATCGGTTGAAGCTTTCAGTGGAGCTTAGTGGTTTGCATAATGTATTCCACATTTCGGTGCTTCGGAAGGCAGTGCAAGAGCCTACGCAAGTGATCGCGGTTGATCAAGTGTCGGTGGATAGTGGGCTAACGACAAAGGTCAAGCCCGTGCGGATTGAGGACTCGGAGGTCAAGCGGCTACGCAATAAAGAGATCAGGATGGTCAAGGTCCGGTGGGACAATTGCGGTCGTGAGGAGCTCTCTTGGGAGCGAGAGCAGACTATGCATGACGAGTATCCGGAGTTGTTCCGCTCAGGTACAAATTTTGGTTTTGAACATGTCTTTCCTTTATGTAATTTCGTGGACGAAATTCTTTTAAGAGGGGGAGAGTTGTAACGCCCCGAAACTCAAAGGAGCAAAGGGGGACGTTTTTGGCCAGTTTGGGTTCTGGCAGCAGGCACACGGCCTGGGACACGGGCGTGTACCAGGGCGTGTCGAGCCTGTGTCGACACTGAGACGGGAAGTCGACACTTCGGTCTCGACATTGTGTCGAGACTGGGCACACGGCCTGCGACACGGGCGTGTCGCAGGGCATGTCGACCCGTGTCAACACTTAGCCGCGAAGTCGACACTCTGCGGTCGACGAAGTGTCGAGACATGGCACACGGCCTGCGACACGGGAATGTCGCAGGGCGTGTCAACCCGTGTCGACACTTGTCCCGGGAGGTCGACACTGTGGTCTTGACATTGTGTCGAGACAAGGCACACGGCCTAGGACACGGGCGTGTCCAAGGCCGTGTCATCAGGTCGACGATCTTCGCTCGACGAAGTGTCGAGTATCGAGACCGTGTACACGGCCTGGGGTCCAGGCGTGTTGAGGTGACACGGGTAAGGACACGGGCGTGTCCTAGAACCCGTGCAGTGCTCGGGTTGATTTTGGGGAAAAATGATAGGGGTACACGGCCGTGTCACATGGAACACGGGCGTGTCAGCTCGAACACGGGCGTGTTCGATACCCGTGTGAGGTTCCAGGCGAGCCGATTTTGACGGCGAATGAGGCACACGGCCCTGGACACGGGCGTGTACCAGGCCGTGTTCGGTCCAGATTGGGCATTTCAGTCCCGAATCAAAGCCGTTCGTTTCCTTATTTTGAGATCCAACGGCTGGGGGTTGTTCCTGAAGGGATATACCCGGGATTGGACTTAGAAACCCTCACTTTTTCTTAAGTGTTATCTTTCTAAAACCTTAGAGAGAGAGGAGAGCCAAGGGAGGAAGAAGGAGCTAGATCCTGCCATTGGAGGAGCTTCGAAGCTCCGAATCGCGAGCCGGCTCTAGATCCACAGAGGCAAAGCTAGTGCGGTGCTTTTCATCCGATTACTTTTCAATGGCGCCAAAGAGGAACGCTAGGGTAACGATCCTCATCTTGAGCATGAGTAGCTCTCTTTCTTTGCATAGGAAGCCCGCTCTCGCGAGTTTGCAGAGAGTTGGAGGCGTTCCTTCAGGTAGATATGTGAAGTCCCCGTGGTTTAGAGTCCGTAAGCGAGAACGGACATAGGCATGATGTGTAAAGCCTACCCGGACATGTTGGTCTGGATCGGTGATGTTGCATTGCATAATGCCGGAGAAGACTCTGTGTTATTGGTTGTTTCTCGGGTTTTCTACGCGGTAGATTGCAGCAGGGAGCCTTGGGGACTAACCCAAAGGTGCACCCGGAAAACTGGGCGGATACGAGATCTTGTCAACTTGGTGGCTTGAGATCCAACTTGAACATAACCGGGTTATGTGACTTGTGATGGAAATGGGATTCGGTGGAAGTTTGACCCGCGCAAATGGCTTAAATTGTCGTTGCGATGTGAGCACGGGTTAGATGGAACCGTACTCGTTCTATGTCGTTCGGTTAAAGAGACCTAAAGGCGCGTGGCACTTACCATTGGCATAGATTAGGGTCTTTGGCGGTTGATGACTTAAATTGTCGTGACCCAGGCCAAGAAGACATATTGCTCATAGGTTTGGCCGTCCAAGTGGCGGTGGTGAGTCCGGAATGTCTATGGCTTTAATTGACGTGACATCGACCGGTTCACCAAGAATGTGCCCTGAGAGCACGGGGCGTGTGGCCGTGAGAGCCAACGTCTGTGTTGAAATGGCTAATTATATATTGCTCGCTTATGCTAATGAAATGCAGGGAAGGAGCATCGCCGCCCCGAGTTGGGGGCGGGATCGTTATAATTTGGTCAGCATTGCTGACCGTTGCCTTGTTTTGCCACCGTGCGGTGGTATGTTGCTTGCAGGTGCAGCTAGACCAAGCGGTCAATAGCGGGCTAAAGCCCAAATGCGAAGCCGGCCCTTGAAGGCCTAATTGGAAGTGTTTACTGCTTTATTCATGTGTGACCGGCCTGCGTGCCGTGGTTTGTAAAACATGTAATTTGAAGCGAAACAGTTTGTAAGGCCTTAAGGCTTATTTTGGGTATTTTGTATAACATTCCTATTCTGTACTAGTGGACATTCATGCTCTAATGTTGTGTTCTTTATTGCAACTTTTGTTTAATGCTTCCGCTAGAATGCTCTGTGTAGGACGTTTGAGATTGGTTGGATGGTTTCCATAAGTAACCACCCGGTCTGTCTGTAGTATATGGCGTCGGGCCCCGGCCAGACCTACTATTATATGCTATGTGACGGATAGGGGGTGTTACACTTCCAGTCCTGCCAGCTAGGTGAGAGCCTGACAGCAGGTTCTGCTCGGGGTCCAGGGCTGATACCATCGAGTGACTTCCAGCCCTGCCAGCTAGGTGAGAGCCTGACAGCGGGATCTGCTCGAGGTCTAAGGATGACACTGAGTGACTTCCAGCCCTGCCAGCTAGGTGAGAGCCTGACAGCGGGATCTGCTCGGGGTCCAAATGCACTTCACTTCTTCATGCACACTTATTGTGACAGCATTGATATATTAAAGAACTTTTATTAAAAATCAAAGCACCACTTACAAGTTTCAAGGGAAAAAGCGTTTCAAGTCGTCACCACTCCATGTGAGACTTAGGGTCTAGCCCTCCACATTCTGGAGTCGATACCTGCCTGACTTTAAAGCCTCTTTTACAATAAATGGACCCTCCCAGTTAGGGTTGAGCTTCCCCACGGTTGTCGACCTCCCTGCTGCGTCCACCTTCTTCAGCACCAAGTCCCCCTCCACGAATTGCTTGACTCTAACGTGATTGTCAAAGTACTTGGCCATCCTCCTCTTCATCTCTTCTTGTCGAACGGCGGAAAGGTCCCGCAACTCTTCCACCATGTCAAGGGAGAGCCGCAGCTCTTCCTCATTCTCAGCCTGCCATTCTTCCCTGCCTTCCCCGGCCGCAACAACTCGAGGTGTTCGAACTTCAAATTCTACGGGGAGCACTACCTCGCACCCATGGGAGAGCTTGAAGGGGGTCTCTCCTGTAGCTGTGTTGGGGTGGTCCTTAAGGCCCAGAGAACCGCGGGAAGCTGCTCCACCCAGCTCCCCTTTAGATTTTCCACTTTTTTCTTTAGGAGGTTAATAATGATTTTGTTCGCGGCCTCCACCTGCCTGTTGCTCCTGGGGTGGTGGATCGAGGAGAACCTGAGGTCGATCCCAAGCTGCTCGCAGAAACTGGTGAACTCCGCGCTGGCGAACTGAGGCCCGTTGTCCGTGACAATGGCCTGGGGAAGACCATGGCGGCAGATGATCTCCCCTCAAATGAAGTTCCTGATGACTTGGGAAGTCACCTTGGCCAGCGCCTTCACCTCCAACCACTTGGAGAAATAATCGATCATCACCAGCAAGAACCTTCTCTGCCCACTGGCCTGGGGGAACGGTCCGACCAAATCCATTCCCCAAATGGCAAAGGGCCAGGGGCTGTGATACTTTTGAGTCGCTGAGCCGGCTGTAGCTGGAGAGGGGCAAACAACTGGAACTTGTGGCATCTTCTTGCGAATTCTGTCGCATCTCGACTCAGGGTGGGCCAGAAATACCCTTGCATGACGATCCTTCCTTCCAGGGTCTGACTCCCGGAGTGACTCCCACACTCCCCAGAGTGGACTTCCTCCAAGATCCTTTGTACTTCCCCCTCAGCCACGCAACGAGCCAACATCCCCGAGAGAGTCTTCTTATACTACTGCCCGTCCCGGAGGAGGTAGTACGTTGATTTGTACCGGAGCTTCTTCCTGTCCACCCCCTCCGGATACTCTCCCATGGAAAGGAAAGTTGTGACTGAGTCCATCCACGAGGGTCGCTGATCTATCTCCTTGAGCTCTCCCTCTTCGATGGAAGGGCAGAATAGGTCGGTGATAGTTCCACCCACCCGAGAATCATGCTTCGCTAGCTGATCGACCTGTTCATTCTCCTCCCGGGGCACGTGCTGGATGGAAAAAGTTTGGAATGCACCAATGACCCCCTTTACTTTGGCTAAGTATAACCGCAGGGTAGGCTCTCTTGCCTCGAACTCTCTGTTGATCTGGAAAGCCACCACCATGGAGTCAGTGAGGACCTCCACGTCCAGCACCCCTAGCTCCATGGACAGGCGTAGTCTTGCTATCACGGCCTCATACTCAGCCTGATTGTTGGTGATGGGGAAATGCACCACCACTGTCTGCTCAATTCTAGTCCCCTGGGGACTTTCCAGGATCACCCCCCCCCCCCCTCCTAGGGAATGTCTTCCCGAGGTGCCATCTACCTTCACCTTCCAAGGAGTCGGACGAGCGAGCTCTTCCTCCTCCACCTCAATCGCGTAATCGGTCAAGAAATCGGTCATCGCTTGAGCTTTGATCGAGAGGCGGGGGACGAAGGAGACGTCGAACTCACTCAACTCCACCGACCACTTGGCCAGCCTGCCAGAGTGCTCCACCCCCTCAAAGATGTTGTGGAGGGGGATGGTCAGTCACCACTCGGATTGAGTGTGCCTGGAAATAGGGTCGTAGCCTTCGTTCCGAGATGACCAAGGCGAAGGCCAGCTTTTCCAAAATTGGATACCAGAGCTCGGCCTTCCTCAGGACCCGGCTCACGTAGTATATAGGGTGCTGCTTCTTCCCCTCTTCACGAACTAGGACAGAGCTTAAGGCTTCCGCCCCGATCCCGAGATACAAAAATAGGTCCTCCCCCTCCTTCGGCCCTTGGAGCAATGGAGCCCGAGTCAACTGCATCTTGAGACCCTGGAATGTCTCATCACACTCCTTGGTCCACTGAAATTTTTGACCTCCCCTCAGTGTTTTGAAGAAGGGGGAGCACTTCTCCCCAGCCCGAGGGAGGAACCTGCTCAGCCCTGCCAGCTTCACCGTCAGCCGCTACACCTCCTTAGCACTCCGCGGAGACCCCAACTCCATGATAGCCTTGATCTTATCCGGGTTCGGCTCGACCCCCACGGGGGTGAGAAGGTGCCCCAAGAACTTTCCCCTATTGGTGTTGGGTTTCTCTATGAGGATGGCACAACGCTTGTGCACGCAGCGGAAGAATAAAACATCAAGAAAACCCAAAAGAGATGGGATCGGGCCATGATAATTGAATCAAGAAGTTAACAAACAACTAAGCAAAAATTACCTCGGTGGCGTTGAGTCACAACTCAACGGAGATGCTCCAAGTTTTGTATTTCTGCTAGTGGCAAGTTCTTCGTGGAATAATGTCCATGAATCTGCAGAAATCCACACGAGCGGGAGAACGCCGATCTTTCTGTCGCACGGAAAATCGGGAAGGAGAAAGACCGCACCTTGCTCTCCCACGGACTGCTAGGTCTGCGCCAGGGATTGCAGCGCCAGCGACGATCGCCGGAGAAGAGGTGGTCGACGGAGCGAGTACGGCGGCGGAACCCTTCCGTCGGCGGGATTCGGGATCGGCGGAGCGAACGAACGGCGAGCGGAACACTTCCATCAATATCGGTTCGATCGACTGCCAAAAAGCTTAAGCATAATACCCGAAAACCCTAAGTGTCCCTTTTATACCGAAGGCATAAATAGACTTAGGTTAATCGCTATCCGCAGACCACCCAGAAAAATAGGGTTCCAGAATCGGCGAGTATCAGTCGGCGAGAATCGGCGACGATCGGCGAGAATCATCAAGCAGATTCGGCGAGAATCAGTCGGCGAGTAACACCTAGGATCGGCGAGAATCAGAGTACAATACTCGACGATTCTCGCCGAACGCGGGGTGGACTATACTCGTCGACCGTCGACCTGCGGTCGACGATTCTCGTCGATCGTCGAGAATCACAGCAACGATTCTCGTCGATTGGCGAGAATCAGAGAACCATTCTCAACGATTCTCGTCGATCGGTGAAAATCAGAGAACCATTCTCGACGATTCTCGTCGACCCTCGGTCGACTATTCTTACCAGTCCTCCAAGGCAACATTTGCCCAACCCGACGATCCTTTGAGGCAACACTTTGCCCATAGCCCCATTCAGGTCGGTGATTGGTAACCTTTACCAACACATTCAATCATCAAACTTCTCCACATCTCTTATGTGCGACCCTACAGGCTCATATCGCGTTGGCAGTGAGATTATATGTTTGACCACTTCTAGATCACCATGGTAACTCCAACAGACTCCCACTTGATCTTGAAAGTATCAAATCAAAAACCTCACAAACAATGAGCGGCATCTAGCAATGCATCATTGCTCCCCAAGCAATAAGAGTTTATAACTCATAAGTCTTTATGATCAATGTATCAGCGTTGTCTTTGTCCCTTTGTCCCTTACATCCGGAAAGAACTAGAGGCATGGACCGTGTCACCCTCGTAATAGCTCAATCCAAGTTTCTTGATTCAGGACGGACTTCCAGAGAATGGTGAGTCCAATATCTCATATTGACTCAACCAAGCATGGTCATGCATTTCTCAGTCCAGTTCCATCAAGGGGCCCATGGATGCAACTCCTGTCATACAGGAGGACAAATCTCATATCTGGTCACACACAAACACCCAAATGATTCGTAACGTGCCCAACAACCACCCTTATCATCAACCTTTCTCAAGGAGGACTTTAGATGGTATCAAAGCACGCTCTTCCTCACTTGATGAATGCTGTGACTTCAGGTCAAAGGACCACAACACCATTGTCAATTGAGACCTACTCGTGACACGATTGGATGACAATCCACAGAGCAGTCTCAGGTTGGGTCTGTCCAGTACAACTTGTTCACTAACAAGTGCCCACGTGATGACTTGATATCACAATATCATGACCTGTGAGAACCGGTCATCAGTCAACACACGTGCTAGTCTTCATGTACCATCATCACCCTTAGCTTCTATGATGATACTCGACCAGGGACCTTTTAAGAATGAAGCTTCAAATAAATCATAGGCTCTCACATTCAAGTCACGTACTTGAAGTCCCATGGAAGCGAACATTATAAGGGTATCTATTATGTTAACATTTAACTATCATATAGAAAAATTCATAATAAAAGAACTTGTCATTAATTGTAAAAGAAAAACTAGGTACAATGTTCATCATATGAACAAATAGCCAACAAAATACATGTTTACATGCAATCCACAAGATTCTCACTAGAGTTGATCATTTAGGTATCGTATACCCATTGATCTAGTATGACCATCATGCTTTCTCTGCGCGAGAGGCTTTGTCAGTGGATCCGCAATATTTTCCTCAGTCGGCACTCTGCAAATGTTTACATCCCCTCGTTCGACAATCTCACGAATAAGATGAAACCGCCGAAGTATGTGCTTGGAGCGCTGATGGGATCTAGGTTCCTTAGATTGTGCAATTGCACCATTGTTATCACAGTAGAGAACTACGGGACCAACAATGCTAGGAACTACATCAAGCTCGCCGATGAATTTCCTAATCCATACAGCCTCCTTCGCCGCATTAGCTGCGGCGATATACTCGGCCTCTGTTGTAGAATCAGCAACTGTCTCTTGTTTGGAACTCTTCCAACTTACAGCTCCTCCATTCAGGCAAAACACAAAACCTGACTGAGACTTGGAGTCATCTCTATCAGTTTGGAAGCTAGCATCCGTGTAACCACTTACAACGAGCTCTTCCTCTCCACCATACACCAAGAACACATCCTTAGTCCTTCTCAAGTACTTCAGGATATTCTTGACTGCAATCCAGTGACACTCACCGGGGTCTGACTGATACCTGCTAGTCATGCTCAAAGCAAAGGAGACATCGGGTCGAGTACAAAACATCGCGTACATGATTGATCCAATTGCCGAAGCATATGGAATCAACTTCATGCGGTCCTTATCTTCACAAGACTTTGGACACTGGTCCTTAGAGAGATTCACACCATGAGACATGGGCAAAAATCCTTTCTTGGACTCAAGCATGTTGAACCGCTTCAACACCTTTTCGATGTACGTACTCTGGGTCAAACCCAGCAACTTCTTCGATTTATCTCTATAGATCTTAATACCGAGTATATAAGTCGCTTCACCCAAATCCTTCATTGAAAAGTAGTTCCCTAGGTTGTTCTTAACAACTTTCAGGGTAGGAATATCATTCCCAATCAACAGTATGTCATCTACATACAATATCAGGAAGACAACAATGCTCCCACTGATTCGCTTGTAAACACAAGGCTCATCTTCATTCTTGATGAAACCAAACTCTTTGATTTTCTCATCAAAACGAAGATTCCAACTTCGAGAGGCCTGTTTTAGTCCATAGATGGACTTATTCAGCTTGCATATTTTAGTGGCTTCATCTGGGGATACAAAATCCTCGGGTTGTGTCATATACACTTCCTCAAGGAGGTTTCCATTAAGGAAAGCCGTTTTGACATCCATCTGCCAGATCTCGTAGTCATAATACGCAGCAACAACAAGCAATATCCTTATGGACTTTACCATGGCAACAGGGGAAAAGGTCTCATCATAGTCAATACCATGAATTTGCTTGAAACCCTTAGCCACCAGTCGCCCTTTGAATGTCTGTGCATTCCCATCCATGTCGGTCTTCTTCTTGAAGACCCACTTGCACCCTATGGGTCGTACCCCTTCAGGTGGTTCCACCAAGTTCCAAACTTGGTTTGCATACATGGAGTCCATTTTGGATTTCATAGCCTCAAGCCATTTGTCGGAGTCCGGTCCATTCATAGCCTCTTGGTAGGTTGCTGGTTCATCATCATGATCCATAAGCAACACATTACCTATTTGAGACACGAGAAATCCATATCTCTCAGGCTCAAACCTCGGTCTACCAGATCTACGTAGGACTTGTGTTCCCTGAGCAGGTTCTCTAGCTACAACATCTTGTAGTCCTGTCTCAGAATCCAATTCCGGTTCATTCACTACATGTGGTTCTTGAACTTCTTCAAGCTCTACCTTTTCAGTCTTTCTTGATAAGAACTCTTTCTCCAAGAAGACACCAGTCCTTGCGACAAACACTTTGCCCTCAGACGGTAGGTAAAAGTAATACCCTTTCGTTTCCTTAGGATATCCCACCAGATAACATTTATCTGATTTGGGTTCCAGCTTGTCAGGTATTTGACGTCTCATGTATGCCTCACAGCCCCAAATTTTAATGAACGACATATTAGGACGCTTCCCAGTCCATATCTCATATGGTGTCTTCAGAACTGTTTTCGTTGGAGCGCGATTCAATGTCATTGCAGCAGTCTCTAAAGCAAAACCCCAAAAGGAAACAGGCAAGTCTGCATGACTCATCATCGAACGTACCATGTCTAACAGAGTACGATTTCTCCTCTCAGACACACCATTATGTTGTGGTGTTCTAGGTGGAGTGAGCTGTGATACAATACCACACTCTTTCAGATGATCACGGAACTCATGACTCAGGTATTCGCCACCTCGATCAGATCGGAGTGCTTTAACCCTTTTACCCAACTGGTTTTCTACTTCATTCTTGAACTCTTTGAACTTTTCAAAGGTCTCGGATTTGCACTTCATAAGATACACATATCCATATCTACTAAAATCATTAGTAAATGTAACAAAGTAGAAATACCCACCTCTAGCCATGGAACTCATGGGTCCGCATACATCACTATGTACAACACCCAAGAGATCCTCAGCCCTCTCAGTATAACCAGTGAAAGGAGCTTTAGTCATCTTGCCTAACAAACAAGATTCGCATCGCTCAAATGATTCATAATCAAATGAGTCCAAAAGTCCATCTCTATGGAGTTTGGATATGCGCTTCTCGTTGATATGGCCCAAACGACAATGCCAGAGAAATGTAGGGTTCGAGTCATTTGTTCTTAGTCTTTTATTATTTTCAACATTACAGATCAGATGGTCCAAGTTCAAAACATAAAGACCATTAAACAATTGGGCAACAGCATAACAAACATCATTCTTAAATATAGAACAACAGTTGTTCTTAATTATAAAAGAAAATTCAATCATGTCCAAACATGAAATAGATATAATGTTTCTAGTTATGGCCGGAACAAAATAACAATTATCTAGTTCTATTACAAGCCCACTGGGCAAAGAAAGACGGTAAACCCCTACGGCTACAGCAGCAACTCTTGCTCCATTGCCGACGCGGAGGTCCACCTCCCCTTTACTCAGCAATCTTCTCCTTTCCAGTTCCTGCACATTTGTACAAATGTGAGAACCACATCCGGTATCCAATACCCAAGATGAAGGAGCAGAAAGGTTTATCTCTATAACGTAGACATTTGAAGCGGAAGTCATACCTCCCTTCAATTTCTGCAGACCTTCAATGTATGAAGGACAGTTCCTCCTCCAATGACCAGCCTTGCCACAGTGGTGGCATTTCCCTTCCTTCACCGTGTTTTTCTTTTTCATCAGTGCTGAAGACTTGGGCTCAAGGTATGACTTAGGTCCCACCTTCATCTTCTTAGAGCCCTTGGCCTTGCCCTTGCCCTTATGCACCATCAGTATGGGGCTGGCAGGCTTGGCCTTCTTCATATTGATTTTGGCAGTTCTCAACATGCCTAGGAGTTCGGGCAGTGTCTTGTCTATTTCATTCATGTTGTAGTTCAAGACGAACTGCTCATAACTGTCCGGCAACGATTGCAGGATCAGATCTGTGGCCAACTCTTGACCAAGAGGAAAACCCAGCCTTTCAAGGTTCTCTATATACCCAATCATCTTGAGTACGTGAGTCCCTACTGAGTCTCGAACTCCCATCTTGCACTGAAACAACGCTTTTGTGACGTCGAACCTCTCTTGACGAGCCTGCCCTTGAAACATTTTCTTGAGATGCTTGTCAATCTCCTTGCACCACATGCTCTCATGTTGCTTCTGAAGCTCAGAGTTCATAGTGGCAAGCATAAGGCATTCGACATCTAAAGCATCATCAGTATACTTCTTATAAGTATCCTTCTCAGCACGGGAAGAGTTCCCGGTCGGCACCTCGGGGGCTTCTTCTTCCAAGACATAGAGCTTTCGCTCTTGCCTGAGAACAATTCTCAGATTCCTATATCAGTCCATGTAATTAGTCCAACTGAGCTTATCCTTCTCAAGGATGGCTCTTAGAGACAAAGTGGAGTGTGAAACACTTGCCATGGAATTCTACAAGAATCTATGCAGAATAAAATCAGTACCAAAATTTCAAATACAATTTATTTTAATTTGGACTTCAATTAAAACACTCCCACTATTTTATTCGAAATGATAGCCCTCACTAACAATTCGGAGAGTTCTTGCAAGCTACTCTCTTAGTGGACAAGATCCGTATTTCACCAACACAATGAGTCAACTTTGGCTTTCCTCTCACGATGCGGTTATTTAGGTAGGCAACGCTTTCCAATTGCATCCTCATGCAATTCTTGTATGGTTGGTGAATAACTCCTTATTCGCATCCATCATATGGTGCATGCCAACCCTATGCCTCTAGGCACTCAACCTTTGAGGTCACCTAGTTAAGTTGGACCCGATGTCGACAGTGGGATATCACAATTATTCGCTCGCACCCTTACCAAGATAGATTAATGCACCTTGCTTTAGCAAGCCCACACTTCATCGATCGAGGCAGGAAGAGTGTCATCCATCGGAAGGCATCCGAACACTTAATATTTGATGAAGGGATTTTGATTATAGGTTAACAGTTAACCATGATCAACATTTGATCAATGTGTACATCCAAAGAAAAACAATTTTTTCTAAAACCACATGCATCCCTTATGTGCACAACCTGACACCATCAACAATTGATAGAAGGAAGGGCTAAATCTGAAGATCCGGAAACTTCCAAATCCTCAGATTTACATGCATTGGACAAAGGCAAAGACAACTCAGCTTAAAGCAGTAGACAAGCTCATCTCTCTATGTTGGATTCAAAATCCAAAACAAACTCGAGGGATGGTTACTGCTAAGGAGACTACAATTTCTAACAATTAGAAATACCCACGAAATTCCAGAAGTTCTTGGCGGGGTACCAAGACTAAATCTAGACATTTAGAACACTTCTAAATCCCTAGGTTTACACGCACTGGAATAACAAAACTTCCAAAACAACAATCATGGCCGAAACCTGGCTCTGATACCACTGTTGGGTTTCTCTATGAGGATGGCACAACGCTTGTGCACGCAGAGGAAGAATAAAACATCAAGAAAACCCAAAAGAGATGGGATCGGGCCATGATAATTGAATCAAGAAGTTAACAAACAACTAGGCAAAAATTACCTCGGTGGCGTTGAGTCACAACTCAACAGAGATGCTCCAAGTTTTGTATTCCTGCTGGTGGCGAGTTATTCGTGGAATAATGTCCACGAATCTGCAGAAATCCACACGAGCGGGAGAACGCCAATCTTTCCGTCGCACGGAAAATCGGGAAGGAGAAAGACCGCACCTTGCTCTCCCACGGACTGCTAGGTCCGCGCCAGGGATTGCAGCGCCAGCGACGATCGCCGGAGAAGAGGTGGTCGACGGAGCGAGTACGGCGGCGGAACCCTTCCGTCGGCGGGATTCGGGATCGGCGGAGCGAACGAACGGCGAGCGGAACACTTCCGTCAATATCGGTTCGATCGGCTGCCAAAAATCTTAAGCATAATACCCGAAAAACCTAAGTGTCCCTTTTATACCGAAGGCATAAATAGACTTAGGTTAATCGCTATCCGCAGACCACCCAGAAAAATAGGGTTCCAGAATCGGCGAGTATCAGTCGGCGAGAATCGGCGACGATCGGCGAGAATCATCAAGCAGATTCGGCGAGAATCAGTCGGCGAGTAACACCTAGGATCGGCGAGAATCAGAGTACAATACTCGACGATTCTCGCCGAACGCGGGGTGGACTATACTCGTCGACCGTCGACCTACGGTCGACGATTCTCGTCGATCGTCGAGAATCACAGCAACGATTCTCGTCGATCGGCGAGAATCAGAGAACCATTCTCGACGATTCTCGTCGATCGGCGAAAATCAGAGAACCATTCTCGACGATTCTCGTCGACCCTCGGTCGACTATTCTTACCAGTCCTCCAAGGCAACATTTGCCCAACCCGACGATCCTTTGAGGAAACACTTTGCCCATAGCCCCATTCAGGTCGGTGATTGGTAACCTTTACCAACACAGTCAATCATCAAACTTCTCCACATCTCTTATGTGCGACCCTGCAGGCTCATATCGCGTTGGCAGTGAGATTATATGTTTGACCACTTCTAGATCACCATGGTAACTCCAACAGTTGGCCCCGAAGACACACTTCAGGGGGTTCAATCGCATCTTGTACTTACGCATGGTGGCAAAGGTCTCCTCTAGGTCCTAGAGGTGAGAGTCCACATCCTGACTCTTGATCATGAAATCATCCACGTACACCTCCATGTTCCTCCCTTTTTGTTCTTTGAAGACCCTATCCATCATCTTTTGATAGGTCACTATTGCGTTCTTCAGCCCAAACGGCATCATCTTATAGCAGTAGCATCCATCTCCCGTGATGAACGAGACGTCCTTGACGTCCGGGGGGTGCATCCTGATTTGATGATAACCTGAAAATGCATCTAGAAAACTCATCATAGAAAAACTGACGGCTGAGTCAACCAGCGCGTCGATCCGAGGTAAGGGATAATAGTCCTTAGGACAAGATTTATTAAGCAAAGAGAAGTCGATACACATACGCCACCGGCCGTCTCCCTTTTTAACCATGACTACATTAGAGACCCAGAAGGGGTATTGGATCTCGGATATGAAGCCGGCCTTGAGAAGTTTTGCCACCTCTTCTCTGATCGGCTCGGCCAGCTTGTCCGCGGTGGACCTTTTCTTCTGTTGGGCCGGGCGTGCTCCCGGGTCCAAGTTGAGGCGGTGGAAAGCCACATCCGCGTCAACCCCCGGCATCTCCGCGGCGCTCCGTGTGAAGATCTCCACGTTCTTCTGGATGCACTCCAGCATCCTGCCCTGAGCCTCCGGGGTCAGCCCTCTGCTGACGCGGACCTTCTCCACCCTGCCTTCACGGGTGATGACCTCCAGCTCCACCACCTCTTCTGCAGCCTCCAACCTGGACTGCTCCCCATCATTCTTCTGCATCCCTCTCCTCTGGGACGAGGACCTCCTCCTCCACCTCTTCTTCCACAGCCATTGCCTCGGCCGACTCCCCCTAAACTCCTTCCGCCTCCTCTGCCTCAGTGCAGCTCTTCGTCTCCATCTCCTCCCGGCCATCCTCCTGCTCCGCCTCCTCCATCCTTCGTTCCATCTCCTCAGCTCCCTCCTGCCAAGAGATGGAGTTCACAGTGGTGACGTAGCACTCCCTTGTTATCTTGGGGTCACCCCGGACTCGGACCTGAATCCCCTCAGCATTGAACTTTAAGCACTGATGGAATGACGAGGGGACGCAGCGGAAGGCGCTGATGAGTGGCCTCCCGAAGATGGCGCTGTAGCTGTTGGGGGTATCCACGATGACGAACCTGCAGCTCCGGAACTACCGCCCCAAGGTGACATGGAGCCCTACTCCTTCTATCTCCTTCATCTCCCCCGAAAATCCAAACAGGGGTCTATCCGAGGCCAACACCCTCTTCGCCTCCACCTTCATCGCGTCAAACGCCTTTTTAAAGACGACGTTGACGGAGCTTTCGTTGTCGACGAGGATCCAGGAGACGGTAAAATTTTCGATGGTCGTTTGGATGACCAGCGCATCGCAAAATGGATCCTCATGATCCGGCATATCACTCCTAGAGAAGGTGATCCTCTCTTCTGGGGGTGGGGTTTGGGATGTGGAGCCAACGCTCCGACGATACATGGTATGGAGGCTCGCCCTTCGGGAGGCCTCTACCCCCCCCCCACCATGGATCACTCTGATCCCTCCTCGGGTCCCCACATCTGCCCGGTCTTCACACCGGTCTTCCTCTGCCCGTGGCAGGACCTCCTCTATCCTCACTTCCTGACGCCCCTGCTGTTGCTGGTGCTCCCTATTCCCCCTCATTTCGAGGAACTCAGGGCACGTGGCCGTGGCGTGCCCCTCCTCCTGGTGGAAGTCGCAATAGGGCAACTCCACCCTAACCTCTCTCCTCATCCTCCTTGCGACTCTCCTCCTCTCCCCTATGGCTATGGTCATAGCCTCTTCTTGATGGGGAGTTGAGGTCTTTGGGCTTGACTCCAGCTCGGGGGGTGGAATTGATCTTGCCCCCCTTGATGGCGATCCCTTCCTTGGTACCCTCTATGTGGCCCCTGCTCTTGCCACTCGGGCCTCCAGCCCAACCAATGGTCGGGCTCCTGACGCGCCCACCTGGGCTGCTGCTGCCCCTGGAGCTGCCTCTGCTCCCTCTGCCGTGGCTCGGCTCTCCTCTCCTCCTGCCCTCTTCCTCCTCTCGACTCCTTCTCCTCCTCCGTGGCCCACCTAGCCAGCTTCCAGGCGAACTCCGGATTTGACGCCTCCCCGTCAACTTCTCTCGTCGCCTTCTCCATCAACTCCTCGTAGGAGAGGGGGGGGGTATCCTCTTCAACTCCATCCTGAAGAAACCTTGTTGCAGGCCCAGGGTGAAAGCCATCATCAGGCTATGGTCTGACATCTCCTGGACCTGGGTGACCTCCTCCTGGAACCGGTCCACGTAGCTTCCCAGCGTCTCATTCACTCCCTGCTTGATGTGGAACAGGGACTCTGAGTCCTTCTTCCTCCTCTTCGAGGTAGTGAACCTCAGCATGAACCCCTGCATAGGTCCTCGAAGCAGTAGATGGAGTTGGCCGGCAGCTGGTGGAACCACTCCCTTGCCTTCTCCTTGAGGGTGATGGCGAAGAGTCGGCGCTTAAACTCATCCGACATTTGCCGGATTGAAACCACGTCCTCGAACTAGTGGACGTGCTGGACCGGGTCTCCCTTCCCGGTGTAGTAGGACATCTCGGGTTCCCTGAACCCCTCTGGAACTGGAGCTGAAGAGACCAGCTCGCTGAAGGGGCTGCCTCCCCCCACTGGGCGAGTTGGCGCGTCTCGCGGGCTCAGCTCGCCGAGCCGGCCTCTGCCTGCCGAGCCGGGGAAGAGCTCGCACCCGGGGATCTCGCACCCCCGGCCCTCCTTGACCACTTCCTTCCCAGCTCGCCTGCCAGGGGCGTCCTCGCCCAGAGAGGGGGCGGCTGCGATCTGGACTGCTGGAGTCGAGCACTCGGCTCGCGTGCCGAGCGCGAACTTGACGAGGCCCAGCACCTCGTTCCTGAAATCTTCAAACATCTCCACCGTGGCCAGAGGTAGGGGGCGGTGAGCTCGACCTGTCAGGTCCCTGTCCTCCTGTCATCGAGCTCGCTGAAGCTTTTCTATACTGGCCACTTTCCACGTTCACCGCACCAAAATGTTGAAACCGAAAAACGGTCTCTTGTGGATTTCACCCTTGGGGAAGGGGTGGTCGCGCACCTACTTCACTCCTGCAAGCAAAACAACAAAGGGAAACAGGAAGGAACTGACCCAAGTTCTCGGCGGGGAGGACCCACCACACACCCGGAAGATCTGAGAGCGCTTCTCCTCCTTAGCCAAAGGTCAAGCTAAGGTACCCTCATAAAGCACTTGAAAGATGGAGCAGGAGAGCACAAGAAGCATGCCTTCTGGGGTACCCCTTGGGTCCTATTTATAGGTTTCTGAAAATGGTCTGCAAATATCCAACCTCCACTGACCTGAAATTACCAAAATACCCTTGGTTGGGTCTGCCAACAGCCAAACTCCGCTGTTTTGAAGGGCTATTGACAGACCAGCGGGGGCAAAATAGTAAAAGTACCTCATAGATCTAGGCGAGCTGGGGGGTCTGGCCACCTCGGCAGACCCGGCTTGCCTGTTGTTGACGAGCTCCTTTGCGCGGGTGCGAGTTGGGATGGTGAGCTCGCATATTGGTCGGCCTCCATTAGTCGACCTCAGCTCGACGAATCTTGGCTTGGCTCGGCGAATGCCGAGCTCGTGGTCGACAAATGCCGAGCTCGGGCTCGGGTTTCTCTACCGAGCTCGCCTGGCCTCTGAGCGATTTACACCGCTGGGTCCGGTTCCTGTGGACCCCACTCGCCGGATACGGGGTTGTACAGAGTCGACTGCAGCAAGTCGGTTGATGCATCAGACTGGGGCGGTGCTACATGCAGATTTGCTTGATGCAGTTGTTGTCGTGTGCAGTCAGTACTTTGTGCAGATGGTGGATCCGGATCCCGAACCAAGGTGGTGATTGTCGAATTTGGTTCGGATCTGAATCCGATTTTTTTGAATTGTTTCTTTTCAAAACCTTGGCTCCTAAATGAAGGAGAAAAAAGGAATGGTTTTTATCCTGTTTTGATTTCTCCCCTGAGTTGTTAAAATTGGATAAAGAAAATGATTTCCTTTTAGAGGCCTGTACATTTGGATGAAATCATTAAAACCACCTCATATATTGATTACCTTTCACGTTGGAGAAGCAGTAACCGTTTGGGGGAGAAGAACCGCCGCCCCTGGTAGCGTTGGAGAGAGGAGCCGCCGCCGCCGCCGCTGTCTCACTCTTGGTGCCGCAAGGGGTGGGAGACCCCTGTTGGATGTCGTCGGGTGTTGCAGTTGGTGCAACACCGTGCGATGGCGGCGAAGCATTTCTCTCGTGAGGAACCTTGTGCGTCTGTTGTGCTAGCGGATTGCAGTTCAGATAATTCTCTCTCCCGCGGATCGAGCGAGTCCGGCTCCTCCGCGGTGTTTTCTGTAACGAACATCGGTACATTTCTTCATGTATTATTATTGCAGTTACATTAATTTTGTATGCAGTGGTTTGCTCAGATTAATATGTTTTTATACACCCTGTAAATATTTGGGTGCGCCTAGAAAATATTATAGGCATTGTTGGTCAGCTTTCTTACTAAATTTATTTATACAAAAAAAAATCAAGTTTTAATGATGTTTTTTCTTTACTCTTCCAAGTTTTAACGATGGATAGAAAATTGTGCTCAAATATAAATTTTGGGCTGTCAATATCCATCGAGTTGTCAATGTCATTTTGTTCGGATTCTATGTATGTATATATATATATATATATATATATATATATATATATATATATATATATATATATATATATATATATATATATATATATATATATATATTAGAATAACATATATAAGCTCACGTTTTTTAAGTCAAAAAAAGTTTGAGCTGGTTCTTCAATAATACTTGTCGAAATTAGGCAAATAATATATGCATTTTGTAGCCAGGAACGAGATCTAAAACTTTCATGTTGAACATTCTTTCAAAATTTGCACGGTTTAGCAGGAATCTGAGTCGAAAGATTACCTACAAAATTGATATATTATTTGTCTAATTCTGACATATATTATGGGAGAACCAGCTCAAGTTTTTTAGGCTTAAAAAAACTTGAGCTTATATATGTTATTCTGCATACACAAACACACACATTCCGACATGTATTATGGGAGAATCAGCTCAAGCTTTTCAGGCTTAAAAAACTTGAACTTATATATGTTATTCTGCACACACGAGTGACGGGCACCGAGCTCCACACGAGTGACGGACACCGAGCTCCACCACGATGCTCTCGCGCGACAACAGTACTCGGCCCGCCCATGGCGGGCTTCGCCGTCCATTCTTAACATTTAAAAAAATTATAAATATTTTTATTATATAAATTTTTAAATTTTTATAGATTTTTTCTGATAGACTTTTATATTATTGAAATGTAGAAAAATAGAGAAAAATAAAATTAAAAATTCACACAAAAGGCACGATCCCGTGCCTCCTCACCCATGCCTACGCCGCCCACCGGCGGTTTCGGGGGGCGGGCAGTGGTCCTGCCTGCTCGCTACCAGACAACCTCCGATGAGTTCATCAAGCCCCGACAAACCCACCAGTGGGCTCCGATCAAACCGTCGGCGGCTCTGCCGGTAGTGGTGGAGGCATGTGTGAGGAGGCTCGGGGGGTATCAAGTTTTTTTTGTGAGAGCTGAGGGAGAGAATTTTAGAGAAAACTCTATTTGCCGTCAAATCTATCTAATCTTCCTTGATCCAACGGCTAGAATTCTTTTCAAGAATTTTTATTTCATGGTTATTGGAAGGCCACCGTATATCTTTTTAATATAGTATATATATTATATATACAAGTGACAATGCACGGAGGGAGCGTCGTGCCCCCAACAACAGTACCCGGGCTGCGGCGGCGGGCTTCGCCCACCCCCATATAATATGTGCTGGACCCATATAATATTTCAGCCATTTTACGGCAGGAGAATAATTTTTACATGGCTTCTTTCATGCTTATAAGTCCTTATAATTTAGCTTCACTAAATTATTCCATGTGGTGTGAATAATGTGTGATGGAACGAATTATCAGAATGAACTTGTAATCTTTACACTATAAGGAAACCCCTAAACACCTCATGGTGTAACTTTTAAATCCCACAATACCCTCATAAAACCAGCTTTTATAAGTTAATTAAGGGGTATTTGGGTCATTTCACCGGATCAAACGTTAATTTTATTATAAACCTTCGATTGTGCACTATTCACCTACCACAACATCGTGATATCCTTCCCGATCTCATTTCCTCGCTCCCCCTGCTCTCCCCGATACCCTAACCCAACACCGATTTCTTCTTCGCAGGCACGCCGCATCCTCACTCTGAATATTCATCACAGGCCGTCGCCGACTTCATCGCGCTCTCACGCGGCCTCCTTCCCGATCTCATTTCCTCGCTCCCCCTGCTCTCCCCGATACCCTAACCCAACACTGATTTCTTGCTTGGTTCTTCATCGCACATGTAGGGCAGCTCATCGCGAAGATAGGGAAGCTCCTGCGGCGTCTCCTCCTTTTTCTACGCATTCTGCTCCTCCCTTGGTTCTTCATCCCCAGGTAGGGAAGCTCATCGCGCAGGTAGGGCAGCTCCTCCCGCTAGAAGTCGCCCTTAAAATCTCTTCCTCCATGTTCGCTAATTCCGGCAAGCTCCTCCTCCTCCAAAAATTTGTCGAGCCCAACTTCTCCTCAATAGATACTCCTCCAAGGTCGTTACTTCAAGAGATCCTCCAAGCTTCTACTCCTTCTCAGCAGCTATGTATCCCTCAAGTTGAAGGCCAAAATTTTAGTTACTTATGCAAGACCAAAGTTGCACTCTCTGCCAAGCTCCTCCTCCGATTATTAGTGAGCAGGTAAAATAGATTCAGTTTTAGTTTCTGATTTCATAGTTTTAGTTCCTGATTATTGCCATGAGTTTTAGTTCCAAGAGTTTCAGGCGCCATGAGTTTTAGTTCTTGATTATTGCCATGAGTTTCAGGCGCCAAGAGTTTTAGTTCCTGATTATTGCTGGTCAGCTCCATTGATGTCTCCTTCAGGGACTTTGAATTCCTGGTTTTTGCTCCTTTTCATTTTGATTTTTAGGTATTATCATGGGAGTTTAATGATAGAAATTAGGTGGTGCTTCAGTCATTTTTTTTTGCTTCTCAAATAGATCCCTCCGCTTATCATGCTTCTTTTCGCGCTATCTTCGACTTCAGTTTTCACTGGAATTGAGGATAAGCGATGGTTAATCCTACTCTTATTTTATTGGAATGACTACTACATGTTTGATGAAATGCATCAATGACGAATCCACTTATCTCCAACTCTTATTTTGTTAGATGTCTATTAACATATTTATACTCCTATTATTGAGTTGAATAAAAGTTTTTGTTCTCCTATTTATTTGCAGTTTATTATTACTACCGCAGTTTCTTTGCATTATCATTCATTGCCTTATTTATGTCTGTTAACATATTTAGAGTGAGTTTAATTAATGATTACCAATTATATGTTTGATAATGTTCAGGCTAACCACATAGTTAGATTTGATGAATGTTTAGGCTAACCAAATAGTTAGATTGGGTGAATGTTTAGGCTAATCACATAGTCATTTTCCAGGGAATCATCTTCCAAGAAATGACAGTTGCAGGAGGCGTCAATAAGAACATGCGAGTAGGCGGGCAGACGGGCCAACATATTTCAAATGCAACTAACCCGAGATCGCTTTTTTGCAGTTGATCTACGGTATAAAATTGCCCTTCATATTAATATTTTTACCTCACTTTTGCAATCTCTTTTTAATATCAGTTTTAAGTGACGTTATAGTTCAATGGACTGCATTTTCATCTTGAACTATACACTTTTTTTTGTCTTTTATATTTGTTATTTCTGTCATTTGCTGATTGTTTGTTACCAATTTGTTTCAAAATATTTCTTTTATTTTTTTAAGAAATTTTTCTTTTTTGCAAATCTCTCTGGAATCAAATGTGTGCAAAATGTTTCTACCCCTATGAGTCGTTGGCTTATCATCGGTGATTTCTGTATGATTTTCGTGGTGTGTTGGAGCTTATATTCTCATTATTATTCGAGAAACCAGTTTGCGACCTAGGGTGGTTTGTCATGGCGGGTGAGCATATCATGTTGCAAGACCCCCCCCCCCCCCCCCCCCCCCCCCCCCCGAGACGTTGAAGTATTATTAGTATCTTTCTGCCCGCTATTCATTGCAATGTTGGAGCTTTCATTTAAATTATCATTGGATGAGATTAAAGAGAGAAATCTGATTGTATTGCTTGCAACAGTGATGTAAGTCATCTCAGATCAGCTCTCTTCTCTTTATGCTATGCTCTGTTTTTTTTCTTCCGCAAAAAATTCTGATATAAAATGGGGAAGGGCGAGGGGAAATCATTTTGCTTTAAGTGTTAAGTTTTTTATTTTGGAATTTAATTTATTCCGCTTGAATGCGGGCGCAGCGAGGGGTGGGAGTCTCATCATGCCAGGACAATATCGTAGCTTGGGTACTGCCGCACAGGGCACAGGGGGCCCCGTGCACTATCATGGTCGGGTTACTATCGTCACTATGTTACTGTCGCGGAGGGCACGAAGGCGTTAAAGTTTTTATGATTAATTTACACGAGCTCACAATCTATTGGTTCATACTCATTTTGATAATTTTTACACGAGCTCACAATCTATTTGACAAAATGCCAAAGTGGGCTATTTTTATGTTTTTATGAATTTTTTACTTAACACAATTGCCTGCTTTTTATTGAAGAAATTGATTTTGATGGTCTTTGGACACTATTTTCCAACTCCATAGGAGAAATGTATGCAATTTCTACTAATTGTAACTTCTGCAAAGTGGCAAATGGGTTGTTGCTTTACCTCCTGCCTACGGATCATTGTTCTCGGCCTCCCTGCGATCAACTTCTGCAAAGGTAACAACAACTTTCCATTTTCTCGACAAGGGGCGTGGGCTCTTCAATGGCTGAAATCTACATTTCAGCTTTTGCATTATTTGTACTAAGTTTTGACTAAGATTTTTTCCTTTTGCAAACTAGGGGTCTTCTTAGGAATCCAAAGATATTCCTCACGAGATGAGCTCGGATAGATTCCCCTGTTTAGAAAATTTGTGATAAATTTTTGTGATATTAGTGTATTCATTTTAAGCAGAAATAATCTGTGCATTGGCAAATGGGTTGTTGATTACATATGAATGCACCTTCACATAATAATTAATCAACTATAAATAAAAAACTCAAAACAACATCATTTAACCAATTACATTGAATGCGGGTTGAAGGTGCTCGCTCATTGAATGATGTAGCCTGCAGATTGATGTCGCCTGCCGAGTGTAGTCAGCTACACTGAATGTAGCCCTCCGCCGAATCTAGCCACCCGCCGCCAAATTTAGCTGTCCTCGCCGAATGTCACCTTCTTATTATTTTCAATGCAGTCGTCCTCGCCGAATGTCACCATATTATTATTTTCAATGCAGCCTCGCCCCTCGACCAATGTCGCCCCTCATTACCAACGTCGCTGCCCACGTCCGATGTCGCCGCCCACGACCAATGTTCCAGAACAATGTCTCTGCTCCGATCAATGTCACCACCCACAATCCATATTGCCCTCACAACCAATGTCGCCCTAACAACCAATGTCGCCGCTCATGACCAATGTCGCCGCCCACGACCAGACCAATGTCGCCGCCTATGACCAATGTCGCCCGCACAACCAATGTCGCCGTTCACGCCAATGTCGTCGTCCATAATCAATGTCTCTCACTCGACCAATGTCGTCGCCCTCGACCAATGGACCCCCCCCCACCCCCCCCCCCCCCCATCACCAATATTGCCCTCAGGACCAATGTCGCCGTACACGATCAATGTTGCCCACATGACCAATGTTGTCAATATCGCCCTCTGCACCAATGTCGGCCCCTCGATCAAAGTTGCCGCCCTCGACCAATGTTGCCTCCCACGACCAATGTCTCCCCCCACAACCAATGTCGTCGCCCACGAGCAATGTCGCCCCCACGACTAATGTCGTCGTTCACGACCAATGTCACCCCTCGGGACCAATGTCACCGTCCACGAGCAATCTCGCACCCACGACCAATGTCGTCGTGCACGACAAATGCCGTCCAACGTGACCAATGTCGCCGTCCCCGACCAATGCCGCCGCCCTCGACCAATGTCGCTCCCCCCACGACCAATGTTTCCAACCACGTCCAATGTCGGTACCCACGACCAATGCCGCCACCCACGACCAATGTTGTCTCCTACGACCAATGTCGCCGCCCCTGACCAATGTCGACGCCCTCGACCAATGTCGCCGCCCACGACTAATGTTGCCACTCACGACAAATGTCGCATCCATGACAAATGTCGCACCCACGACAAATGTTGCCCGCACGGGGTCCCCCGTGCACGACTGCTTGTATTTGTAAAAGTAATCCTTTTTCTAAGAAGAATCATATCTATTCATGATTTTCAGACCCTACTTTGGAACATACAGAACACAACACTAATAACATTAACGATGAATGATAGAATGTTCCAAAATAATTCTTAAATAATTCTATTTTTCTTTCTTGATTTAATACGTATGAATGAGAGAAAATCGTACTTAGCTTCTCAAAACAGAGTTCTACGTGTTTCCCGAAAGACCCAAACCCGCTATAAGTGCTTCGAACGGCCTTCTATCTTGATCGAGTTTTACATTGGTTCTTCATAAAGTTATGGTTAGTAAGAAGAATGATTTTTCAATACAGCCCGCGTCGGAATCATGTTATAACGGTGCAATTGACGTTGTAGAAATTATGTTATAACGGTGCAATCTGTCTATGGGAAACACCTCTTGAACCTATATTATTAATAACTCTTGTCAAAGTAGTAAATGAACTTGAAGAGGACGAAGAAAGCTAACCTAATTAATCTAGAGAAGAACAATTCCTCATTTACTAAAAAGAAGAAGAGTGGCCCATAAATAAATGTGAAAGCAGAACCACCCCTAAGACAGTCCCTAATTAAAGAACTGATAATTACAGTCTGCATGAATTGGAATGATTATGATTTTGTTTGGGACAGCAAATGAATAATCTCTATTCAAAACGCAAATATAGTTTTTCAACTGTTTGTTTGTGCAGCTTATAGAAAATCACTTATTTGAAAATTGATGATAAGCTGATTTTTTATAAGCTATCTAGATCCAGCTTATGACTTCTCATAAGTGTTTATCCCGTAAAAAAACTAAAAGTTGATTTTTTCGAACGGGTGTAATTTTTTCGCAAGGGTGCGATTTTTTCGCCCGAGTGATTTTTTTGTTTGGGCGCGTATTTTTCGTCTGGGCGCGATTTTTTTGCCCGGGCGCGAATTTTCCGCCCGGGAGCGAATTTTGCGACCGGGCGCGATTTTTCCGCCCGGGCGCGATTTTTCCGCCGGGGTGCGATTTTTCCGCCCGTGCGCGATTTTTCCGCCCGGGCGCGATTTTTCCGCTCGGGCGCGATTTTTTCGCCCGGCGCGAATTTGATGCCCAAGCGCGAATTTTTCGCCGAGAGAGAATTTTTCCGCCCAGAGGCGATTTTTCCGCTCGGGCGCGATTTTTTCGCAGGGGCGGAAAATTCGCGCTCGGGCAAAAAATTCGCGCACTGGCAGAAAATTCGCTCTCGGGACGAAAAAATCGCGCCCGGACGAAAATTTCGCGCCCGGGCGAAAAATTCATGCCCGAGCGAAAAAACGCTTACGGGAAAAAATCGCACTTGGACAAAATAATCGTGCCCGGGCGAAATTTGCGTCCGGGCGACATTCGATCTCGGGTGACAAATTTGCGCCCGGGCGAAAAAACCACATCGGGGCGAAAAATCCGCGCCCATGTGAAAATGTCGCGTCAGGGCGAAATATTTGTGCTCGGGCGAAAAAATCGCTGCCGAAAGAAAAAATCGCGCACGTGTGAAAAAGTCACACCAGGACAAAAAAACGTGACTGAGTGAAAAAATCGGATCTTGATGGAAAAAAACATGTCCAAATGAACGGAATTTAATGAATAAATGAAACTTTAGATAAACACTACAAACTATACAGTTTACTGTTTATTCATCATTGTTCTTATAAAATCTCTATTCAAACATCAATTTTCAATTAGCAATTTATTTATCGTCATAAACTGTCACAAACAGAGTCTATGAGCGGAGTTGATAGTGTGTGAACTGTGGGATAAAAAGTTAAGTTAGTATCGTCGGATCATGGCTTGTCGGTAGACAGCACTGTGTCGCTTTCTAATAGCTCATTGACTAAAGTTTGGTCTGAAAGTGAGTAAAATAGTCAAAATACCACAGGTTGGTTGTATAAACCATTTAATACCAAGCAAATGAGGAACATGGTCTTAAATTGAAACATGAGTTGATTACAAACTTCAAAAATGCAGCTCACATAGCAGATTTTCCCAGTTATCGAATGTGATTATAAATCACATAGCAAACTATACGAGCCATTGGAGATGGAAATTAAACAGTGCCCTTGAAGATGAAAAGAAAATTTCGGAGAATAGCAGATAATCTCATGCGTTAACTTGATTTAATTGAAATGAAACCACGGAATTAGAAAGAACCATAGATGTACATAACGAAATTTTATAGAAAATCAATTCAAAGTTTAACATACAAAACAATGGAAAAATTTGATGACAATGATCTGTGTTCGACGGGACTTGATGATCGGAGAAGCTCTTCCAAACATTAAACAACTAAAAAACTTCATTAAAACTATCCATTGTTTGAAGTTAAAGATAGCATGCATTTAAATGTCTATATATTTTTCACTAATCAACCCAAAAATGGCGATGAAAAAGTATATTGTTCGACGCAGGACGGCGCGTAGGGTTTGCGGGTCTGTCAGCTTTTTCTAGTAAACTCTAATGCATGCAATGTCAGATGAAATTTGCGCAACGAAAATTGAGCGAAATTTGCACGAACTTTTAGAATTGAAGCAACTAAATTTTTTATAAAGCACAAAATCGTTATTTTGTTTTAAAATGATTTTGCTTAATAAAATGGTTCAATTTAAAATCCGGGGAAAGCAGTTCGCAAATTTCGTTTTGTTCCCCTTGTCATAGAAAAACGAAAATTGTGAACTTCAAATATGTTTCCGCTTGGAGTTTTCGACGTGGCGTTTGCTAACAAAAATCGGGGGAAAACCCAACAATTAGTCTATTATCCTACGAGAAAATATATGGGCACATACAAAGGAAGAAATAGAAACAATTACCCACGGAAATAGTCGTCTTTCCGTATTCGAAGTCGTTGGCGATCACACAAGAAACTCTTCGTCATCTTCGATTTCCCGCTCTGAGATAAACTTTGCTCACTTTCACACGAAAGTGATTCCACGAAATAACTCACTCTACAGAAGTCACAAACCAAACAATCTAAATTCACACGCCCTCACACAGGTGGCTCCGCGAAATCTTTAATACAAGAACTCAAATTCACTCACTATTCACACAGAGGTTCCACGAAATCTCTAAGCACAACTTTCTTATCTCCTATACCACAACAAATGATTCAATTTTCTAACTATTCGCGGAAACAAATTCCACACTTAACTGACTATGCACGGTGAAATTGAGTTTACTGTTTATTCATTGTAAAACGGGATCAGCAATTGAATAAGGGCGCAGTAACTATAATGTTATTGTTCATCTTCCCAATCGGTAACAGGAAGAGAACAAACTCCAGGAACAATGAACTCTCTATAGTAGCAATCACTCACAACTTTCATCAACCCTAACTCCAACTCTCACACCTCTTTAATCACGTCTAACTTCTAACAGGGAGCACACAACAAATTCAATCGGAAACACAATTACAGCAATTTTCAATTTCAACTTCTATCACAAAATACAAACAGATCCCCTTTTATAGGGTTACTAACAGAAAGAAAAAAATTAGAAAACCTGCCACGGGAGATGCGGCCATGGCGGAAACGGACTAAAGAGGCGTGGCCAGCAGTTGGAGCTTAGGCGTCGTGGTCGTGGCCGGTAGTTGCGGGGATCGTGACCGCCAGTTGGAGTTCTGGAGGAGGCGTCGTGATCGCGCGGGAGCTTCCGTCATTTTTGGGCTTCCTGCGGCTCTGGATCGAGAAGAGAAAGGCACGGCATTGGACGGGGAAGAGGCACAGTGCCAAACATCGGGCCGGCCTCCTTTTTAAACCTAGGCATATATAATATATGTGTACAACCTCATATTTCCTGAGTCAGACCAGGATTTACATATGGTCACAATTGGCTAAGCCGAAGGAGTTCCCGCCTTTAACATAAGGAAGATCTCGCCCAATAGGCGGGAACGTCGCGCCAATCGTCGATCCAAGATCGGCGAGCGCAACCGAGTCGTCGAACGGAGAACAGTCGGGCCAAGATCGTCGAGCGCGCAGGCGCGGGAACGCTTGTGCTTGCGCCAGGCT